>JAUIMM010000432.1:2155000-2492500 GCA_031769625.1 Taudactylus pleione | reverse complement strand
GGGAGGTAACGGTGAGTGTCAGCGAAGAACACAGGTGTGACGTACCGTTTTCGGACCCCTGTGCCTGCAGGTGCTGGATAATGTGCAATGCGATCATAGGCTGGAAATATCATTGCAAATGCGATCATAATAAATGGGACAGGTCTGAATTGACCTTGAACTCAGGTATAAGATGAATAATATCCCTTTTCTGCAATATATGGCTGGTGGAAATGTCTGATCTACAATACACACTAGTGGAACAGGTTGGTGTTCGGAATGCAAACTTGTTCCAAGTGCTTGTTCCACTGGCGTCATAGTTCCTGATTGGTGCAAACAGTAATGAAGTGGCCAGCTGTCTATCCTCCTCCACTTCCTCCAGTCCCGGGATCCCCTGAGTCATATTGTTTGTGTAATCCCTCTCCTGCGTGCGCCATACTGGAAAATCCTTACGTGGAACACTGCTTTGCTCACATGATAGTAACAATATGGACATTACATGTCACGGGACATTGCCGCTGTTCATGGTGCTAAAAATATTTACCGACATGCTAAATTAGGCACAACTCTCAGCTGGCAGGGTGTGCTGGGACTTATAGTTCCGCAGGTTGCCTCTCTTTGCACTAAATCAAGGTCATTGAACAGTATGTCTAGGGCGTTTTCCCTCATTCCTTCACTTGGAAAGACTCACAAAGAGTGAAATTAATGTCAGCTGCGTTCTCCGATATCATGTTTCTACACCGAGATGCGAATGTTTATAGAAGAAATTCAAGTGTGTGTGGAGCTGAGAGGGCGCCCCGGCTTCATTTTTCCAGGGGTCTCCGTTCCTAAAACGAATGATTTGGCCATTAGGTGCGATGTTTCTGGCTCATATTTCACTTTGCAGGGTTTGACACCAGGAAGCTCCATGCAGAACGAGACCCTACTAAACCACCCTTCCCTAACTGGGCTGCAGATTCTAGCTATCATCTTCTAGAAAGTGACTAGTTAAGTAGAATTTGATTGGTTGCTATGGGCAACATCACTTCTAAAACGCACTTCTAAAAACTCTCACTTTAGTAAATTAAATTTACCCCTTAATATCTTTGGGCTGGTCAAGTGGCAGTTTGGAGGCCACTAACTATGTTTTTTTAATGTCTCTGTACAGGTTGGGAAATGCTTTTTCATGTGGAAAGCACTACTAGAAGCCTTCCTGGTCCCCTGCTGGGATGAGAAAATCCACTCCCAGCAGCAGCAGGCATGGTGCTCAAGGATTCTTGCGGGCAAGGACTGATGTGATGTGTCAAATATTTTTTTTGTAAATGCCTCCTCCCCTCCCCTTCTCACTCATAAATTTTCTTCGGAATAAATTTTTTTTATTAAATTCACTACCAATCAACCCTTCCTGTCCATGCCCTGCCTTCAACTACATACATACTCCAACTCCCTCAGGCCTCTCTTGAATAATAAAATCATTCATTTCCTGATGTGCCATGTTGGAAGTTGAACTGCCACATGTTTGTGCCACCCACTGCTGCCACTTAGCTTAGTCAGCCAGCTAGCTTGGTGCAAATTTTGGGCCTAAACTGGATGAAAACAATATAGTGAGCTGTGAGGTGGTTAAAATTAACTGTAAAGAGTGGAAATAAATGTTATTGAGGTTAATAATACTGTAGGAACAAAAACAGGCCAATTTTATGTGATTTTAGCTGTTTTTATGATTTTTTAAGAAAAAAATCCAGATCCAAAACCAAAACCAAAAAAAAACAAAACACGGAGGTGAGATTTGGCAAAATCAATCCAGATCCAAAACCAGGGGAGATCCAGATCCAAAACCAAAACACGGGGGTCGGCGCACATCTCTAGTCTGAATCGGTCTAGTCATTTGCATCGTTGAGCAAAATCTAGTGTGTACCCAGCATAACTCACTGGTGAATTCAATTTAATTATATATATTAGATATGTGGATTTTTTTTTCTGGTGGTGTTAATAATACAAAAAGGCAGGATATGGTTTTGCATAAATCTATAGTTACTAATATAAAAGTAAAACAAAATATACACCCAATGTTATCATACACACAATTGCAAAACTATTCTGTGCACTCTCTTGTGCAGTGCAGCAACGCGGTGGGCGCCGGATTTGAGGGGGCGCTAGGACGACAGGTGTAACTAGGGTGGTGCGGCCGGCCTCATCCCATGTATGTGACGCAGTCACCACTGACCACCTCTGGACGCTGCAATGTATAATAGAGGTGAGCCTGCCCTGAGGCCTCCGCCCCTCCCCATCTCCTGCAGTGTCTGGATCCGCCGGGCACAGGAGCCTTGCTAAGGCCGCACAATAACAAAGGTAAGTAGCATAGCTGCTCCCGGCGAGAGGAGGAACGATGACGAGGAGGAATGATAACAAGGAGAAATGAGGAGGAGGGGTTCTAGCATGGTATATGTGTATAAGGGGCATTACCATGGCATAATGTGTATAAGGGGCATTACCATGGCATAATGTGTATAAGGGGCATTACCATGGCATAATGTGTAAAAGAGGCTCTACTGTGGTATAATGTGTATAAGGGGCACTACCATGGCATAATGTGTAAAAGAGGCTCTACTGTGGTATAACGTGTATAAGGGGCACTACCATGGCATAATGTGTGGCGTAACATGTATAAGGGGTACTACCATGGCATAATGTGTAAAAGGGGCTCTACTGTGGTATAACGTGTATAGGGGGCACTACCATGGCATAATGTGTAAAAGAGGCTCTACTGTGGTATAACGTGTATAAGGGGCACTACCATGGCATAATGTGTAAAAGAGGCTCTACTGTGGTATAACATGTATAAGGGGCACTACCATGGCATAATGTGTAAAAGAGGCTCTACTGTGGTATGACATGTATAAGGGGTACTACCATGGCATAATGTGTAAAAGGGGCTCTACTGTGGCGTAACATGTATAGGGGGCACTACCATGGCATAATGTGTAAAAGAGGCTCTACTGTGGTATAACGTGTATAAGGGGCACTACCATGGCATAATGTGTAAAAGAGGCTCTACTGTGGTATGACATGTATAAGGGGTACTACCATGGCATAATGTGCAAAAGGGGCTCTACTGTGACGTAACGTGTATAGGGGGCACTACCATGGCATAATGTGTGGCGTAACATGTATAAGGGGTACTACCATGGCATAATGTGTAAAAGTGGCTCTACTGTGGCGTAACGTGTATAAGGGGTACTACCATGGCATAATGTGTAAAAGTGGCTCTACTGTGGCGTAACGTGTATAAGGGGTACTACCATGGCATAATGTGTAAAAGTGGCTCTACTGTGGCGTAACGTGTATAAGGGGTACTACCATGGCATAATGTGTAAAAGTGGCTCTACTGTGGCGTAACATCTATAAGGGGCACCACCATGGCATAATGTGTAAAAGGGGCACTACTGTGTGGCGTAACGTGTATAAGGGGTACTACTATGTGGTATAATGTGTAAGGGGAATTGCTCTGTAACAAAACCACACCCCTCTTTCAGAAGAACGCCCTCAATGATGTTGTTTTTTATTTGGGGGGGGGAATTACTGCCTTGTCTAGGGTGACAAATATCCTAGTTTCGGCCGTCTGCTGAAACAGTATAATTTTCGCCCAATATCAAACAGATACTTATGGTGCATACACACGTTCAGGTAACCAGGACGATATAGACGATAATGATATCGTTTATCGTTCAATCGTGTATATCGTCCATTTTTTAGCCCCTTCCAATGACCAAATGACCATCGATGCGCGGGCACGGATGGTCGATATCGACCATCGCCCGAGCATGCAGGCCAACCTGTTCGATATCGACCAGGTTAGCCTGTTTACTATAGTAGTTGGGGGTTGGTGCTGTGCTGGATGTTCGATATCAAACATCCAGCGTATGCAGGACGATCAGACAATGATATCTGATCGTCCTGTGTGTACGGGCCATTATGTGTGTACGGGCCATTATGTGTGTACGGGCCATTAGTACTGTAGATACAGTTTATATCTAACAGCGTAATAAATTTCATTTTTTGGATCCCCTATCCATAGACAAATAGCGTAGTGAGTCACACTTATCCATAGACAAATAGCGTAGTGAGTCACACTTATCCATAGACAGATAGCGTAGTGAGTCACACTTATCCATAGACAAGTAGCGTAGTGAGTCACACTTATCCATAGACAGACAGTGTAGTGTGTCACACTTATCCATAGACAGACAGTGTAGTGAGTCACACTTACCCATAGACAGATAGCGTAGTGAGTCACACTTATCCATAGACAGACAGTGTAGTGTGTCACACTTATCCATAGACAAATAGCGTAGTGAGTCACACTTATCCATAGACAAATAGCGTAGTGAGTCACACTTATCCATACACAGATAGCGTAGTGAGTCACACTTATCCATAGACAAATAGCGTAGTGAGTCACACTTATCCATAGACAGACAGTGTAGTGTGTCACACTTATCCATAGACAGACAGTGTAGTCAGGGCCGGATTAAGGCCCACATGGGCCTGGAGCTGAAAATGTTCAAAGGCCTGTACTGAGAAGGGGAAGAGCTGTGATCGATGCTGTGTGAGTGTGTTCAGAGTCACCTTGTTGTGTACATCCCCTACACTATGAACACTGACTACAAAGAATTAGAAAAACTGCATAATTTTTTTGGGGGTGGGGGGGACTAGAAAAACTTTTTAAATAAATAAATACAGCTGGTAATCATGCTGTCATGTTAATAGGCCTATTTTTATGTGGAGGCCTGGAGCTGTAGCTCCATCCGCCCCATTGTTAATCTGGCCCTGAGTGTAGTGAGTCACACTTACCCATAGACAGATAGCGTAGTGAGTCACACTTATCCATAGACAGGTAGCATAATGAGTCACACTTATCTATAGACAAATAGCGTAGTGAGTCACACTTATCCATAGACAGACAGTGTAGTGTGTCACACTGATCCATAGACAGATAGCGTAGTGTGTCACACTTATCCATAGACAAATAGCGTAGTGAGTCACACTTATCCATAGACAAATAGCATAGTGAGTCACACTTATCCATAGACAGACAGTGTAGTGTGTCACACTTATCCATAGACAGATAGCGTAGTGAGTCACACTGATCCATAGACAGATAGCATAGTGAGTCACACTGATCCATAGACAGATAGCGTAGTGAGTCACACTTATCCATAGACAGATAGCGTAGTGAGTCACACTTATCCATAGACAGAGAGCGTAGTGAGTCACACTTATCCATTGACAGATAGCGTAGTGAGTCACACTTATCCATAGACAGACAGTGTAGTGAGTCACACTTATCCATAGACAGAGAGCGTAGTGAGTCACACTTATCCATAGACAGACAGTGTAGTGAGTCACACTGATCCATAGACAGATAGCATAGTGAGTCACACTGATCCATAGACAGATAGCGTAGTGAGTCACACTTATCCATAGACAGATAGCGTAGTGAGTCACACTTATCCATAGACAAATAGCGTAGTGAGTCACACTTATCCATTGACAGATAGCGTAGTGAGTCACACTTATCCATAGACAGACAGTGTAGTGAGTCACACTTATCCATAGACAGAGAGCGTAGTGAGTCACACTTATCCATAGACAGACAGTGTAGTGAGTCACACTTATCCATAGACAGACAGTGTAGTGAGTCACACTTATCCATAGACAGAGAGCGTAGTGAGTCACACTTATCCATAGACAGACAGTGTAGTGAGTCACACTTATCCATAGACAGAGAGCGTAGTGAGTCACACTTATCCATAGACAGAGAGCGTAGTGAGTCACACTTATCCATAGACAGAGAGCGTAGTGAGTCACACTTAGGTGTGATCTCTGTATTTTTCCTTATAACACAGGAATGAGCAGGTGCCCCGGGACCAGCTGCAGGTGAGCCTGAGGTATTTCATTACTGGTGTATAGTGGCGGGGTACCAGCCTGTGCTCGCATGTGCCAAATCCAGTGGCAATGGAAATAGATGGCGTGCAGACTCTGAAGGAGCACACAGGGGGCATCCGGAAAGATGTAACAATGTATTTATCTAGGATATGCACAAAAAAACAGATTACAGTTGACTGGAAATCCCTTTCATGTTTAATGCATTCACTAAATATCACCAGATCTGAAGAAAAGTCTTTGGAAGGCTTTGAAGCACATAAGTGTTTCCTGCAGCCATCTGTCCAGCGATAGGAGAAGAACCGGTTTATCAATGGGACCTGGGTTTCCCATTGATATTCTCTGTTGATAAATGTGAATGCAGAGAGGTGTGTTGTGCACGCCTTGTAAATCCGCGTGTGGGATAGAAAAACAAACCCATTGTACGACCGATATAACACAGGGGGTCTCACACTTATGTTCATTGCACTCAACAAAACATAACTGCCACTATTTCATATTTACAAAGGGCGACATTTAACGGCTGAGATTGAGCACGTGTGCATTCACACTCACGGGCGCAAAATGCCTTTACTAAAAGGAGGATATTTCATACATATGCAAATGTGCTAAATCACATACAGCTCTGCACCAGTTACAGACCAGGAATGATGATGTTTGTCCATGCAAGATGACGTTTTGCCTCTTTCTGAGTTCCGTTTTTTTGGAGGGAAAAATCCGAACTCGGCGTGCAAACTCGAACCTATCCGAGCCTGCACATCCCTAATAAATATATATATATATATATATATATATATATTATATACATATATCCTAGAACCCACCCCTGCTCTGCATGGGAGATATTTTTTAATTAACAGCTGTAATCTTTTTTTTAACTGAGGTATTATAAGATTTCTTTGTAGACGACATTAGTTGTTTTTCATCCTGACGTCAACACGAAAATATTTAGTTTTGACACGAAGCGCAAAGAGCCACGCACGGTTGTTCATGAGAATATAAGTCTCCACTTAGGTCAGCTCCAGCCTCATTACGTGTCTGTCCCTGGCCTGTATTTATGGTGATGCCAAAGCAGCTTCTTACCGAGAATTGGGCTCGTTTGAAATTAGAGAATAGTTTTTCACATAAATGAAATAGGAATGGTAAAAAAAAAATGGAAGAACTGTAATCTTTGTATCAGTGAACAGGGCTTACATCAATTAAATTGGAGAAACGGATAATACATATCACTCTGTACATGGGGCCTGATTCAGAGCCGGACGCAATTAGCGCTCGCTCGTCCAGAAAATAGGGGTGGCTATTCAAATCAACCGTTCGCTTTTTGCGGTCTATTCCCGCCTCTAGGTCTGAACGAGCGAACAAAACTTGCGGTTGTTTTTTGGGAAACTACGCCCCCTGGCCGCTCGCATCCTACGTCATGTCCGCTATTTATTAGATTAATCGAGTACATCGACCAGGGTATGAGCTGCTTGCTATTCTTGTGGTTGGTTTTTGCTACCACAATTTTGCGAGCAGTTCTGGCTATAAAATAACCCAGTGACGTGCTCAATGACTCTGCTTTAGTAATTATGCACACCCATAAAACGCCCGTTTTGACCTTTAAGCACGCCTGCGATCGGATCTCCACTCCCCGTTTTCAAGCACCTTCCCCTGTTAACACCCACATACGCCTCCTCCTGTCACTCAAATTATCAGGCATTCGCTATTTTGCGAGCACATGAATTTCGACCGCACTGACTGAATCGCGCATGCGTATAACGATCCGTACACATGCGCAGTTGGGCAAACATCGCTCGGAGCGAACGAGCGGCTCTGAATCAGGCCCATGGTACACAATAAAGTCCATCGCTGTGACATATCTTTAATGGTTTAGTCAGCATAAGCCAAGCAAGAGCTCGGACGTCCATTTTTTCATCATTGACTTGCGTTACTAAAATCATCCCTGCTCGGCTCCCTTGTGTCATACATTAATGTGTCATACACCTATTCATTCCTCCACACATGCTCTATACACTAGTGACAGCTACATCACTAATATCATCACTGCTCTGCTCCCTATTGTCATACATTACTGTGTCCTACACCTAATCCTTCCTCCACACATGCTCTATACACTAGTGACATCTACATCACTAATATCATCACTGCTCTGCTCCCTTGTGTCATACATTACTGTGTCATACACCTAATCCTTCCTCCACACATGCTGTATACACTAGTGACATCTACATCACTAATATCATCACTGCTCTGCTCCCTTGTGTCATACATTACTGTGTCATACACCTAATCCTTCCTCCACATATGCTCTATACACCAGTGACAGCTACATCACTAATATCATCACTGCTCTGCTCCCTTGTGTCATACATGACTGTGTCATACACCTAATCCTTCCTCCACACATGCTCTATACACTAGTGACAGCTACATCACTAATATCATCACTGCTCTGCTCCCTATTGTCATACATGACTGTGTCATACACCAAATCCTTCCTCCACACATGCTCTATACACTAGTGACAGCTACATCACTAATATCATCACTGCTCTGCTCCCTTGTGTCATTCATTACTGTGTCCTACACCTAATCCTTCCTCCACACATGCTCTATACACGTGACAACTACATCACTAATATCATCACTGCTCTGCTCCCTTGTGTCATACATTACTGTGTCCTACACCTAATCCTTCCTCCACACATGGTCTATACACTAGTGACAGCTACATCACTAATATCACTGCTCTGCTCCCTAGTGTCATACATTACTGTGTCACACACCTAATCCTTCCTCCACACATGCTCTATACACTAGTGACAGCTACATCACTAATATCATCACTGCTCTGCTCCCTATTGTCATACATTACTGTGTCCTACACCTAATCCTTCCTCCACACATGCTCTATACACTAGTGACACCTACATCACTAATATCATCACTGCTCTGCTCCCTTGTGTCATACATTAATGTGTCATACACCTAATCCTTCCTCCACACATGCTCTATACACTAGTGCCATCTACATCACTAATATCATCACTGCTCTGCTCCCTTGTGTCATACATTACTGTGTCATACACCTAATCCTTCCTCCACACATGCTCTATACACTAGTGACAGCTACATCACTATAATCACTGCTCTGCTCCCTATTGTCATACATTACTGTGTCATACACCTAATCCTTCCTCCACACATGCTGTATACACTAGTGACATCTACATCACTAATATCATCACTGCTCTGCTCCCTTGTGTCATACATTACTGTGTCATACACCTAATCCTTCCTCCACATATGCTCTATACACCAGTGACAGCTACATCACTAATATCATCACTGCTCTGCTCCCTTGTGTCATACATTACTGTGTCATACACCTAATCCTTCCTCCACACATGCTCTATACACTAGTGACAGCTACATCACTAATATCATCACTGCTCTGCTCCCTTGTGTCATACATTACTGTGTCATACACCAAGTCCTTCCTCCACACATGCTCTATACACTAGTGACAGCTACATCACTAATATCATCACTGCTCTGCTCCCTTGTGTCATACATTACTGTGTCATACACCTAATCCTTCCTCCACACATGCTCTATACACTAGTGACAGCTACATCACTAATATCATCACTGCTCTGCTCCCTATTGTCATACATGACTGTGTCATACACCAAGTCCTTCCTCCACACATGCTCTATACACTAGTGACAGCTACATCACTAATATCATCACTGCTCTGCTCCCTTGTGTCATTCATTACTGTGTCCTACACCTAATCCTTCCTCCACACATGCTCTATACACGTGACAACTACATCACTAATATCATCACTGCTCTGCTCCCTTGTGTCATACATTACTGTGTCACACACCTAATCCTTCCTCCACACATGCTCTATACACTAGTGACATCTACATCACTAATATCATCACTGCTCTGCTCCCTATTGTCATACATGACTGTGTCACACACCTAATCCTTCCTCCACACATGCTCTATACACTAGTGACATCTACATCACTAATATCATCACTGCTCTGCTCCCTTGTGTCATACATTACTGTGTCATACACCTAATCCTTCCTCCACACAAGCTCTATACACGTGACAACTACATCACTAATATCATCACTGCTCAGCTCCCTTATGTCATACATTACTGTCATACACCTAATCCTTCCTCCACACATGCTCAATACACTAGTGATAGCTACATCACTAATATCATCACTGCTCTGCTCCCTATTGTCATACATTACTGTGTCATACACCTAATCCTTCCTCCACACATGCTCTATACACTAGTGACATCTACATCACTAATATCATCACTGCTCTGCTCCCTATTGTCATACATTACTGTGTCATACACCTAATCCTTCCTCCACACATGCTCTACACACTAGTGACATCTACATCACTAATATCATCACTGCTCTGCTCCCTAGTGTCATACATTACTGTGTCCTACACCTAATCTTCCTCCACACAAGCTCTATACACTAGTGACAGCTACATCACTAATATCATCACTGCTCTGCTCCCTATTGTCATACATTACTGTGTCATACACCTAATCCTTCCTCCACACATGCTGTATACACTAGTGACATCTACATCACTAATATCATCACTGCTCTGCTCCCTTGTATCATACATTACTGTGTCATACACCTAATCCTTCATCCACACATGCTCTATACACCAGTGACAGCTACATCACTAATATCATCACTGCTCTGCTCCCTTGTGTCATACATTACTGTGTCATACACCTAATCCTTCCTCCACACATGCTCTATACAATAGTGACAGCTACATCACTAATATCATCACTGCTCTGCTCCCTTGTGTCATACATTACTGTGTCCTACACCTAATCCTTCCTCCACACATGCTCTATACACTAGTGACAACTACATCACTAATATCATCACTACTCTGCTCCCTTGTGTCATACATTACTGTGTCACACACCTAATCCTTCCTCCACACATGCTCTATACACTAGTGACAGCTACATCACTAATATCATCACTGCTCTGCTCCCTTGTGTCATACATTACTGTGTCCTACACCTAATCCTTCCTCCACACATGCTCTATACACTAGTGACACCTACATCACTAATATCATCACTGCTCACCTCCCTTGTGTCATACATTACTGTGTCCTACACCTAATCCTTCCTCCACACATGCTCTATACACTAGTGACAGCTACATCACTAATATCATCACTGCTCTGCTCCCTTGTGTCATTCATTACTGTGTCCTACACCTAATCCTTCCTCCACACATGCTCTATACACTAGTGACATCTACATCACTAATATCATCACTGCTCTGCTCCCTTGTGTCATACATTACTGTGTCACACACCTAATCCTTCCTCCACACATGCTCTATACACTAGTGACAGCTACATCACTAATATCATCACTGCTCTGCTCCCTTGTGTCATACATTACTGTGTCACACACCTAATCCTTCCTCCACACATGCTCTATACACTAGTGACAACTACATCATTATCATCACTGCTCTGTGCCCTTGTGTCATATATTACTGTGTCACACACCTAATCCTTCCTCCACACATGCTCTATACACTAGTGACAGCTACATCACTAATATCATCCCTGCTCTGCTCCCTTCTGTCATACATTACTGTGTCCTACACCTAATCCTTCCTCCACACATGCTCTATACACTAGTGACATCTACATCACTAATATCATCACTGCTCTGCTCCCTTGTGTCATACATTACTGTGTCCTACACCTAATCCTTCCTCCACACATGCTCTATACACTAGTGACAGCTACATCACTAATATCATCACTGCTCTGCTCCCTTCTGTCATACATTACTGTGTCATACTCCTAATACTTCCTCCACACATGCTCTATTCACTAGTGACAGCTACATCACTAATATCATCACTGCTCTGCTCCCTTGTGTCATACATTACTGTGTCATACACCTAATCCTTCCTCCACACATGCTCTATACACTAGTGACAGCTACATCACTAATATCATCACTGCTCTGCTCCCTTGTGTCATACATTACTGTGTCATACACCTAATCCTTCCCCCACACATGCTCTATACACTAGTGACAACTACATCACTAATATCATCACTGCTCTGCTCCCTATTGTCATACATTACTGTGTCATACTCCTAATACTTCCTCCACACATGCTCTATTCACTAGTGACAGCTACATCACTAATATCATCACTGCTCTGCTCCCTTGTGTCATACATTACTGTGTCATACACCTAATCCTTCCTCCACACATGCTCTATACACTAGTGACAGCTACATCACTAATATCATCACTGCTCTGCTCCCTTGTGTCATACATTACTGTGTAATACACCTAATCCTTCCTCCACACATGCTCTATACACTAGTGACATCTACATCACTAATATCATCACTGCTCTGCTCCCTATTGTCATATATTACTGTGTCATACACCTAATCTTTCCTCCACACATGCTCTATACACTAGTGACATCTACATCAATATAAGGACATCATCCCGTGGGTGTGTGACATGCCCCGTTTGTACACAAACTGTATTTAGCAGAGACTGCCGCTCTATATGTACAGCGGGACCTCCTGATTATACAACTTACTATATTATAAGGTACTCGCTCTCACCTTTTGTATTGTTATATATATATATATATATGTACAGTATATATATATATATATATATATATATACATACAGTATAAATCCCTGGTAGGCGTGTGACTGTTCGGACTGATCCCGAGAACCACTGGACTGGAGGCTTTCTTGGTTTACGGATACAAAGTTTTTCCCTTTTTTTTTTTTTACTGTTCCTGTTATTTATGAAAAATTTATTCTTTCTTTTTTTTTTTAATATCTTTAATTTTTAAGCAATGAATGTTACAGCAAGATATAACAATCATATTATCAAATTACATATGACATTAAGACGAAAAGTGTTACATATAATCCAAAAAACTAGTCCAATTATATATATTGTGACAGGATCAGCATAGTTCCACATGAAGTAAATGTGGAATATCCAAATCTCCCAGGTTTGGCAGAGCAAAGGCATTAGTAATGTGTAATGTCCAGTTTAGGTGTTGCCTCAAGCAGTACCTGGAAAGGCAGCTGATTACAGACACCTGTGAGAAGCTGGTTTAGGAACTGCAGAGACACTTGGGAAACTGAGCCTGACGGTGAGATAGTCGCCCAGCTTATAGGCCTGGGGGTGACCAGTGTTAGGGTTCCTGGACCTGCGAGTCCACTGAAGAAATATTGCTGTATTGGAAGACTTTGTATGACATCTTGCCTGTGACACTGCCATATCCTGTGGTGAGCAATAAAGATGCTGATGGATTTTACCCGGTCTATGTGATTCTTGTCACGATATATATATATATATATATATATATATATATATATAATCAGTCAGGTGCATAAATATTGGGACATTGACAGAATTTTCATACTTTGGCCTCTATTCACCACCACAATGGCTTTGAAATGAAACAAACAAGATGTGCTTTACCTGCAGACTTTCAGATTTAATTTGAGGGTAATTACATCCAAACCGGGTATGTGCCTCCCACTTTCGTCCTGACGAAAATCCTAAGCGATTGAAACGTTGAAGTAAACCACAGAGGTTTCTTAACCCGACTCTAACATTTATTATTAAGAGTGTGCCGCCGTTACTACTTATTGACATATATATATATATATATATATATATATATAATCCAATGCTCTGGCACTCCTCCACGCAGTGTAGATGGTCATGGAGCCCCAACTTGCTCCGGTGCCTTCCCAGGAGGGCAGCACCCCCAAATCAATATGAAAACAATGTCAGGCGGCACTCAGAGGCTCAGAGGACAACTATGTTGTCCTGAGGAGGGGGTACAATACCCCGAAACGTTGACCCACCAAATAAAATCCCTCTGGTGAAGGTACTGTTTACACCATCCTCTGACTGCCGCCTGACATTGTTTATATATATATATAGGCATTATTTATTAATGATAACTTGCAAGTCACCTTCTGTGATAATTGGACAACACACCTGATCACCAAATAGTAATGCAAATAATATACCATTGTTATATATACTTTTACTTTTTGGTGGGGGAGGGGGGATTCAATCACAGGGAATATCCATTAAGTGCAATGGAAACACCAGCACCTCTCAGTCACCAACGTCCCGGACGTTCTCTCACATAGAAGTGCATAGGAAATTAGCGATGTTGTCCTCCATATGATCGCGGCAGCACATGGGCGAGAATTGATTTCTCCATTGTCTTTTTTCAACTACTTCTTTGAATTTTGGGATATATGACCTGTCTGTCTTTCATTCTCAGTCTATTTCTATCCACGTTTTCCTCTGTACACTTCCGGTACACACGGTTACCTTCTATAGTTAGACATAAATCCGCCTGACCCTTCCTGCTGCCGTTTCACCCCCTATCAGAAGCCAGGCACCTATATGTGGCACAGTCTTGTCTGGTGATTCCTGAGTGTCTGACAACAGAAGCAATTTCTTACCCAACATCTGCTGATTTCACCAATGCTCTTGAAGATATAGGAGCCCATTTATTAATGATCGTATTACAATGCGATCTGGGCATAATATTACCGCCGATGCGTTCATAGCGCTAGAATGTATTATTCGGCACCTGCAGGGACAGGAGCACCGAAAGGAGCCCATCCCTATGATGTGCCCGGGGAATCAGCGATGGCCCGGCAAAGGTGGAAATCCCGATCGTCCATTAAGGTAAGTATAGCCAAGTGCCCCCCCAAGCGCCTAACCCCCCCCTCTAAGTGCCTAAGTCTTCCGGGGGGGTGCCTAAACCTAACCCCCCCCCTTTCCCTAGCCTATCCCTAACCTCCCAGGGGCGGGGCCTAACTCTAAGTCCCCCCCAGGAGCCCCTAACCCTCCCCCAAACAATTAAAAAAGTTGTCTCCTCTGCTTATAATGTTCAGCGCCTTGTCCTGTCATTAGTTCCCTGGCAATGTGGTACCATACAAATGTGCTACTTGTTTGAAAGAAACTAAAAAAAAAACAACCTCTTCTAAAAACTTAAAAAGAACAAGTGACCAATCAGGTTCCTCTACAATATGGGCCTGATTCACGTGCTCGGTGCAGATCCCGCATGTGCTCGGTGCAGATCCCGCACGTGCTCGGTGCAGATCCCGCAGGTGCTCGGTGCAGATCCCGCACGTGCTCGGTGCAGATCCTGCACATGCTCAGGTTTCCCACAATCACTGGTGTACGCAAGCCATCGGATTTGCATACAACACTGAATCAGGTCCAATAATAGCTAGAATTTGATAGGTTGCTATGGGCAACACATGAACTTTTCCCTGTACATGATAAATGACAGCTAAACCTGATTGGTTGCTATGGACAACACATCCACTTTTCCTGTACATGATACATGATAAATAATAGCTAGTCGTATCTGATTGGTTGCTATGGGCAACACATTTCCTGTACATGATAAATGATAGCTAGAATCTGTTTAGTTGCTATGGGCAACACATCCAATTTTCCTGTACATGATAAATGATAGCTCGATTCTTATTGGTTGCTATGGGTAACACATCCACTTTGCCTGTACATGATAATAGCCAGAATCTTATTTGTTGCCAGGACCGTCAAGAGCTCTCATGGGCCCTGGGTACTACCAGGGGACATGGCCAATTCCAATGAGATGTGGCCACACCCCCCTCCCAAAAACATACATGAATAAACTATGCAGTCCCTTTACTCCTCTGATTGTGGAGGCAGGCATTTATCGGAACCTGTGCCTCGGCGACATAGGTTGGTAAAATAATCTTTACTACTATGATATGTGGCGATAATGATTCTTGATTTTCGGGGGCACACTGCAAATAATAATAAATGTGCCCCACAGAGTACAATATAGACCAGCAGAACCTTAATATATGGATACATTTAATGTAAACGATGAATACAATCAGATATTTAAATACAACAGTCTTAGCGGTATATTTACTAAAGTGCTGGGTTTTATAAGTGAAGATGTTGCCCATAGCAACCAATCAGGTTGCAGCTATTATCTTCTAGAAGGTGCTAGATAAATGATAAGTAGAATCTGATTGGTTGTTGATATGAGCACCATCTCCTCTTCTAAGAACCCGCACTTTAGTAAATATAACCCTTATTCTCTAATTGCATTGCTCCAAATTGCCTCTAATTCTAGTGAATTAAATAAATGCATTAGTTCCATAACATGGCCATTTAGTATAATTCCCAACGACACTTTCCTCTTGGGTCCCTTCTGACCTGGCTATTACTCCTTTGCATCAGGTCATGGGTGTAACTACCATAGGTATAAGGGGTGCAGCTGCTATGGGGCCCAGAGCTGAGGGGACCTCATCTTCCTTGTCATAGTCACATGTGTTATATACAATTTTCACAAGTGGGTGGTACATAGGGGCCCTTACGCCCCCGCATCAGGTGTTTATTAGGTAATTACATACAAGCGAGAATTAAACAGGATGCCGTCAGTTTATAGGGCAAGTGGATAGAACCAGAAAAAGCCACATTTATATTCATTTAATTGTTCCATGATGAAGAAATGATAAAGAGTATTATTGTATTGTATTCCGTGCTTTGGGCCTGATTCAGAGCCGCCTGTAAGCATCAGTACGCTCGTTCCGAGCGATGTTCGCACTTCTGCGCATGCGTACGGTTTATAATACGCATGCGCGAACCAGTCAGTGCGGCTGAAAATTGTTTGTTCGCTATATAGCGAATGCCTGCTACTTTGAGTGACAGGATGAGGCGTATGTGGGTGGTAACAGGGGAAGGTGCTTGAAAATGTGGAGTGGAATTAAGAACGCAGGCGTGCTTAAAGGTCAAAACGCGCGTTTTATGGGTGTGCATAATTAACAAAGCAGCGTCATTGACCACGTCACCTGGTTGTTTTATAGTCAGAACTGCTCGCAATATAGTGGTAGGAAAAACCAACCACAAGAATAGCGAGCAGTTCATACGCTGATCGATGTACTCGATTAATCTAATAAATAGCGGACATGACGTATGATGCGAGCGGCCAGGGGGCGTATTTAAAAAAAAAACGTCCGCAAGTTTTGTTCGCTCGTTCAGACATGGAGGCGTCAACAGATCGCAAAGAGCGAACGGTTCATTTGAATAGCCACCCCCTTTTTCTGAACGAGCGAGCGCTAATTGCTTCCGGCTCTGAATCAGGCCCTTTGTCCTGATACTCTGCCTCTGTACTGTGTTATTATGGTACCCACAGAGACAGCAGCGTAATTTAATATATGAATTTCTATTGGATCAACTTTTATAGTACGTTTATTCTTCCTTAAGATGTCATCTATCACCCACACAAAGTGAGAACAGAGAGACTCGTACGAATTAACCCTATCTATCCCCCGGGGATCAGCATTACCTGTAATTCAGATGAGCGACACTGGAGAGTAAGCAGGAAGAACGGAAGCAAGCCATTGGGAAATGCCAACATCATCCAATTCAGTCAAATGATAATATTTTGCTGCTGTTTATGTTCTCATTTAATAAGTGGGGCTGGATTAGTTATTGGATGTTAAATATATAAGATACATACATATTCATTTGGATAGTTATTACAATATTACAATATGTTGAGGAGAAATAAACTATAGTAATTATTATTCATATGATTGACATGGTTTTCAATTTGTGGGATTTCCCTGAAAAAGAATAAGGACCTGATTCAGACCCGCTCGCTAGCAAGCGGCCGCTTGTTGCAGACAATGTTCGCTAATGTGCGCATGCGTGTAGTTCGCAGTGCGCGTGTGCAAACTAGTATGAGCGATCAGAATGTGCCCGCTCGCCCTGCAAAGACAGCCCAGTGGAATGAGTGACAGGAGAGGCCGTTTGTGGGTGGTTACAGGGGCAGGGCAGTAGTAACGGGGGAGTGGAGTTGTGAACGCAGGTGTGTCAGAGCGTTTTCACGCCGTTGCGGTCAGATCCGATGGAACCCGATGTACCGATGGTTGTATATACTTCCTGGAGATGACGTACTCTAGTGGACGGCTAAAGACATCCTGGTGGGCGTCTGTAAACACAAAGTGATCACTCGCCAAGACATAGTGGGCGTGCTTATGCCTTGCCGTGCGATCGCCTGCCTTGACGTCACTTAGCTGAATTTCCATACGCTGGGAGCGAGCGGCCGCATCTAGCGAACGGGTCTGAATCAGGCCCTAAGTCTCCCCATTGTCATATTGCATAACTGGACATAACATAACAGATTCCATTTTGGTATTAAGTTGAGATTCACCTTACTAATGATCTGCAGCAAATCTATGGGTCTGCAGCTGGCTTGAGTAAGCGGTTGTACTGAGGGGATCATTCAGACCAGCTCGCGAGCGGCAGTACGCTCGCAAGCGGGTCGATGTTCCCCACGGCGCATGCGTACGACGGAGGGAGCTCCGTCGTGTGCATGCGCGAGACCCGGGGAGCGACGGGCTTCCCATCGCTCCGTGTCTCGCACCAAAGGGGGCGTGCTGTCGATGTTGATTGACAGCACACCCCCTTTGGTGGGCATGCCGGGGGCGTGCCTGCCAGACGGAGGCGTTCCCATGGGAGACCCTAGCGCAGGGTCTCCGTCGTAAGTCAGATGGTCGCGATGGTCAAGACCATCGCAACCATCATCATGGATGCTCGCTATAGCTGTGGGTGGTCACCCACAGCTATACGAGCGTCCAGGAGGCCGCTCCATTTTCATGGAGGAGGGCCCTGATTCAGAGCGAGCGCTCTGGTCAGAGCGTTCAGCTCTGAATCAGGCCCTGAATCTGTAGAAGAATATTTAAAGGGATTTTGCTCATTTGTATAAATGCAGTGAATATCAATTCCCCCCCCCCCCCTCCAGTATCCTTGCAATGGGATTCCCCACCCCCACCAAAATCCCCACTGCCATTGGTGACATTCTAATGCCAATCTGACAGCCAGGGAGCATTATAGGACTGCAGCAGCGGGTTGTAAGTGTCCATGGTGTTATTCCTTCAAGCAGCGACTGACAGGCAACCTGACACAATCGCATTAGGTGACCCTCTAGGTTTTAAAAAAGTCACACACTGCCCTTGATCTCAGTAATAATTTAAATCTATACAAGTAATCAAACAAGGATAAAGCTATCTCTTATTATAACCTATCAACAGGTATTTAAAACATTTTTTTTATACATTATAGCAAACAAATCTGGCACTAAGATGGGAAGGGGATGGGTTCAGCAGTTCAACGCTGTAACAAGGCTTTAATGCGCCCTGTGCCGGGCCCACCCTCTTTGCACATGACATCACACATAGGGGGTGCGGCCGGCCAGCCAGCAACCGGAAGCGTGGCAGTGCGCGGAGCGTCTAGAAGATGCTCCGGGCAGCTGTATACATGGCAGGTTGCATGCCAGTAGCGCCCACAGAATGCTACAGACGGCTCTGCCGCAGCGGCACCTTGCTAGCCAGAAGTGAGAACCATGGGGCAGTGATGGCGCCGCCCACAGAGCTCTGTGCTGCGGCACTGGTCGCATACTCCTAGTTGCGGACCCGCAGAAGTTGAATGCTTTTAGGTCAGCTTGCTGCCCATCATTACCTTAATGTGTATGTGTTGCCTACCCAAGCCATTGTGTGAGGATGGCTCTGATCAGCTAGCTAAGGGCTTGCTTCAGACCCACTTGCTAGATGCGTACGCTCTATCCCAGCGTATGCAAATTCGGCACACACGCAGCAAGGGAGGCGATCGCACGGCAAGGCATTAGCTAGCCCACTATGGACCTTATTCAGAGTCAGTCATACGCATCCGATGTTTCCAAACCACGCATGTGTACGGTTAGTTGTGCGCATGTGCGTACGAGACCTGGCGATCCAAAATGCTGTCGATCGTACGGCTTACAAGCAGGAAGTGGCTTCCGAGAGTTGATTGACATGAAAGGCCGTTTGTGGGTGTTGACGGGGGTGGTGGTCTAAAAATGCAGGCGTTCCTCACCGCTTTCAGGGCGATTTAGGGGCGTACATAAATTTCCTGCTACGACCGACATAGAAGGCCGGAAGTAGTAAAACGTCACTCTGAGAGCAGGTTAGAGGCCTGGCTGATCATACAGCTTGAGGTTGGGTATGTGCTCTCTCAAGCCCCAGAGTACAATCGATACTATCGAATGTGACTGATGTTATGTTTGATGTTTCTATTTTGTGCCACACAATGCAAGCAGCTAATAATCGTTTGTTTTTACTAATAACACTGCTAATTGGCATGTAATTGATTCAGTTGCGTTTGCATTAGCGAATAATAAGAAGAAATTTATTTCATGGGGATGGCTTATTCTATGCGTTTTTCTGTAAATTTTTGGTGTAATTTGCACACAACACAAGCGGCCGCAACCATCAGAAGAAAATTAACATACAGCTGCTGACAACGACTGACAACGATTGACTCGATCGCTAGCTGCTATCACTCGCTAGCTAGAGGAGGTGCATTGTTCACGTATTGGCGTCACTTTGGTTGCGACCGACCGGCCGTGCGATCGCTTCCTTTTTCAGTTTTGCTGTTGTTAGGCGTACGACCGAGCGGCCGCTTACAACCGACTCTGAATGAAGTCCTATGTCTTAGAGTGCGATCGCATTGTGTATGCAGATGCCCGCCAGCCGGTCTTAAGACGCCCACTTGCGCACGTCATCTCCAGGAAATGTGTGCAACCATCGGTACATCGGGTACCATTGGGAGCGAACGCAGCGCTTGAGGTGGACTATACCCTACCGCAAGCACTTCATAGCAAAAAACAACCAGGTGACATGTACTATGACGCTGCGTCTTAATTATGCATGCCTCTGAAATGGCGTTAAGACGCTCAGGCACGCTTGCGTTCGCTCCTCCACTCCCCCGTTGTTAATGGCCAGCCCCTGTCACCACCCACAAATGGCTTCTCCTGTCACTCACTCTGCTGGGCTGTCTATGCAGAGCGAGCAAACACTTCCCGACCCCTCTGACTAGTTCGCGCACGCGCAATGCGATGCATGCACAGAATGCGAAAATCATCCAGCTACGAGCGAACGCTTCTTAGCGTCCGGGTCTGAATCAGAGATGTCCGCAATGCCAATAATGATGCAGTTGAACGATTATCTGTGAACTGCTCATGCCCCTAAGTCACACTGCGCAGGCATCAGGGTACTTTACCGCAGTCTCCGGTGTCTCAGTTCCCGCGCCCATTCTGAGCAGCCGTAGGGTTACTCAGAACTGCGATAATGGAATGAACAGCGACCGATGCTGCGTATTTGCAGGCAGATGCTTGGATTAGCGTAGCCGCAGGTGGGCGTCTCAATACAAAATCCCGGTGACTGCGACATTTGCATACATTCGCACAGCAGTTACGATGGCAATAGCGCCCATCACTGAATCAGGCCCTAAGTGTATTGAACATAAAGAGGAAAAATGTTGCGGCACTAGTAAGGGCAACAGGAATACCAAAGTATAGTAACAAAGACAGAGGACCTCATTCAGAGGCGGTCGTAAGAAGCCATCGCTCTCTCTGAATGAGGGCGGGCGCTTCTTTGTTTTTGGTGCAGCCTCCTTGTCGCTAGCTAAGCTGTGGGTTACCACCCACAGCTTAGCGACCAACCAGGGTAATGGTCGCGATGGTGATCACCATCGCGACCATCGGGACTTGCAAGCAGACCCTGATATTGGGTCTGGGCCCTCGCAAACCCCAGGTAGCTTTCTGCTCTGATAGAGCAGGAAGCTCCCCACTGACATCACTGATGATATCAGTGCGGCCTCCCACAAAATGGTAGGCGTTCGTAAAGGAACGCCTCCATTTTGGAAACCACCCCCCAGCCCGCCTACAAAAAGGGGCAAGCTGTCGATCAACATCGACAGCCACCCCTTTTGTAGCGAGCTCCTGAGAGAGTTTCTCTCTCGCTCCGGGGCTTGCACACGCACAGTGCGGCCGCTGCGCGTGTGCGCAGGGCTACCCATCGACCCGGTTGCAAGCACATCGGTGCTTGCGACCGGGTCTGAATGACCCCCAGAGTTTACAGGAGTAGGGATGGCCAATGACCATCGATGATTCATAATCATCGATGGTTTATGGCCAATGTCGAAAGCTTTTGCCATGGGTGGGGGAGAACCAGATGGTTTCCTTCCATCGATGTCTAAGCATAACTGAATGTTTTGTTTTACAAGGTGTCGGGATTTGGAGCATAGCTCCGCCCCCTGCACCCAAGAAGCCCCTTCCCCAGGTTCTGATTGGCCCACGGCCCAGTCAGTCACAAAACTGGGAGGACCATTGGTTGGTGACACTATGGACGGTCATCTATTATATAGTTTGTAGCCATCGATGGCTACTTGCTATTTTGCCATTGATGGTAACCATCGATAGTAACACCACCGATGGCCATCCCTACACAGGAGAATGTAGCTTTATTGTAGATTAACATAAGCCATAAAGTGAATAATATAATCACGATAATAAAAATAGAGAGAAGTGTAAAAGCAGAGTAAGCTAGATGAATGCTGGATGAACAAACAAGGGCCAAATGTAAAAGCCAACAAGTTGCGGAAAGTGGCGAGATTTTGGCAATTTAGTTGTGATATTTAAAGCAGCCATTTTTTAAGGCAAAGTTAACTAAGGGCCTGATTCATTACCGATCGCAACTGTGATTACGCACGCAATCGGCCAATTGTTGCGTTCTGCGCATGCGTAAGCATCGCAGTGCGTGCGTGCGAACCGGCCACTACGAACGGAACTGCTATCGCAGTGACTACACAGGCCCATCGCAGAGTGATTGACAGGAAGTGCCGTTTGTGGGTGGTGATGGGGGGGTGATCGGAGAATCGCAGGCGTGCCAGTGCGTTTGAACGCCGTTGCATGGGCGTGCATAAATTATCCACTGAGATGCCATACGCAGCCTGAGAACTCATAGCGGGCAATTCCTGGGTAAGGTCAGAGGTTGTGCGTTGTGCAGAGGGCTGCGATGGTACTCCATGTTACTGATGGTTTTGCAGTCTTGCTAAGGATTACGGATGTGTGTAAGGTAAAGTGGGCGTCCTTATGTTGTGCTGCGGCGGCATATCGATCGCAATGGATTGGCATACTATCACATTGAGACTGCGTCCGTAATCGCTATGACAATCACCGTTGTGATCCGTAATAGTCAGACCCTAAATGTCTAAAACCCTGGCGCTCAGCACCACACATACAGTAGAAAATAAAATGGTGTAAGTGTTTTGGTTAATGCAGGCCTGATCCATCATACGAACGGTCTCTAACCAGCACTACTGTGCAGCAAACGGGGGGTGCAGTAATACTATGGGGTTCGGTATGTGATGGAGACATTCTGCCATGTTCATAATGATGACATTCAGCATGTTGCGCTGATGAAATATCAACCTGGTCAGAATTTGTTGCTAAATCTATGCCTAATGTCCACATTTTGACAATGTCAACATTTCATATGTCGGCATTCTGCCCATGGTGACATTTTCTATGTGTCGACAGTATGTCGACTTTTTTGATCATGTCGACATCACAGCTGTGGAGATTCTGGGGTCAGTATCAATATGCTGACTGCATATAAGTCTAACGACAGGGTAACACTGTGCGGCGGCTTTTCATCTTCACGCTTCATATCTGAAACTGTCATTTTTGGCAGTTTGTGAACTGATCCCATCCCAAGAGGTTCTGCAGAATCTGAAGCCATAACTGTAAATAAATGGGGTGTGCAGGACAAACCTTCATCCAGAATTGTGTCTAATTGGGGTGTGCAGGACAAACCTTCCCCCAGAATTGTGTCTGATTGGGGTGTGCAAGACAGATTCCCCCATAATTGCGCCTTATTGTGGTGTGCAGGAAAAACCTCCCAGAATTGCGCCTTATTGGGGTGTGCAGTATAGACCTCCCCCCAGAATTGCACCTGATTGGGGTGTGCAGGACAAACATTCTCCCAGAATTGCGCCTTATTGGGGTGTGCAGGACAAATCTCCCAGAATTGCGACTTATTGGGGTGTGCAAGACATACCTTCCTCCAGAATTGCACCTGATTTGGGTGTGCAGGACAAACCTTCCTCCAGAATTGCGTTTGATTGGGGTGTGCAGGATAGATTTCCCCCATATCTGTGCCTTATTGTGGTGTGCAGGATAGACCTCCCCCGCAGAATTGCGCCTGATTGGGGTGTGCAGGACAAACATTCTCCCAGAATTGCGCCTTATTGGGGTGTCCAGGACAAACCTCCCAGAATTGTGCATTATTGGGGTGGGCAAGACAAACCTTCCCCCAGAATTGCGCCTTATATCTCTATGCAGAGTGTGACACACACACAGACAGTCTCCCTGCTGGGCAGCTTAGGTTGCAGGAGGAAGCAGTGCCCAGTCTTACACATACATCTCTATGCAGAGTGTGACACACACAAAGACAGTCTCCCTGCTGGGAAGCTCAGGGTGCAGGAGGGCGCAGTGCACAGTGTCACATACATCTCTATGCAGAGTGTGACACACACACAGAGACAGTCTCCCTGCTGGGAAGCTCAGGGTGAGGGAGGGCGCAGTTCACAGTGTCACATACATCTCCATGCAGAATGTGACACACACAGACAGACTCGCTGCTGGGCAGTTCAAGTTGCAGGAGGCTGCAGTGCCCAGTGTCACATACATCTCTATGCAGAGTGTGACACACACACAGTCTCCCTGCTGGGCAGCTTAGGTTGCAGGAGGAAGCAGTGCCCAGTCTTACACATACATCTCTATGCAGAGTGTGACACACACAAAGACAGTCTCCCTGCTGGGAAGCTCAGGGTGCAGGAGGGTGCAGTGCACAGTGTCACATATATCTCTATGCAGAGTGTGACACACACACAGACAGTCTCCCTGCTGGGCAGCTCAGGGTGCAGGAGGGTGCAGTGCCCAGTGTCACATACATCTGTATGCCGAGTGTTTCACACACACACACACACACACACACACACACACACACACACACACACACACACACACACACACACACACACACACACACACACACACACACACACAGTCTCCCTGCTGGGTAGCTCAGGGTGCAGTGCCCAGTGTCATATATATCTCTATGCAGAGTGTGAGACACACACACACACACACACAGTCTCCCTGCTGGGCAGCTCAGGTTGCAGGAGGATTCAGTGCCCAGTGTCACATACATCTCTATGCAGTGAGAGACACACACTAGACAGTATCCCTGCTGGGCAGCTCAGAGTGCAGGAGGGCGCAGTGCCCAGTGTCACATACATCTCTATGCAGAGTGTGACACACACACACAGACAGTCTCCCTGCTGGGCAGCTGAGGTTGCAGGAGGGCGCAGTGCACAGTGTCACATACATCTCTATGCAGAGTGTGACACACAGACAGTCTCCCTGCTGGGCAGCGCAGGTTGAAGGAGGGCGCAGTGCCCAGTGTCACATACGTCTCTATGCAGAGTGTGACACACAGACAGTCTCCCTGGTGGGCAGCTCAGGTTGCAGGAGGGAGCAGTGCCCAGTGTCACATACGTCTCTATGCAGAGTGTGACACACAGACAGACAATCTCACTGCTAGGCAGCTCAGGGTGCAGGAGGGCGCAGTGCCCACTGTCACATACATCTCTATGCAGAGTGTGACACACACAGACAGTCTCCCTGCTGGGCAGCTCAGGTTGCAGGAGGGCGCAGTGCCCAGTGTCACATACATCTCTATGCAGAGTGTGACACACACAGACAGACTCCCTGCTGGGCAGCTTAAGTTGCAGGAGGGCGCAGTGCCCAGTGTCACATACATCTCTATACAGAGTGTGACACACACAGACAGTATCCCTGCTGGGCAGCTCAGGTTGGAGGAGGGCGTAGATCCCAGTGTCACATACATCTCTATGCAGAGTGTGACACACACAGACAGTCTCCCTGCTGGGCAGCTCAGAGTGCGGGAGGGCGCAGTGTCCAGTGTCACATACATCTCTATGCAGAATGTGACACACAAAGACAGACTCCCTGCTGGGCAGCTCAGGTTGCAGGAGGGCGCAGTGCACAGTGTCACATACATCTCTATGCAGAGTGTGACACACACACAGAGACAGTCTCCCTGCTGGGAAGCTCAGGGTGAGGGAGGGCGCAGTGTCCAGTGTCACATACATCTCCATGCAGAATGTGACACACACAGACAGACTCGCTGCTGGGCAGCTCAGGTTGCAGGAGGCTGCAGTGCCCAGTGTCACATACATCTCTATGCAGAGTGTGACACACACACAGTCTCCCTGCTGGGCAGCTCAGGGTGCAGGAGGACGCAGTGCACAGTGTCACATACATCTGTATGCAGAGTGTGACACACATACAGTCTCACCGGTGGCCAGCTCAGGTTGCAGGAGGGCGCAGTGCCCAGTGTCACATACATCTCTATGCAGAGTGTGAAACACACACACACAGACAGAGTACCTGCTGGGCAGCTCAGGTTGCAGGAGGGCGCAGTGCCCAGTGTCACAAACATCTCTATGCAGAGTGCGACACACAGACAATCTCCATGCTGGGCAGCTCAGGTTGCAGGAGGGCGCAGAGCCCAGTGTCACAAACATCTCTATGCAGAGTGTGACACACCGACAATCTCCATTCTGGGCAGCTCAGGTTGCAGGAGGGCGCAGTGCCCAGTGTCACAAACATCTCTATGCAGAGTGTGACAAACACACAGACAGTCTCCCTGCTGGGCAGCTCAGGTTGCAGGAGGGCGCAGTGCCCAGTGTCACATACATCTCTATGCAGAGTGTGACACACACACAGTCTCCCTGCTGGCCAGCGGAGGACACAGTGCCCAGTGTCCCTTACATCTCTATGCAGAGAGTGACACACACACACACAGTCTCCCTGCTGGGCAGCTCAGGTTGCAGGAGGGCGCAGTGCCCAGTGTCACATATATCTCTATGCAGAGTGTGACACACACACACACACACACACTGTCTCCCTGCTGGGCAGCTCAGGGTGAGGGAGGGCGCAGTGCCCAGTGTCACATACATCTCTATGCAGAATGTGACACACCCAGACAGTCTCCCTGCTGGGCAGCTCAGGTTGCAGGAGGGCACACTGCACAGTGTCACATACATCTCTATGCAGAGTGTGGCACACACAGGCAGTCTCCCTGCTGGGCAGCTCAGGTTGCAGGAGTGCGCAGTGCCCAGTGTCACATACATCTCTATGCAGAGTGTGACACACACACAGTCTCCCTGCTGGACAGCTTAAGTGCAGGAGGGCGCAGTGCCCAGTGTCACATACATCTCTATGCAGAGTGTGACACACACACACACACAGTCTCCCTGCTGGGCAGCTTAGGTTGCAGGAGGGCGCAGTGCACAGTGTCCCATACATCTCTATGCAGAGTGTGACACATACACACACACACACACACACACACACACACACACACACACACACACACAGTCTCCCTGCTGGGCAGCTTAGGTTGCAGGAGGGCGCAGTGCCCAGTGTCACATACATCTCAATGCAGAGTGTGACACACAGAGACTGACTCCCTGCTGGGCAGCTCAGGTTGCAGGAGGGCCAGTACCCAGCGACACATACATCTCTATGCAGAATGTGACACACACAGTCTCCCTGCTGGGCGGTTCAGGTTGCAGGAGGGCGCAGTGCACAGTGTCACATACATCTCTATGCAGAGTGTGAAACACATATAGTCTCCCTGCTGGGCAGCTCAGGTTGCAGGAGGGCGCAGTGCACACTATCACATACATCTCTATGCAGAGTGTGACACACACACACAGACAGTCTCCCTGCTGGGCAGCTCAGGTTGCAGGAGGGCACAGTGCCCAGTGTCACTTACATCTCTTTGCAGAGTGTGACACACACACAGACAGTCTCCCTGCTGGGCAGCTCAGGTTGCAGGAGGACGCAGTGCCCAGTGTCACATACATCTCTATGCGGAGTGTGACACACAGAGACAGACACCCTGCTGGGCAGCTCAGGTTGCAGGAGGGCGCAGTGCCCAGTGTCACATACATCTCTATGCAGAGTGTGACACACACAGACAGACTCCCTGCTGGGAAGCTCAGGGTGAGGGAGGGCGCAGTGCACAGTGTGACATACATCTCTATGCAGAATGTGACACACACACAGACAGACTCCCTGCTGGGAAGCTCAGGTTGCAGGAGGGCGCAGTGCACAGTGTCACATACATCTCTATGCAGAATGTGACACACACACAGACAGACTCCCTGCTGGGAAGCTCAGGGTGAGGGAGGGCGCAGTGCCCAGTGTCACATACATCTCTATGCAGAATGTGACACGCCCAGAGTCTCCCTGCTGGGCAGCTTAGGTTGCAGGAGGGCGTAGTTCCCAGTGTCACATACATCTCTATGCAGAGTGTGACACACACACAGACACACACAGACAGTATCCCTGCTGGGCAGCTCAGGTTGGAGGAGGGCGTAGTTCCCAGTGTCACATACATCTCTATGCAGAGTGTTGCACACACAGGCAGTCTCCCTGCTGGGCAGCTCAGGTTGCAGGAGAGCGCAGTGCCCAGTGTCACATACATCTCTATGCAGAGTGTGACACACACACAGTCTCCCTGCTGGGCAGCTTAAGGTGCAGGAGGGCGCAGTGCCCAGTGTCACATACATCTCTATGCAGAGTGTGACACACACACACACAGTCTCCCTGCTGGGCAGCTTAGGTTGCAGGAGGGCGCAGTGCACAGTGTCCCATACATCTCTATGCAGAGTGTGACACATACACACACACACACAGTCTCCCTGCTGGGCAGCTTAGGTTGCAGGAGGGCGCAGTGCCCAGTGTCGCATACATCTCAATGCAGAGTGTGACACACAGAGACTGACTCCCTGCTGGGCAGCTCAGGTTGCAGGAGGGCCAGTGCCCAGCGTCACATACATCTCTATGCAGAATGTGACACACACAGTCTCCCTGCTGGGCGGTTCAGGTTGCAGGAGGGTGTAGTGCACAGTGTCACATACATCTCTATGCAGAGAGACACACACACACAGACAGTCTCCCTGCTGGGGAGCTCAGGATGCAGGAGGGCGCAGTGCCCAGTGTCACATACATCTCTATGCAGAGTGTGACACACACACATAGACAGTCTCCCTGCTGGGCAGCTCAGGTTGCAGGAGGGCGCAGTGCACACTGTCACATACATCTCTATGCAGAGTGTGACACACACACACAGACAGTCTCCCTGCTGGGCAGCTCAGGTTGCAGGAGGGCGCAGTGTACAGTGTCACATACATCTCTATGCAGAGTGTGACACACAAACAGTCTCCCTGCTGGGCAGCTCAGGTTGCATGAGGGCAGAGTGCCCAGTGTCACTTACATCTCTTTGCAGAGTGTGACACACACACAGACAGGCTCCCTGCTGGGCAGCTCAGAGTGCAGGAGGGTGCAGTACCCAGTGTCACATATATCTCTATGCAGAATGTGACACACACACAGACAGGCTCCCTGCTGGGCAGCTCAGAGTGCAGGAGGGCGCAGTACCCAGTGTCACATATATCTGTATGTAGAGTGTGAGACACACAGATAGTCACCCTGCTGGGCAGCTCAGGTTGCAGGAGGACGCAGTGCCCAGTGTCACATACATCTCTAGGCGGAGTGTGACACACAGAGACAGACACCCTGCTGGGCAGCTCAGGTTGCAGGAGGGCGCAGTGCCCAGTGTCACATATATCTCTATGCAGAGTGTGACACACACAGACAGACTCCCTGCTGGGAAGCTCAGGGTGAGGGAGGGCGCAGTGCCCAGTGTCACATACATCTCCATGCAGAATGTGACACACACAGACAGTCTCCCTGCTGGGCAGCTCAGGTTGCAGGAGGGCGCAGTGCACAGTGTGACATACATCTCTATGCAGAGTGTGACACACAGACAGTCTCCCTGCTGGGAAGCTCAGGTTGCAGGAGGGCGCAGTGCACAGTGTCACATACATCTCTATGCAGAGTGTGAGACACGGAGTCTCCCTGCTGGGCAGCTCAGGTTGCAGGAGGGTGCAGTGCACAGTGCCACATACATCTCTATGTAGAGTGTGACACACACACACAGACAGTCTCCCTGCTGGGCAGCTCAGGTTGCAGAAAGACGCAGTGTATAGTGTCACATACAACTCTATGCAGAGTGTGACACACACACAGTCTGCCTGCTGGACAGTTGAGGGTGAGGGAGGGCGCAGTGCCCAGTGTCACATACATCTCCATGCAGAATGTGACACGCCCAGACAGTCTCCCTGCTGGGCAGCTCAGGTTGCAGGAGGGCACACTGCACAGTGTCACATACATCTCCATGCAGAGTGTGGCACACACAGGCAGTCTCCTTGCTGGGCAGCTTAAGGTGCAGGAGGGCGCAGTGCCCAGTGTCACATACATCTCTATGCAGAGTGTGACACACAGAGACAGACTCCCTGCTGGGCAGCTAAGGTTGCAGGAGGGCGCACTGCCCTGCGTCACAAACATCACTATACAGAATGTGACACACACACAGACAGTATCCCTTCTGGGTAGCTCAGGTTGCAGGAGGAAGCAGTGCAGAGTGTCACATACATCTCTATTGAGAGTGTGACACACACACAGACAGTATCCCTGCTCGGCAGCTCAGGTTGCAGGAGGACGCAGTGCACAGTGTCACATACATCTCTATGCAGAGTGTGACACACACACAGACAGGCTCCCTGCTGGGCAGCTCAGAGTGCAGGAGGGTGCAGTACCCAGTGTCACATATATCTCTATGCAGAGAGACACACACACACAGACAGTCTCCCTGCTGGGGAGCTCAGGATGCAGGAGGGCGCAGTGCCCAGTGTCACATACATCTCTATGCAGAGTGTGACACACACACATAGACAGTCTCCCTGCTGGGCAGCTCAGGTTGCAGGAGGGCGCAGTGCACACTGTCACATACATCTCTATGCAGAGTGTGACACACACACACAGACAGTCTCCCTGCTGGGCAGCTCAGGTTGCAGGAGGGCGCAGTGTACAGTGTCACATACATCTCTATGCAGAGTGTGACACACAAACAGTCTCCCTGCTGGGCAGCTCAGGTTGCAGGAGGGCAGAGTGCCCAGTGTCACTTACATCTCTTTGCAGAGTGTGACACACACACAGACAGGCTCCCTGCTGGGCAGCTCAGAGTGCAGGAGGGTGCAGTACCCAGTGTCACATATATCTCTATGCAGAATGTGACACACACACAGACAGGCTCCCTGCTGGGCAGCTCAGAGTGCAGGAGGGCGCAGTACCCAGTGTCACATATATCTGTATGTAGAGTGTGAGACACACAGATAGTCACCCTGCTGGGCAGCTCAGGTTGCAGGAGGACGCAGTGCCCAGTGTCACATACATCTCTATGCGGAGTGTGACACACAGAGACAGACACCCTGCTGGGCAGCTCAGGTTGCAGGAGGGCGCAGTGCCCAGTGTCACATATATCTCTATGCAGAGTGTGACACACACAGACAGACACCCTGCTGGGAAGCTCAGGGTGAGGGAGGGCGCAGTGCCCAGTGTCACATACATCTCCATGCAGAATGTGACACACACAGACAGTCTCCCTGCTGGGCAGCTCAGGTTGCAGGAGGGCGCAGTGCACAGTGTGACATACATCTCTATGCAGAGTGTGACACACAGACAGTCTCCCTGCTGGGAAGCTCAGGTTGCAGGAGGGCGCAGTGCACAGTGTCACATACATCTCTATGCAGAGTGTGAGACACGGAGTCTCCCTGCTGGGCAGCTCAGGTTGCAGGAGGGTGCAGTGCACAGTGCCACATACATCTCTATGTAGAGTGTGACACACACACACAGACAGTCTCCCTGCTGGGCAGCTCAGGTTGCAGAAAGACGCAGTGTATAGTGTCACATACAACTCTATGCAGAGTGTGACACACACACAGTCTGCCTGCTGGACAGTTGAGGGTGAGGGAGGGCGCAGTGCCCAGTGTCACATACATCTCCATGCAGAATGTGACACGCCCAGACAGTCTCCCTGCTGGGCAGCTCAGGTTGCAGGAGGGCACACTGCACAGTGTCACATACATCTCCATGCAGAGTGTGGCACACATAGGCAGTCTCCTTGCTGGGCAGCTTAAGGTGCAGGAGGGCGCAGTGCCCAGTGTCACATACATCTCTATGCAGAGTGTGACACACAGAGACAGACTCCCTGCTGGGCAGCTAAGGTTGCAGGAGGGCGCACTGCCCTGCGTCACAAACATCACTATACAGAATGTGACACACACACAGACAGTATCCCTTCTGGGTAGCTCAGGTTGCAGGAGGAAGCAGTGCAGAGTGTCACATACATCTCTATTGAGAGTGTGACACACACACAGACAGTATCCCTGCTCGGCAGCTCAGGTTGCAGGAGGACGCAGTGCACAGTGTCACATACATCTCTATGCAGAGTGTGACACACAGACAGTCTCCCTTCTGGGAAGCTTAGGTTGCAGGAGGGCGTAGTTCCCAGTGTCACATACATCTCTATGCAGAGTGTGACACACACAGACAGTCTCCCTGCTGGGCAGCGCAGGGTGCAGGAGGGCACAGTGCCCAGTGTCACATACATCTCTATGTAGAGTGTGACACACACAGACAGTCTCCCTGCTAGGCAGCTCAGAGTGCAGGAGGGCGCAGTGTCCAGTGTCACATACATCTCTATGTAGAATGTGACACACACACAGAGACAGTCTCCCTGCTGGGAAGCTCAGGGTGAGGGAGGGCACAGTGTCACATACATCTCCATGCAGAATGTGAAACACACAGACAGACTCGCTGCTGGGCAGTTCAAGTTGCAGGAGGCTGCAGTGCCCAGTGTCACATACATCTCTATGCAGAGTGTGACACACACAGTCTCCCTGCTTGCAAGCTCAGGTTGCAGGAGGGCGCAGTGCCCAGTGTCACATACATCTCTATGCAGAGTGTGAAACACACACACAGACAGTCTCCCTGCTGGGCAGGTCAGGTTGCAGGAGGGCGCAGTGCACAGTGCCACATACATCTCTATGCAGAGTGACACACACACACACACAGACAGTCTCCCTGCTGGGTAGGTCAGGTTGCAGGAGGGCGCAGTGCACAGTGCCACATACATCTCTATGCAGAGTGTGACACACACAGTCTCCCTGCTGGTCAGCTCAGGTTGCAGGAGGGCGCAATGCACAGTGTCACATAAATCTCTATGCAGAGTGTGACACACACACAGACAGAGTACCTGCTGGGCAGCTCAGGTTGCAGGAGGGTGCAGTGCCCAGTGTCACAATTATCTCTATGCAGAGTGTGACACACAGACAGTCTCCATGCTGGGCAGCTCAGGTTGCAGGAGGGCGCAGTGCCCAGTGTCACAAACATCTCTATGCAGAGTGTGACACACACACAGACAGTCTCCCTGCTGGGCAGCTCAGTTTGCAGGAGGGCGCAGTGCCCAGTGTCACATACATCTCTATGCAGAGTGTGACACACACACACACACAGTCTCCCTGCTGGGCAGCTCAGGTTGCAGGAGGGCGCAGTGCCCAGTGTCACATATATCTCTATGCAGAGTGTGACACACACACACACTGTCTCCCTGCTGGGCAGCTTAGGCTGCAGGAGGGCGCAGTGCCCAGTGTCACATACAACTCTATGCAGAGTGTGACACACACACAGACAGACTCCCTGCTGGGAAGCTCAGGGTGAGGGAGGGCGCAGTGCCCAGTGTCACATACATCTCCATGCAGAATGTGACACGCCCAGACAGTCTCCCTGCTGGGCAGCTCAGGTTGCAGGAGGGCACACTGCACAGTGTCACATACATCTCCATGCAGAGTGTGGCACACACAGGCAGTCTCCTTGCTGGGCAGCTTAAGGTGCAGGAGGGCGCAGTGCCAAGTGTCACATACATCTCTATGCAGAGTGTGGCACACACAGGCAGTTTCCCTTCTGGGCAGCTCAGGTTGCAGGAGGGCGCAGTGCCCAGTGTCACATACATCTCTATGCAGAGTGTGACACACACAGTCTCCCAGCTGGGCAGCTTAGGTTGCAAGAGGGCGCAGTGCCCAGTGTCACATACATCTCTATGCAGAGTGTGACACACACACACACAGTCTCCCAGCTGGGCAGTTTAGGTTGCAGGAGGACGCAGTGCCCAGTGTCCCATACATCTCTATGCAGAGTGTGACACATACACACACACACACACACACACACAGTCTCCCTGCTGGGCAGCTTAGGTTGCAGGAGGGCGCAGTGCCCAGTGTCACATACATCTCTATGCAGAGTGTGACACACACAGTCTCCCAGCTGGGCAGCTTAGGTTGCAGGAGGACGCAGTGCCCAGTGTCCCATACATCTCTATGCAGAGTGTGACACATACACACACACACACACAGTCTCCCTGCTGGGCAGCTTAGGTTGCAGGAGGACGCAGTGCCCAGTGTCCCATACATCTCTATGCAGAGTGTGACACACACACACACACAGTCTCCCTGCTGGGCAGCTCAGGTTGCAGGAGGGCGCAGTGCCCAGTGTCACATATATCTCTATGCAGAGTGTGACACACACACACACTGTCTCCCTGCTGGGCAGCTTAGGCTGCAGGAGGGCGCAGTGCCCAGTGTCACATACAACTCTATGCAGAGTGTGACACACACACAGACAGACTCCCTGCTGGGAAGCTCAGGGTGAGGGAGGGCGCAGTGCCCAGTGTCACATACATCTCCATGCAGAATGTGACACGCCCAGACAGTCTCCCTGCTGGGCAGCTCAGGTTGCAGGAGGGCACACTGCACAGTGTCACATACATCTCCATGCAGAGTGTGGCACACACAGGCAGTCTCCTTGCTGGGCAGCTTAAGGTGCAGGAGGGCGCAGTGCCAAGTGTCACATACATCTCTATGCAGAGTGTGGCACACACAGGCAGTTTCCCTTCTGGGCAGCTCAGGTTGCAGGAGGGCGCAGTGCCCAGTGTCACATACATCTCTATGCAGAGTGTGACACACACACACACACACACACACACAGTCTCCCAGCTGGGCAGCTTAGGTTGCAAGAGGGCGCAGTGCCCAGTGTCACATACATCTCTATGCAGAGTGTGACACACACACACACAGTCTCCCAGCTGGGCAGTTTAGGTTGCAGGAGGACGCAGTGCCCAGTGTCCCATACATCTCTATGCAGAGTGTGACACATACACACACACACACACACACAGTCTCCCTGCTGGGCAGCTTAGGTTGCAGGAGGGCGCAGTGCCCAGTGTCACATACATCTCTATGCAGAGTGTGACACACACAGTCTCCCAGCTGGGCAGCTTAGGTTGCAGGAGGACGCAGTGCCCAGTGTCCCATACATCTCTATGCAGAGTGTGACACATACACACACACACAGTCTCCCTGCTGGGCAGCTTAGGTTGCAGGAGGGCGCAGTGCCCAGTGTCACATACATCTCTATGCAGAGTGTGACACATACACAGACAGTCTCCCTGCTGGGCAGCTCAGGGTGCAGGAGGGCGCAGTACCCAGTGTCGCATATATCTCTATGCAGAGTGTGACACACACACAGAGACTGACTCCCTGCTGGGCAGCTCAGGTTGCAGGAGGGTGCAGTACCCAGTGTCGCATATATCTCAATGTAGAATGTGACACACACACAGACAGTCTCCCTGCTGGGCAGCTCAGGGTGCAGGAGGGCGCAGTGCCCAGTGTCACATACATCTCTATGCAGAGTGTGACACACACACACAGACAGTCTCCCTGCTGGGCAGTTCAGGTTGCAGGAGGGCGCAGTGCCCAGTGTCACATATATCTCTATGTAGAGTGTGAGACACACAGATAGTCACCCTGCTGGGCAGCTCAGGTTGCAGGAGGACGCAGTGCCCAGGGTCACATACATCTCTATGCAGAGTTTGACACACACACACAGACAGTATCCCTGCTGGGTAGCTCAGGTTGCAGGAGGGCGCAGTGCCCAGTGTCACATACATCTCTATGCAGAGTGTGACACACACAGACAGCCTCCCTGCTGGGCAGCTAAGGGTGCAGGAGGGCACAGTGCCCAGTGTCACATACATCTCTATGCAGAGTGTGATACACAGACAGTCTCCCTGCAGGGCACCTCAAGTTACAGGAGGTCGCAGTGCCCAGTGTCACATACATCTCTATGCAGAGTGTGACACACACAGACAGACTCCCTGCTGGGAAGCTCATAGTGCAGGAGGGCGTAGTGCCCAGTGTCACATACATCTCTATGCAGCGAGTGACACGCACAGACAGTCTCCCTGCTGGGCAGCTCATAGTGCAGGAGGGCGCAGTGCCCAGTGTCACATACATCTCTATGTAGAGTGTGACACACACAGACAGCCTCCCTGCTGGGCAGCTCAGGGTGCAGGAGGGCACAGTGCCCAGTATCACATAAATCTCTATGCAGAGTGTGACACACACAGACAGTCTCCCTGCTGGGCAGCTCAGGGTGCAGGAGGGCGCAGTGCCCAGTGTCACATACATCTCTATGCAGAGTGTGACACACACACAGTCTCCCTGCTGGGCAGCTCAGGTTGCAGGAGGGCACAGTGCCCAGTGTCACATACATCTCTATGCACAGAGTGTGACACACACACACAGTCTCCCAGCTGGGCAGCTCAGGTTGCAGGAGGGCGCAGTGCACTGAGTCACATACGTCTCTATGCAGAGTGTGATACACACACAGTCTTCCTGCTGGGCAGCTCAGGTTGCAGGAGGGTGCAGTGCCCAGTGTCACATACATCTCTATGCAGAGTGTGACACACACAGTCTCCCTGCTAGGCAGCTCAGGTTGCAGGAGGGCGCAGTGCACAGTGTCACATACATCTCTATGCAGAGTGTGACACACACACAGTCTCCCTGCTGGGCAGCTCAGGTTGCAGGAGGGCGCAGTGCCCAGTGTCACATACATCTCTATGCAGAGTGTGACAAACACAGACAGACTCTCTGCTGGGCAGCTCGGGTTGCAGGAAGGCACAGTGCACAGTGTCACATACATCTCTATGCAGAGTGTGACACACACACAGACAGTCTCCCTGCTGGGCAGCTCAGGGTGCAGGAGGGCGCAGTGCCCAGTGTCACACACATCTCTATGCAGCGAGTGACACAAACAGACAGTCTCCCTGCTGGGCAGCTCAGGGTGCAGGAGGGCGCAGTGTCCAGTGTCACATACATCTCTATGCAGAGTGTGACACACACAGTCTCCCAGCTGGGCAGCTCAGGTTGCAGGAGGGCGCAGTGCACAGTGTCACATACATCTCTATGCAGAGTGTGACACACATACAGTCTCCCTGCTGGGCAGCTCAGGGTGCAGGAGGGCGCAGTGCACAGCGTCACATACGTCTCTATGCAGAGTGTGACACACACACACACACAGTCTCCCAGCTGGGCAGCTCAGGTTGCAGTAGGGCGCAGTGCCCAGTGTCACATACATCTCTATGCAGAGTGTGACACACACAGTCTCCCTGCTGGGCAGCTCAGGTTGCAGGAGGGCGCAGTGCACAGTGTCACATACATCTCTATGCAGAGTGTGACACACATACAGTCTCCCTGCTGGGCAGCTCAGGGTGCAGTGCCCAGTGTCACAGAAAGTGCTGAGAATGAGGGCAGCAGGGAAGAATGATGCAGGGTGGGGTATTATTTGCATACACTACACTTGCCCTTAGCCCACCCCACCCTGTGTCTCTCTCTGCGGTCTCCCCACCTCCCAGAGACCCGGCAAGGCCGCAGCAGCAGCGGGGAGAGGAGGAAGGAATGCGACCCGCTCCTCCCAAGTGATCCCTTCTCTATTTTGGTGCCTCTCCTCCTCCCCCCTCAGTGCCGAGCCCATGACGTAATGCTGCATGGTAATTATTAGCATGTGGGAAGCCTGGGCTCCTCCAGCCTCCCAGTCTGTGCAGATGCTGCAAGTCAACATGGCAAAGCCCATGGAGCTGGGGGAAGAGCGCCTATAGGTGCCGAACATCGCAGGGGGGCCTGGGGCAATGCACTGGGCGCAGGTAGGTGCTGCCTGGGGGTGGGGGGCATATGGGGAGAACCCCCCCTCATGGATGGGGCTTATACTATGTACTGTCTGCATGCGGAGTTTTCCCACTCACACCAACAGCAGCATGTCTTCTTACCATAGTCAGTATGTATGTAATGTATGTATGTGTAAGGGGGTAATCTAGCTATATATCTGTCTTCTTACCATAGTCAGTATGTATGTAATGTATGTATGTGTAAGGGGGTAATCTAGCTATATATCTGTCTTCTTACCATAGTCAGTATGTATGTAATGTATGTATGTGTAAGGGGGTAATCTAGCTATATATCTGTCTTCTTACCATAGTCAGTATGTATGTAATGTATGTATGTGTAAGGGGGTAATCTAGCTATATATCTGTCTTCTTACCATAGTCAGTATGTATGTAATGTATGTATGTGTAAGGGGGTAATCTAGCTATATATCTGTCTTCTTACCATAGTCAGTATGTATGTAATGTATGTATGTGTAAGGGGGTAATCTAGCTATATATCTGTCTTCTTACCATAGTCAGTATGTATGTAATGTATGTATGTGTAAGGGGGTAATCTAGCTATATATCTGTCTTCTTACCATAGTCAGTATGTATGTAATGTATGTATGTGTAAGGGGGTAATCTAGCTATATATCTGTCTTCTTACCATAGTCAGTATGTATGTAATGTATGTATGTGTAAGGGGGTAATCTAGCTATATATCTGTCTTCTTACCGTAGTCAGTATGTATGTAATGTATGTATGTGTAAGGGGGTAATCTAGCTATATATCTGTCTTCTTACCGTAGTCAGTATGTATGTAATGTATGTATGTGTAAGGGGGTAATCTATCTATCTATCTATCTATCTATCTATCTATCTATCTATCTATCTATCTATCTATCTATCTATCTATCATGTACATCTATCTATCTATCTATCTATCTATCTATCTATCTATCTATCTATCTATCTATCATGTATGTGTAGGACTTCTGTGCATGCTGCCTATTAGACTTATGTGAAAACTGCAGTATACCTGAGCTGTACATTAATCTGCCCATAGTCTGATCTGTTGCATGGGTGCCTATTACCCCTCTACTGAGTGACAGATATTATTCCATGGCTGCTGCCTGGACACAGGAAATCAACTTTCTCCCCCCCTCATCTGGAGCAGTCACCTAGGGCCATTTTACACAGGAATGTTTTCTGCATTAATACAGGGCGACTTAATGACCGTAGCCCGCTGTGAGGGGATCCGCTTATCCCCCCCCCCGGAGGTGCATTGGCACAAGTAGGCATGACTGATGGAGCATGTTCCTGTAAATAAAAACAAAAACGGGCAGATAAAACCCAAAACATGGGTTGTGGATAGAGAACGGGAGCTGTGGGAGCTGTCTGTCATTGTAGAGATTTGGGCTGGTTTAATTATATTGTGTGGTCTGTCCCTTCTATGGGGGGGGGGGTTCAGATTCAGTTTGATGCAGATGTCGGCGGTTTTGCTGCTGCACAGGCGACCGAAGGGTTAAATCTGATTTCATTCACTGCACCAAAGGGTGATAGAATGGGCAGAAGTTATTCAACATTGTCCATTTGTCCCCCTCTGTCTACACCCTACTCTGAAACATGCTGTCATCAACTGGTTGGTTTGACTGCAGATTTTTATCTGCTCGATGCACTTGGAGCGATTACTTTTTTTTTTTTTTGGAACTTCCAAAAATCCCTGTTAGGAGGCAGCGAGCATCCTCTGTAGCTAAGGGTTGTATTGCACTGAGTCACAGGGTTTTTGTTGGGAGTATGTGTCATAATCAGTGTCTTATTTTCACAGTTGTGAGCATTGACTTGGAATGCGGGTGTGCAGGGGTCAGCGAGAGAACCCAAAAGGGACGGCAGACCTGGCGAAAACACAGCTCGGACGCCAGTGAATCCCGCGAAGAGTATGTTCGAGGCAGAAAGTACTTCTAAATCGTAATCCGTGCCACTGCAATTCTTTATTCAGCAGCAGAGCAGAGCCGTTCCTCGTCAGCAAAGAAAGGAAAAAAGGAAAAAAAAAAAAAAAAACAGGGAAACAAATAAAAAGCAAAATCTCCTGCCACCGAGTCGCTCGCTGAAATTCTCCATCTCCAAACTTTTTTTTTTTTTTTATTCATTCCCTGCGGATCCTGCAAACCTTCCTATAATCATGATGTTTCGGGATCAAGTAGGAATGCTTTCTGGGTGGTTCAAAGGCTGGAATGAATGCGAGCAAACTGTTGCTTTGCTCTCTCTCCTGAAAAGGGTTAGCAGGACCCAGGCCAGATTCCTACAGATCTGTTTGGAGCATTCCTTAGTAGATTGCACAGAACTTCACATACTTGAAGGAGAAGCCAACAATCCGGGTGAGTTTTGGCACTTGTTTTTTATTTTTTTTATTTCTATAATTACCGTACAGCGGCTGCAGAATAGATTGTAAGCTTGCGAGCAGGGTCTTCCTACCTATATATCTGTCTGTTATTACCCAGTTTTCTTCTGTTAATGTTTACAATTATAAAGCACAAAGGAATATGCTGCGCTATATAAGAAACTGTTAATAAATAAATAGGTTGGCGCTGTACGGCTGCCCTGTATCCTAGCGTCTATGAAACTGGTAAATGATGCACCCAGGTATTGCTGGAGCTGCTATTCTAATCACACTGTGAAATCGGGCGAACAAATGGACTCCCAATAATATACTAGTTTATTATAATTCGATACCTTAATAACGATATATATATGACTCGCTTTTCTACCGGTTAATGCTTTTTTGCAGCGATTGTGGAACGGGGTCGTTGTCCTTCTCTGATTCCCAGATCTATCTTCCTTACTTTTTTTTTACATTCTGCTCCGTTCTCTATTTGAACTAAGCTAGCTTGAATGATTGACTTTCTCCCTCGCTGTCTTGCAGTTGCTTCTAGAATAAGTAAGTCCGGTCACGTAGAGTCTGCATTTTCCAGGCTTTTTGGCAAGATGGCTAGCTTCATGTGTTTTTTTTTTTTTTTTTTTTTTGCAGCAATGAGTGTATAATTATTGCATTGGTTGTTTTATTTCTGCTATGTGCAACATTGTAGCAGAAAGATATGTAGAGCCTTATTTTTTTTTCCTGCAATGGAGATTTATATTGCTGATTCTGTTTTTGTCATGATCAATGTTCATGTGTTGCTTTCTGGTGAACCTGACGTGGATCTGTGAACCCTGTTTTTTTTTCTTTATCGGAACGCACGGTGGTTATTAGCGTTGCGACCTATGCATTCACCACACCTTGTTTAAAACACAATAGATGGTCTTAGCAGGATGGTCACTTCTCTTCTGTGATAGGTAACATTCCTTAGGCCTGACTGCAGCACCACATGCAACAGAGCTCCCAGTGTTTGCAGTGGATGAAGAATGCGGGGACGTTTTCCAGCTGTTCTGTATTAGGACCTGCATGGTTTGGCAGCTGCTCTTCCTGCCAGTCTGTAAGGCTGGCAGCTCTAGATGTCGGGCATAGTCCGTATGAATACATAGAGCCTGTAAAATGTAGATTTGACTGCAGAGTTTCGGAGCCAATAAGTCAGACTTCTTTCCTTACGATGTGCCAAAATCACAGGGCTCTCCCGTGTTTATCCTGCTAACGCACGATATGTAAGTTCCGCCCCTATGTTTGCGCAAGGTCCCACGGCTATATCGTTGTGTGGGAATCTAGAACAGCGGTGGGCAGCCGGTTGGTATTTTCCAGTGTCCTCCCAGGGGGCTTTTGCTTAGGGTGACAGTTGGTTATTGTTTTGGACAGGAACAATTTATGACCATTGCCCTCCATTAAATGTAATTTACGAGCAGTTCCCCGGGTTGTAAGTGCATATTTTTGAGGCCGGGCTACTGTCCAGTAGTGTCAGACCAGCTTGACCAGTCAACTGTGGGACAAACTGCTCAAGTTGGTTGGAAGACATCGCCGTACAGATCAGGACTAACTTGGCAACACGTACACTGTGAGGCACTGTCCTGGCCTAGACATTCTGGTCACTAGGAACAGGACCCAGAGAGAGGGGGGGTTAGTTCTTGTCAGGGGCACCAGTGTGACCCGTTTTAAGGCTACCTGTAGACTGCCATCTCTTGCCCACCGCTCTGACTGTTGCTCTAGCGATGTGGATCGGTTATGTCCATTTGCTAAAATGTAAAAGCCCCAAAGAGGCCTAACTACGTGACACTGCGCCTGATTCACCACGGATCGCTGTTCTGCTTATACGCACGCAGCGCAGTTGCTAATATCAGCGGTGATATGTAAATGTTTGCATTCACAATGCGATCGCAGCCTGACATAAGGATGCCCACTTCCCCTTACTCACATCCGTATAGTAGGGAAACATAGCAAAACCATCGGTAACATCGGACCCATATGCATACTTGTACAAGCCCTAACCTTACTCCGATATTGCTAACAGCCACACATGCTATCGGGCCTCAGGCTGCTTATGCCCACGCAGTGAATAGTTTATGCACACCTCCAACGGCGTTGCAAAGCACTGGCACGCCTGCGTTCGCCCGACCACCACCCCCATCACCACCCACAAACTGCACTTCCTGTCAATCACTCTGCTCTGGGTCTGCGTAGCCTCTACAATCGCAGTTCCGAACGCCATTGCTAGTTCGCGCTCTGCGATGCATGGGCAGTACGCAACAATCGTCCGATTGCGTGCGTATTATCAACTGTGTTCCTTACTGAATCAGGCCCTGTATTCAAGACAAAAGTAATCTTTTAAAATCCTTTGCTCTTAACATCCTCACCCATGTAAAGGTCCCAATACAATGACTGAGGGGAAGCGGTCGGGAAGCCGATGGACGAAATCCTGACCGCCGGCTTCCCAACTGTGTAATCTCGGCAAGGTACTAATGACAGGCATCGAAATCCCGACGCCTGTCGTCATACCTACATTGGGAGCCCGACACCCTGCATACCGGCGGTATATCATACTGATTCCCATGTGAGAGATGTGTTTTACAGGAAGTCGGGTGTGCAGCTGCAAAAAAACATCCCTCATGATCACTTCTGATCAAATCTCTACGGTCTTATAAAGCTCTTTATACTTTTACATGTACATTCATAAATGTGATTACTCTCTCCTCCTGATGGAAACTATACTTTAGATGTATTGGTGCCTGTAAAATTATTGGGGCCAGCCTGTTTTTTTCCTGTGCGCATCAGACTTCCTGCCAGTAAACCTCTTGACTGACTATGGGAGCTTACAGTGGCCGATTGCAGCAGCTGTGGATTGCAACGTGTTGTATTGTCATATTGGGTAACTGTGTCTCCATTGGAGGTAGATGACCTAAATATGGGGAACCATGTCTGTGTATAGTAATACTGCAGCGTTTGTGGCTGATTAATACTAAAACTAGTTTCCTTACCGTAAATTATGAGGTGTTTTTTGCCTTAAACCAAAACATGGGTAGAAAATAACATGTTTTTGTATGAATTGCATCACTGTGTTTGCTCTGTAACCTACTGAAACAGGTCAAACATTCCGCTGACGCCGCTGCTGGTGTTTCTCCAGACGCCTGTGCTTGTGGCCTTTCCATCGTTGCTCACGTACAGCATTGTGTGTTTGGTTTACGTTGGATTCCGGTTAATTTATGCTAATGGAACACAACTCGAATGGCTGGGTCGGGAACCGCCGTTCTCTTTTGTGCAATAATTAACATGAAGATGTATGAAGGGAAGGAGACATCTCTAAGCTTGTCCGAGCTGAAGCCTGTATGGCGTATATATTTTTTACTGCAGCATTCACATTGGTTACGATCGAATGCTCACATTTAAACTCTCTTCTGGGTTTTTATTCAGCTGTAAATCAGGGAAGGAAACCTTCAGATAAATTTGCATTTGAATATATTGGAATATGTGCCTACGAAGCAGCCAATGTTCCCGTACTGCTGTAAGCTAAATGGTGGTACACCTATTGCTTTCAGTGTCTGGATTATAAAACCATAGTGAGGAATTCAATTGAATGCGATGTTGAATAGAGCGGGTAATGAGTTCCTGGAGCTACTCAATTGGCGCAGTGTTTACCCGCAACCTGAGGTGCGAGCAGAAATCCGTCGAAACTAGTGCTGCAATGCCGATTTCGCTCTCAGCGTGTACGCTAACAGCATCGCGACCAGCACTTAAGTCACAAAATGCAGGTTACTGCGGCTAAACACCCGGCATTAGGCGCCGTAAGCGGCATCTCCCGACTTAAGTGCAGGACGCAATGGGGACATTTGAAAAGCTCCGGAACATTGCACTGAATTGAATCGCCCCCATAAACTTTTACCCTATTATACCCCTTTTTAGATCGCCCATGAAATCCCCCTACAGTTCCCGTGAGTTCTTGTTGTCCTCAAGTTTTTCAGTTACAAAAATCTTCACTTCACAGTTATATTACAAGGAGGCTTTGTGTTTAAAATAGCTGTGTTATGCTTGGTGCCTCAAATCGAAGAGATGACCAGGGCACCACGTGACTTTAAGGGGGCGATTCAGTTGTTTGTAGCTCCCGTCTAAACTGCATGGGAGGTATTAATTTGTTTGCGTGATCAGCCCCTTACACGCACGAGAATGCACAGGGTTAGCCGCGATGAGCAGTTTCTACCGTGCTGTGCCTGGCGTGCTGCGTAATGGCGCACCCAACGCTCTAGACCAGCGCCAAAGGCCTACTTTATGTGGCTTTCTGCTCATAACTCAGGAGGGTACCGTCAGAAATCCACGGTAACTTCACCCTTGGGGCTGGTCGCACAAACAATTGAATAACTTCCATGCAGTTTAGACGGGAGCTACAGACAAGTTTGCTTAAACTACAGTTGGCTCCCTCTGCTTCGTTCTAGGTACTGAATATATTATTATTGGTCCCTATTTTCAGTAATCCTGCCAATGACCTATAGTATTTTTTAATTTTTTTTTATTTTGTGCATTAAATGTGATGTGTATTGATACATATACCCATCAACAAAGGGCCCTACATTTATATTCAGCTATTGGCAAATGTACAGGTAATAGACCAACTCAAAACTATTGGGAATCCAATATAGAGTTGGTTGATAGGCCGTAGGGCCACCAGCTAGAGTCACTATAGCCTGTGCGTCCTGTGGGTTTTGAATTTAGCAATGTCTGAAATTCGGTAAGAGGAATGTAATGCTGACCCTCAACTGCGGCTTCAGAATATTCCATCATTGTTTCAGTTCAGGAGGAGCCTGAAGCCTATGACTTATGTAAAACATCTGTGTCCTGCTGGTCAACCATTGGGTGACCACACACGTCCAGTGGAAAGGGCCATGGTCACCCAAGGAGACTCCCATCCCATCTGGAACGGAGTTCTGAAAGGGTTGAGGTGACTCATTAACATTAATTAGGAATTAGTTTTGATTTTACAGTACCTTCCTGAATGACTTCATGCAAACCACGCCAGGAAAATGCAGCCCATAAAATAGTGGATCCATCTTGGCTACACTGTACAGGTCTTTAGGTTGACGCCACATGGGTACTTGTCCGTTTGTCTAGAACTTTGAGAACTATGGGAAGAATGACTTCCCCTGTCCTTGTCTCCTTCCTCCATTGCTCGGGAGTTCTATCCCTCAGCTCTTTGCACCACTTAACAAGTAAACCTAAATTGCCAGACATGATGGGTGGTATGTGCAATAGTATCCTGCTTGTGGACAAGCTTGCACAGAGGGTCTAAGGAGTCTATTTACTAAGCAGTGTTAGGAGAGTGAAAAGTGATAAGGTGCCAGCCAATCAGCTCCTAACTGCCATCTCACAGGCTGTGTTAGAAAAATGACAGTTGGGAGCTGATTGGCTGGCACCTTATCACTTTTCACTCTCCTAACACTGCTTAGTAAATAGACGCCTAAGTGAACAAAGGCGAAAGATGATAAATAGGTTTGTTTCCCAGTATGCAGAGCTCTATGCACCCACTTCCTAGCTAATAAGTTTGGTTTGTTACTTGTCTTCCTCATCAGGGCGATCTTGCGCCAGCCTAAACTTGGTCCAATAGATACCCACAGAAACTGGCATATTTACGATTCCGTCCGACTCGTCACGACCCGAAGTTCCGGGGATACTCCTAACTGAACTTTGCTCCCCGTTTACTCCTCAATTGCAAGTGGAGATGCAACTGAAATATGGCCTGTACTTATGCACGTTTGATTCCGGAGCATGCACAGTGTAGAACGCGTAAGTAGGCTCTGCAGACAGGTGCAAAGTGGCTGCATCAATGGCTGCCTCTATCCAGCCATATTCTTCATTCTATCTGTTGACTTATTTTGTCTCCTGTCCTCTGTGCAGTAATCCCAGGGGCTGCCGTAAGCAAATAGGAGTAAGGAGACAGGAAGCAACTATCTTGTGGCCTGAATGCCCATTCATGAGTGTGCGCCTGGCTCCAGTTCTACTTGTTACTCTCATTTGCAAGTTCTTAAACCAATTTGCCATCCGTATTACATCCAGCATTCTTGTCCCACATCATTATACCCCTTTACCATCAATACAATAGTGTTCACTCTAGGTCCGGCACCGGGTAGGGCACTGGACCTAGAGAAAGAGAGCACATCTGAGCACGCCAAAGGCACGCGTGCCAAGAAGAGGGCATGGCCAAGGAAAAAGGGGGCATGTCTTTAAGACACGTCCCCTTTTCGTCAGCATACATGTCACACCTCATTATACCCCTTTACCATCAATACTATTCCTCAGCATACATGTCCCACATCGTTATACACCTTTACCATCAATACTATTCCTCAGCATACATGTCCCACATCGTTATACCCCTTTACCATCAATACTATTCCTCAGCATACATGTCCCACATCGTTATACCCCTTTACCATCAATACTATTCCTCAGCATACATGTCCCACATCGTTATACACCTTTACCATCAATACATTTCCTCAGTATACGTGTCCCACATCGTTATACACCTTTACCATCAATACATTTCCTCAGTATACGTGTCCCACATCATTATACACCTTTACCATCAATACTATTCCTCAGCATACATGTCCCACATCATTATACCCCTTTACCATCAATACTATTCCTCAGCATGGAATTGGTATGAAATACCGCCAGCCGCATGGCCGGCGGTTCGATTCCCGTCACCGGCAGGCCGACAGGAGCAGAGTGCGACGCAGCGGAAGCCCGACAGCGCTGGAAATCCCGATCGTGGATAGGTAAGTATCCACTAACCTAACCTAACCCCCCTAACCCTAACCCTCCTTAGGGGTGCCTAACCCTAACTTCCCCCCCAAGTGCCTAACCCTAACCACCCCCTTCCCCGCTGCCTAAACCTAAGTCCCCCGGGGGGGTGCCTAACCCTAAGTCCCCGCCGGGGGTGCCTAACCCTAACCCTCCCTTCCCCTAGCCTAACCCTAAGTCCCACCCCAGGAGCCCTAAACCTAACCCCCCCCCCCCCCCCGCGCGGCTGTCCGCTCGCGGTGCCCGGCATCACTACAATCGTGATGCCAGGCGCCGGTCTCCCGGCGTCGGGGAAATACGGGCGTCTACATCTAGACACCCGGCATTTCACCCTTGCCGGGATAAGACAGTCGGGAAGCCGGCTGCCGGTATTTAGGCAGTCGGCTTCCCGATTGCCTCCCCTCAGCATACATGTCCCACGTCATTATACCTTTACCATCAATACATTTCCTCAGCATACATGTCCCACGTCGTTATACACCTTTACCATCAATACTATTCCTCAGCATACATGTCCCATGTCGTTATACACCTTTACCATCAATACTATTCCTCAGCATACATGTCCCACGTCGTTATACACCTTTACCATCAATACTATTCCTCAGCATACATGTCCCACGTCGTTATACACCTTTACCATCAATACTATTCCTCAGCATACATGTCCCACGTCGTTATACACCTTTACCATCAATACATTTCCTCAGCATACATGTCCCACGTCGTTATACTCCTTTACCATCAATACATTTCCTCAGTATACATGTCCCACATCGTTATACACCTTTACCATCAATACATTTCCTCAGCATACATGTCCCACGTCATTATACTCCTTTACCATCAATACATTTCCTCAGCATACATGTCCCACGTCATTATACTCCTTTACCATCAATACATTTCCTCAGCATACATGTCCCACATCGTTATACACCTTTACCATACATGTCACACGTCATTCCCTTTACCAGCAATATATATTTCCTCAGCATACGTGTCCCAGGTTATTCAACCTATTTTTCAGTTTTTAGAGATAATTATAACACGCATTGTAATTTTTTATTTTATTATCACCTTGTCTGGAGGTGCAAACAAACAGCTGTGATTTCTCCCATTTAAACCCCTGTCAACTTAACGCAGATTTTGAAATGAATAACAAAAAGTTGACAGCCGCTGGTTTCACCCGCGTTAAGTTGCGCCACCTCGTTTGTGGCTACTTGAATCTGTCCCTCAATATTACTTTTGTGGCCAAAATGGCTGCCTGTAGGGTACATGTATGCTTTGACACACCAGATAACATCCTGCCCTATATTTTGAAATGACTGATAAGTCGCTGGCCAGTAATATTACATGGCTTTGATCATGGGGACTGCAAATCCGGCTGCACCCGCGTGTACAGTTTTCCCTTGTTAGCATGCTCCGTTCCCTGGCTGCTCGTTGTAGTATGAATAAAAGGCTCTGCAGGCTTTTCATGCTTGGGCCTTACTGTAATGTATGCCTCTCATTAGTCTTCTATATCTAACGTGTAGAATTGTAGCTTTGGGTGACAAACAGCAGGCAGTGACATGAATATACTAACATAAAGAAACTCCTAGCTGTCTTATGCAGAACAACAGTTGTAGGATTGGAAAACAAAATATTCCCGTAGGCCGCTCCTAAACTTAAGCAGCCTCTAGAATTTGTGAGGCCCATACATAACGCAGTACTATAGCGCGGCATGGCGGATATCACTATAAGCTGCCTTGTTGTACTGTATCTGTTCTGCAACACGCAAAACACAAAAGTAAAAATAAAATATCTATCTATCTATCACCAGGATGTACTAAAGGAAAAATGTGGTAAAAACCCAGATTTTGGGGTTTTTACCACATTTCCATATGTACTAAGCCCCGGCCGCCCTTTTATTGGTTCAGAGGGTAATTCCAGAAAAACTTGGCATTACCCTATAGAAGCCTATGGGCTTCTTACCGTACCCAACGCTTCACCACCCCGCAGATGCCCAGCGCTGACCCCCACTCACCTTCCATGGTTGCCGTCCCGTGCTCCTGCTGGGTCCTCCGACTCCACCTCCTTCCTGCACAGGTCACCAGCAAGAAGCTCCAAGGCTTGGAGGGGGCGGGGTCCCACGGAGACCCCCCTCACCCGGCGTCGGCTGCTTTACAAAGGGCAGCTCTTATCGCAAGAGCTGTCCTTTGCGATACTAATCGCATATGTTAGTACATATTTAGTAAGGTTGCGGTGACTGGCGGAATGGTCACCGCAACATTAGTATATCTATCTATCTATCTATCTATCTATCTATCTATCTATCTATCTATCTATCTATCTATCTATCTATCTATCTAAGCTACTGTTTGATACTACCAATCTACTTGTAATATTTTTCCCTTGTTTTGTAATCTGGTGTCGTCTTTGGCAATCATTATACTATCCACTTTGCGCCAGTTATATACAACTGACAGCGCAGTAAGAGTGTACCTGATTGCACTACACATTTATGGGAAAAAATATACTGTAAATTTTATACATCTATGTTCATTTTGTGGTAGGTTTATGGGTGCGAGGCAGGTAATACGAGCTAAATAGCAGAGCCGTAACTAGACTTTTTGGTGCCCTCTGCCAGAGAGAGCATTGGCGACCCCCTCCCATCTCCATTTTTTAAATAGGGACATAAGGTAATGCACCTGAAAAAGGGCCATGACCTCATGAGGAAGGGCCAGGGAAGAGATAGGGGAGGCCAGGAGATGCTGGGGATAAATAGGGACATAATATAGTCCACCTGAGAGAGGGCCATGACCTCATAGGGAAGGGCCAGGGAAGAGATAGGGGAGGCCAGGAGATGCTGGGGATAAATAGGAACATAATATAGTCCACCTGAGAGAGGGCCATGACCTCATAGGGAAGGGCCAGGGAAGAGATAGGGGAGGCCAGGAGATGCTGGGGATAAATAGGGACATAATATAGTCCACCTGAGAGAGGGCCATGACCTCATGGGGAAGGGCCAGGGAAGAGATAGGGGAGGCCAAGAGATGATGGGGATAAATAGGGACATAATATAGTCCACCTGAGATAGGGCCATGACCTCATGGGGAAGGGCCAGGGAAGAGATAGGGGAGGCCAGGAGATGCTGGGGATAAAAGAAGAGGAAGCTACAAGTGAGAATGATAATAAACAGGAAAAGTGACAGGCCCAAACAGCGCCCCTTGACCTGCAGTGCCCTGTGCCATGGCACTGGTCACACTACCCTAATTACAGCCCCGCTAAATATACATAGGATCAATTCTTCGGTGTACCCAGTAGGGCAGCAGGGGTACTAATATGAAGTCTGTTCTGTGCAGGAAAACATTATAATACATTCTAAAAAAAGATACGGATATAATTTGGAACTGTTATTTGTAGCGTTTGTAGAACAACCTGTATCTTAGAGGTTCCCAAGCGTGGTCCTCAACGCTCCCTAACAGTTCAGATTTTAGAGAGATTCATGGTTGAGCACAGGTGGTTAAATTAAATTAAATTGACGGAGGTACTAATTAATTCACCTGTGGTCAAGCATGGATATTTTTAAAACTGTTGGGGAACCTTGAGGGCCGCGTTTGGGAACCTCTGCTGTAACTTCTTATAAATCTGAACTACAATTTTCGGTTTATATAAAAGAGACCATGAAATTCATATCCATGTAAACAATGCAAATCTTTCCACACCTTGACAGAACGAAAAGTTTGATACTGTATTTGTCTTTAGTGCAAACTATTGTGTTCTTATTAGAACTGACATAGGAAGGGAGACGGATTGCAGTGTTCCACGTACTAGCAGGAAGTCTGCTGTGCATCAGAAATCTCCTCCCTCCTTCGGAGGAAAATACTTTCTTCAAAGGGTATTTCTTGGTCAAGGATGTCAAGTGCTTCGGGGCAACTTGTAGACCTGCGTCTCCTAGTACATAGCCATCCTTACCACTGGTGAGGTGGAATTGGTTTGGGAAGAGCCTTTTAACATAGGTACATTAAGGCCCGGATGAGGTTAGCCGTGGTAATTAACCGTGGGCTAATTGCTCAGCCTGCACTTAACACGGATTTCTGTTCCAGCCATTAATTAGCGCGTCTGAAAAAGATAAAGAACAATTGAATCGCCCTCTAAATGTGTGGTTAGATAAAATTATAATCCTATCGCCCACTTCTCGCACTAGCGTCATGCCGTATGTTCTCATTATGTCATCTCAACACTTGTATTAGGGTTAGCATATAGGGTAGAATTACATGAAAAATATAGTGTCGGCACTACATTACTGTCCACATGGTTAATTGACATTTTAAATGTCGACATAATAAACCACACCTAGTGGTGGGGGTTTAATAATATACATTTATACAAATGAGAATTCCGGTCAGAATTTAGGCAAGTTCTGGATGTTATGTTAATGTTGGCTTTGTGTTCCTTTTTCTATTCTTCATTTGTAAATGTTTATTTGTCTGTCGTTAATCTGTTTATTTTACATTGAATTCTGTTTGCTCTTCCTACCTATCGCATATAATGACCAAACTGCTGAAGATAACCGGATATTTATTAAAATAGTTTCCGCCATATGTGTAATGCCCAAATATATAAAATGTTATAATATACCAACCCTGTGAAACTACAAGCCCCAGCATGCTCTGCTAGATAGCTGGAGGGCCACAGGTTGTCCATTACTAGCACAGACTGGGCCAACATCCATGAGGCTGGAGCTAGAGGCACGAGGTCAGAAGCCATTACTTTAGCGCTAGTCTCTCACTCCACGTCTATCCACAGGGTGGCAGCTCATTGTACAGCAAAGTAACCAATATCTGCTCTGTCCTCACCAATCCCTCCCTGTAAGTATAGATCAGATCACGTTCATTTTGTATTTTCCGGTGGAAGATGTTATTGGCGTCAGTACATTGTAGCTCACCACGTGCACCACGGGGTTTTTTCCGCATTTTTCCTTTTGTACATCCCAGCCTATGAGTTTTAAAGAACTTTTTTTTTTTTAAATTTTTTACTCTAATTAATTGGAATCTAATTTCATGTAGCAGTGAGATGCTTTGGGGGAGTTTCCTGGAAAGTAATTACAGAGCTGCCTCTGATACACCTAACGTGCTCCTTTATAATTTCTGAAGCATGAACGCATGTCTGCTGAGGCGGAAATACCTTTTATTAAGTTACTGTCACAAAAATAAAAGTAGATACAGAAGTCCCGTCCCCTTTGATACCATTACTTCACAGTCCATCTTTTCCTCCTGGTTTATGCAAATCATCCCTTACTGCCTGGGCATCGGGTAATATCTATTATGTAAATGATATCACTATAGATACTAATTTTCCACAATTTTCTGAAATCCGGGATAGAGTAGCAATTCCATCCAAAGATTTTTTTCGGTTCTTACAAATTAGACACTTCCATTCCAAAATTAGCTCGACTCTGATTAGCAGACCTTTGACTTCTTTTGAGTCTATATGTTGGAGACAACCCCCCACTAGGGGTCTTATTTCTACTATTTACTCCTTATTAAGGGAAGAAGTAAGTTCCAATCGGGTTTCTCATGAATTGGCGTGGGAGCGAGATTTGGGGCACTCTATAGATGCTGAGGATTGGACGGGGATTTGGGACAACGCTGCCCCCAGTTCTATTTGCGTCGAAATCAAGGAAAATATTTATAAATTGCTATATCGATGGTATTATGTACCATCGCGGCTACAAGTAATGTTTCCTGATGCTTCGGATAGATGCTGGAGGGGTTGTGGTGGTGAGGGCAATTTTTTGCACATCTGGTGGATTTGTCCCAAACTAGCCAGTATATGGCAAGAGGTTGTCAATCTCCTCTCGCGCCTCTTCGAGGTCACGATTCCCTCTGATCCTCAGCATTTTCTACTTCCCTTATATCTGTCCTCCCTATCCCGATATCAGATTAAGGGGCCTATGTACTAAGCAGTGAAAAGTGATAAGTCTGTGATAAGTGCCAGCCAATCAGCTCCCAACTGTCATTTTTCAAACACAGCCTGTGAGATGGCAGTTGGGAGCTGATTGCCTGGCACCTTATCACTTTCTTATCACTTTTCACTCTGTCACTTATCACTGCTTAGTACATAGACCCATATGTTATTCCGACATATAGTATCTGCTATGACCTGCCAAATTGCTGCGGATTGGAAAAACCCTTATCCTTCTCCAATGCAGGCAATATTATCACTTATGTATACAAGATGGAATATATGACCGCTTTATTACGTAATACATCAAAATCTTTTGATAAAATATGATCTCCTTGGCTGACATACCAAAACATTTCCTCTCCATTCAACATTTACATTATTTTTTTTTTTTTTCTATTATATTTAGATTGAAAGAGAGTTATCCTACATAGAGTCCACCCATCCATTTCTCCTCTTATTTTCCCTTGTTTTTCTTAAGGTTTTTTTTTTTTCTTTTTTCTCTTTATCTCTTTTTTTACTTTTAAACGGGGTGGCACACCGTTGCCGCAAGATATTTTTCTTGCTTCTATATTCTCTATTTTCTTATACTGAGAAAATTCATTACTATATTATTGTTTTGAAAAATTACAGTTCCTATTATAAATGCATATTATGTACTGTCATTTATTTTTGCATTTTGAAATGTACTGTTTTCATGTGATTCGCTCAATAAAAAGAGTTAAAATAAATAAATAAATAAAAGTAGATAAAGAAAAGATGTTGCCCGGGGTTTTAAAAAAGCCTACATACATAACATACTGTAACACTGCTGGTAAGTCCCAGGAGCCAGTTAGACAATCCACCTATAAAACTACGGCTGGCTCCTAGAATCTCCGGCTTGTTCCAGGATTTGACCTCCTGACCTTAACTTGTCTACACCTGACCTAAACCATTGTGTATGTAGGGGTGTGGCACGAAAAGTCCACATTCAAAATGTCGACAGGTTCTGAAAATGGATAGTAAGACTGTCGATATTGGTTGACAAGCAGTATGTAGACATTCACAAATGTCGACATACAGGTTTTTATTTTATTTTTTTGCATATTTTAGCCTAACAATAACACAAAAGTGTACTGTTGGCATTTTTGTGAATGTTGACCTTTATCTTGACAGCCCTATGTCCATGTTGAGGTCCTGACCGAATCCTGTATATGTGCGTGTGTATGTATGTACTGCGCCGGGCGGTGCAACAACATGGTTGCCATGGAGACGCTCCGCATCCAGCGGGAAGCAGGCATGCTGGTCTCCTGCCAACCTGCAGAGACGGCAAAGTGCAAATAGCCAAATAATGAGGAAAGCACAAAAGAAACCATGTCACTACCAGGGGAGGGTTCTAAATGCAGCTCCTGCTGGCTGGCCAAAGCGCGACAATCTAAGGAACGCATGGCCCTCCATAGGTCTCCCATCCGGATAGTCTTGGAGTGCCCGGTGCTTGGTTCAGTTGGTAACTCTGCATTTTACGGAGGCAGGCCATATCATAGCCACTTAGAAATCTAAATATAATAGGTTATGGGGTATATCTAATTAGGCGCGGGGTTTACAGCATAGGGAAAACTCTGGGTTTAATACTGGAAGCTATTTCATTATTCTGCATTTTCCCTGCGCTGTAAACCCTTGGGTTACCCATAGAGTCCATCATTTTATGCGTTGGTTTCCCTGCACCTTAAATCTCAGAGAGAGCACTTTAATGCAGACTTCTCCTTGCAGCTCCTGAAGAAAAGTGCGGGGATGCAGGGCCTGATTGAATAGGTCTGACCAGACAAACACATTGGTTAATTGTATATACCTATATATAATATATATATATATATATATATATATTCCTTCTACAAAAGAATCCAAATGTATCCATTGACTGAATACCGTGCATCCTAGAGACTTGATAATAAAATATCTTTGGTGGGTTCAATTGTAATTGTCATCTCTTTTTTCCTGCTTCCCGGCTTGGGCACTTACATCCACACTTGCTGTGGTACATATATTCATTTACTAATTTATGGTCCTGTTCCTTTTATTTTTTCCTATAAAGTTTATTTCTCTCGTCTGTCTAGATTATTTGCATCCTTATCTGTGACCATTTCCTGCAGCCAGCAAGAGCTGCATTTAGTATACTCCCCTTCATACAGCAGAAGCTGCATGTAGTATACTCCCCTTCATGCAGCAGGAGCTGCATGTAGTGTACTCCCCTTCATGCAGCAGGAGCTGCATGTAGTGTACTCCCCTTCTGTTTATCAAGTTATCTGAAGTATTGTTTCTTCTGTGCTTTCCTCGTTGGGGCCTTCTTTTTCTACTTGGCACTTTCTCTCCTCTGCAGGCTTTCCTGGCGGATATGGCGTATCTCTAGGGCAACCACGTCGTCAACCCGGGAGCAGTGCACTGAGACCCCCATTTAGTAACGAGTTTTATCCTATAGATTGTAAGCTTGCGAGCAGGGCCTTCCTACCTATATATCTGTCTGTTATTACCCAGTTTTGTTCTATCAATGTTGACAATTGTAAAGCGCAACGGAATATGTTGCGCTATATAAGAAACTGTAAATAAATAATAAAACGACTGATAAATGTCACTGTGTATGATAAATGGTGCTCCAGCCAATCGGCCCCCAACTGTCACCTGTTAGAAAAATGACAGTTGGGAGCTGATTGGCTGGAGCACCGTTTATCATACGCAGTGACATTTATCACTCGTTTTGGTAAAGAAACTCGTTACTAAATGAGGCCCTTAGTGCGCCATTTCGTGCTTGGTGATGCGTCTCTCCTGGGATATAAGGTAAGCTTTTTTTTTTTTTTTTTAGCGGTTTATTGTACCCTGGGGACGAGTCCCTAAGCCGCCCTGAAATGTTGGATTACAACACAATTGTTTTATTCGTAAATACCCGGAGTGCCGCCTCTTCTTTTCCTGCTGTGAGGGAATATGTATGTATGTATGATGTATGTCTGTATGTATGATGTCTGTCTGCATGTATGTATGTATGATGGATGTATTATGTCTGTATGTATGTCTGTATGTCTGTATGTCTGTATGTATGATGTATGTATGTCTGTGTTCTTATTTTGCACACTCCCTGCTATGGATTCAGGGCCTGATTTCAGACCCACTCGCAAGCGCATAGCGCTCGCAAGCGGGTCGATGGTCCCTGACTGCGCATGCGCCAGCAGCTCCGTCGCTCCGGGGCTCACTACAAGACGGGGCGGCTGTCGATGTTGATTGACAGCTCACCCCGTTTTGTAGACGGGGAGGGGGGGGGACGTCCCTTAGGAACGCCTGGAGTTTGTGGGCGGCCCTACTGACATCACTCGTGATCTCAGTAGTGGACTTCCTGCTCTATTAGAGCAGGAAGTCCACTCGGACGCCGAGACCTTACTGCGGGAGCCGAGACCTTACCGCAGGGTCTCGTCGCAAGCCCGATGGTCGCGACCATCGCCAGGCCGCTTGCACAAGCTGTGGGTGGTCACCCACAGCTGTGCGAGCGGCCTGGAGGCCGGATAAAAACAAAAACGCCCTGATTCAGAGCGAGCCCTCGTAAACAGCGAGCGCCTCTGAATCAGACCCTCAGTTCTGACTATGCATGCTGTGTGAGATCTATAGGGGAGGAAGATGAGCTCTCGCAGTCATGTCTGTTAGGGCGTCCTATGAATCTAGAGCGCACTGTAGGTGACCTATGTAGAAGCACCTTGCCCGGCAGCAGGCCGCCCTGGGGAATTGCTGTTGGAGCTAAGCTTTGAAGTATTTTCCATCACTAATCTGCACATTGAATGTAATCAAAGCTTTTAGGCTGTAATACATTGAGCATTCCAGAGAATACATATTTGTCTGGCGTGTCACCTGTGGGGATGTCCATAAATAGCAGCTGCTGGAGCCCACACGCGCTCCGCGGGAGATACTGGGCGTCCAATTTTAGCACAGGACTCGCTATAAACAGTTTCAGTTGAAATGAAGGAATGAGGAGTAACAGATGCAAAGGCGGCGAATACGGTAGGGGCGGATGGAACTGATCCGGGCTAGACTGCTGTGTGGTTATAAATCTGCTTGTCCTGGATATAGAAAAACCCAGCACTGTTCTGTATTTACACTTCTATTGTATAGGCTTTATGTTGTGTGTAATAGGGGCATTAGGTAGTTCTCTAATTGGGGGTATTGAATGCAATGCTGAATAGTGCTGGGAATAAGTGCCGTGAGCTATTCAATTGGCCGCGCTGTAAACCCGCGTCTAGAGGATTTCTGCTCGCACCCTCCTGAGGATCGAGCAGAAATCCAGCTTAACTAGTGCGGCGATGCTCCTTGCCGGCGTACTGCGTGCGCTAACAGCCATACACCTCTTAAGATTTGCAAGTGATAAGGCACCAGCCAATCAGCTCCCAACTGTCATTTTTCAAACACAGCCTGGGAGATGGCAGCTAGGAGCTGATTGGCTGACTGACACCTTATCACTATTCTCTCTCGGCCTGATACAGACCCGCTCGCAACCGGCTCTGTCGTGCGCATGCGCAAGACCCGGATAGCGACGGGCAAGCCGTCGCTCCGCGTCACTGGCCCCCCCGCTGCGGGGGTTTTGATATTAACTCTGCGGGGGGTAGGGAGGGATGGTGACTTCCGAGAGGCTTGCCTGCCTTTCCGGGGGGCTGGGAGCGGCACCCTATAATCGGGAGGCTCCCGGCCAAATCGAGAGGGTAGGCAAGCCTGATATATATATATATATATGTGTGTATGTATATATATATGTGTATGTGTGTATATATATATATATATATATATATATATATATTTATATATTACAGGTAGAGTCTCCCCTAAATATACGGAATATTCCGAAATATGGAGTATTTTTGGCATGACTGAGATAATAAAGCCTTTGCTTTTTGATGGTTCAATGTACACAAACTTTGTCTAAGGCACAAAATTATTAAAGCTATAGTATAAAATTACCTTCAGACTGTGTATAATGTGTATATGAAACATAAATGAATTTCATGTGTGTACACAAACTTTGTTTGATGCACAAAATGATTGAAAATATTGTATAAAATGACCTGCAGGCTGTGTGTATAAGGTGTATATAACACATAAATGCATTCTGTGGGCGGAATTCAATTGTATTCGCGGCCCGCATCTCCCGTCTAAAGTGACAGGAGATCGCGGGCCGCTATACAATTGTCCAAGATGTTCACGCTGATCGCGCCCATAGAGGTCAGGTTTAGCCGCGTAAAGCAGCTAAACCCGACCAAAGTGCTGGGCGCGATCGCAAAAAGTGATGTTTGGGCGCCCCAACATGTCACTTTTCGCACATTTCAGCTCTCATCCCCCAGGGGCTGCAAGCTGAAATGTAGCGCTGGCAGCTCATCGTGCCCGACAGGAGCAAGAATTGAATAGCTCCGCCGGGCGCGATAGCGGCTATAAAGAATTGAATTCCGCCCTGTGTGTATATTTGGGTCCCATTCACAAGATATCTCATTATGGTATGCAAATATTCCAAATTACGTAATATTCCGATATCCAAAATACCCCTGGTCCCAAGTATTTTGGATATGGAAGACTCAACCTGTGTGTGTATACATATATGTGTGTGTGTGTGTGTGTGTAAAATATATATATATATAATTATTATTATTTATTCATTTTCGGCCATGTCCCTTTGCTGGTTTCTTGTGCTTTGGTTGCATACGTTTTCTGTTAGCGGTCTATTCTGGACCTGACCCGACATGTCACAGCAGCTGAAGATTTCATTGTGCGATTCCTTGGCCGGGGAGGAAACGCAGGAATGAAGGATGCTATTGTTTAATTTATCCATTTCTATAGCAGACAACTGTTCCTTAGATCAGCTTCCTGACCAAGAGCAGCTATCGGAATAAAGTGGAACAAAAACTTTATACTGAAGAGTGGAGGAGAAATAAAAAACCCCCAGCAGCGGGAGCTTGTCTTTATCGTGACGGAGCAGCGTGCAGGTCCGTCCCGCCAGCCGGCTCATTCATAAAGCAAACAAGGGCCTAATCTGTAGTTTGTTTTAGTAAAGCGAAGCTCCTACATCCCAAGAGGAAATGATTCACTCGCTGAGCCCAGCCAGGGGGCTTCACCGCTCCACTGTCTCCAGCACACAAACCCCGGCTCTGTGACCGCGGTCCTATCAATGAGGTCAGCTCCTTTCATGCCGCGCTGGCTGTGGTCGGTGGTGCAAGTCACTGATGTCTTCATAATTATGAAGTTAAAGAGACCCCTTCACCGGAAAACAAACTTACTCTTTATTTTTGCTATTATTTATTATCTACTTTTATTCTTTAAATACTAAAAACCAAAGTAAATATAGAAATCATTTAGGATATTCCACTATTTTGATGTAAAAATATGAAGACCATCGGGTGAGCAGACGTTTGCCCAGGGCGTGACATAGCGCGCTTTTCTTTCTGGGGTTACAAATGTACTAAAAAATTTATTTTTATTTTTTAAATTGGGAGTTTGAATTCCAGGAAAATGTAATAATAATATTCAGGCTGGGGAAGAAAGGGTGCGGGTATAGGAAAAGCCGGACATAAAGTATATATTAGTCAGTACCTCCCATGTTCGACAGAAGTTGGTGTCTTCTGAGATGCCCCCTGATCTGCACCTCTATATAGCATCACCTTGGGTCAGAGTTACTAAGCGGCTGCGTTTGCAAGCCACCGATTCTCTTGACGTTTTTTGACCCCAAAATTTTTATATGTAGTAATAATAAAATAGTAATAAATGCAAAAACAGACGTGGATTGCATTTAATGTTGCCAGCTTAAATGGGGTGTGCAGCTTGCAATAGCCGTCTCTCAGTAAGTCTTCCCCCTTGTGTAGTATTGGCAGAACCGTAGCCCAATGGTCAGCTTTGCTGCCTCATGGCATTGGGGTCGTGGGTTTGATTCCAGCCAGGCTAACTGTGGGGATCCGGTCTAAAGATCTACAGTAAATAGGTAGACAATGTCTAGACAGACAGCAGATGTTAGACAGTCAATAGGTCAACAGGGACAAAAGGTCGACAATCTAAAGGTCAACATGTAAGAAGGTCGACAGGTACAAATGGTCAACAGGATCAAAAGGTTGACGTGAAAAGGCTAGACACAGGTTTAGGGTTAGGTTTAGGGTTCGGCGCTTACCAGGGGGTTAGGGTTAGGCACTTACCCCAATGGTTAGGGTTAGGCACCAGGAGGATCAGGGTTAAGCACTAGAAGGGACAGGGTCAGGCACCTACCCCGATGGTTAGGGTTGGGCACCAGGAGAGAGGATTAGGGTTAGACACCAAGGGGAGGGTTAGAGTTAGGGTGAAGATTAAGGTTAGGAAACCAAATAAAAAAAATGTGTCGACCATTTTTTATCTACCCTTTTCATGTCAACCTTTTGACCCTGTCGACCATTTATACCCGTCGACCTTCTTACATGACGACCTTTAGTGTGTCGACCTTTTTGTCCCTGTCGACCTTTTGTACCTGTCGAGCTATTGACTGTCTAACATTTGGTATCTATCTAGACATTGTCTGCCTTTTTACTGTACATCTTTCAATCCACACCCCTAGCTGTGTGGAGGGGATATGTTCAGAATCCCGACGCCAGAATCCCGACATTTATCAGAAAACCGGCTTCCAGACCGCCGGGATCCCGAAGGTAAGTAGCTGTCTTAGGGGGAGGGTTAGGGTGTGGGGAGGGGGAGGTTAGGTTTGGGCACTAGGGGGGGGAGATTAGGTTTAGGCACCAGGGAGGGTTAGGGTTTCTTACCTAGAGCAATCTGGATTGTAACCCGTACCCATCCCGTGTGGAGTGTGACCCAATGTCCCATGCAGACATTGGGTGAACATGCAGTTTCCTCCCACACTCCAAAGACATACTGGTATGGTAACGGGCTGCGGGCAAGCATTAGCCCGTGTGTGTGTCTTTGTGGTAGGTAATATGGATTGTAAGCTCCACTGGGGCAGGGACTGATGTCAAGGACTAAGTATTCTGTGTAAAGCTCTGTATCAGCACTATACAAGTTACTGTGTAATAAAGAATAATTATTACAATGACAGACTAGGGTATACAGGGTCACTTTATAGCTGAACTGAGTATATTTTGTAGATTGTAATTAATTTAATGTAACCTAAATACACAAGATGATGTGCCAGATATCGATTTTATTATTTGGTTATAAGTTCCCATTTATTACTTATATCAGTTATTCTAAAGGTGTCGGTGCCAGCCCTACAATATTGTTTGAATTGACAAACCTATACATACTCAGGGGCATATTTACTAAAGGTCGATTTTGATCAATTTAAAATCGATGAAAATCGATGTTGTTTTTCTTGGGCTAAATCACACATATAATAATACTTTAAAAAACATTGGCCCTCATTCAGAGCCGCTCGTTAGCGGCAGTACGCTCGTTCCGAGCGATGTTTGCACATCTGCGCATGCGTACGGTTTTTAGTACGCATGCGCGAACCAGTCAGTGCGGCCGAAAATCGTTTGTACGCTATATAGCGAGTGCCTGCTATTTTGAGTGACAGAATGAGGCGTATGTGGGTGGTAACAGGGGAAGGTGCTTGAAAATGGGGAGTGGAGATCCGAACGCAGGCGTGCTTAAAGGTCAAAACGGGCGTTTTATGGGTGTGTATATTTAAAACAGCAGCGTCATTGTCCACGTCACTGGGTTATTTTATAGCCAGAACTGCTCGCAAATTTGTGGTAGCAAACACCAACCACAAGAATAGCGAGCAGTTCATACGCTGGTCGATGTACTCGATTAATCTAATAAATAGCGGACATGACGTATGGTGTGAGCGGCCAGGGGGCGTTTTTAACAAATAAACGAGCGTATGTTTTGCTCGCTCGTTCAGACTTAGAGGTGTGAACAGACTGCAATGTGCGTACGGATCATTTGAATAGCCACCCCTTGTTTTTAAACGAACGACCGCAAATAGCGAACGGCTCTGAATGAGGGCCATTGTATGTTAGTAAATGTGTGATTTAGCCCCAGAAACAAAACATCAATGTTTGCTACTTTTTTTTTTCATTTGATTTTTAAAAAAAAATCTTTTAAAATAGTCCTTTAGTAAATATACCCCTTATTACCCCTTTAGCACTGCCAGCAATAACCCTGGGTTATTCCATGTGAACGTGCAGCAGCCCGGGATATTGCTTTGAAATAACCCGACATTTCAACCCGGTTATCGAGGGTCTAATGATCGGATTCGGGCACAGAAACGCGTATGCTAGTTCAGTAGTGTCCATGACGAGTCTTATTTTTACCACATATGGGCTGGGATGTACTAAAGGAAAAATGCGTTAAACACTTTTTTGGGGTTTTTACCACATTTCCATATGTACTAAGCCCCGGCCACACTTATCTGTGCAGAGGGTAATGCCAGAAAAACCTGACGTTACCCTATAGAAGCCTATGGGCTTCTTACCGCACCCCGCTCCCGACGCTTCGCCGATGCCTCGCTGCCCCGCCGTCACCCAGCGCTGGCCACCACTCACCTCTCCATGGTCGCTGGCCCTCGCTCCTCCTGGGACCTCCTCCTCCTCCTAATCTTCTTCTGGGTGCAGGGAGGAGGAGCCCGGGGCTTCCTGCACAGGTGACCAGCAAGAAGCTCCGGGACTTGGAGGGGGCGGGGTCCCACGGAGACCCCGTCACCCGGGCGTCTGCTGCTTCGCAAAGGGCAGCTCTTATCACAAGAGCTGTCCTTTGCGATACTAATCGCATATGTTAGTACATTCGCAATTAGCAAGGTTGCGGTGACTGGCGGAATGGACACCGCAACCTTAGTACATACCGGCCATTACCTTTATTCTATTCTATGGGCAGTCTGTAAATAATTAGACCATTAATAATTATGCATCATAGGAAATTTTGGTAACTGAAGAGGTGACTCTGGCTGTAGCCAGTTGTTACCGTTCAGTAATTCTTATGGTTTATACATATTTTGAGACTTTCTTTTTATTTCTTCATATCTTACTATACGTGTATCTGGTAAGTAATGGCGCCTGAGCTAATATTCTATAGTTAGTTGTTATTTTCATGTATTGGAGCCAGAAGCCTGCCAAGCTGTCTGTAAAGGCCCCGACATACGGTGTGATTTTTTTTTTTTTTAAACGATATTGTCGTTATCAGCCCATCGGAACGACAAATCGTTTAAAAAGTGCCGTGTGTAAGCACGCTAACGATGCCGTCGCTGGTCGTGGCCGGTGATCTCTTCAACATTCAGAAGGTTCACAACTTGCCTTTCACGTATTGCACTCATCGTTCCGTGTGTCTGCGCGATGAACGATTTCATGGACGGCGAAACGATATTGTCGTCATTTTCCTGCCCACTCCCCTCCACCATTTTGTGCCCGCAGATGGAGAGACAGAAGATGCATCATGAGGATATATATATATCGTTAACGACCCATCTAGATCGTTTGTACTTCTCGTTCCACGTGTATGCTCGATATCGTTTGTCCGGGAGTGTTCAGGAGTTCAAGGGAAATCTTTGACGAGATTGTATCGTTGCCTACGTCGTACCGTATGTAGGCACCTTAAGTGTCTACCAATCATACTTGGTCTATACGTTGCTTATTAATCTATATTCAATTTAAGCAACTGCACCTTGCTATCTTCTGTCCGCCTCTGCTTTATGTCGGCGATGGGCGCTCCCTGAATGATTATAGAGAGCTGGAAGTAGAGCGCGCCTCCGGTCCCTGAGCGCGGGTTTGGGTTTGTAGGTGAAAGCAGATTTCCGTATTGGGCATGTCTGTGTTTTTGCTGTATATGGCAGGCGAGTACATTGAGGTCGTATACACGCGTGTCGTTGACCTGAGCGTAGTGCTGTTTACTGTAACATGTACAGCAGAGTCACTTCCCTCAGGATATGACAGTATTCCCACGTCTGCATTAACGTCTGTACTAACGTCTGTGACGATCAAACAGAAATGTTCTGGGTTATCCGGAGTTCGCGTACCTGCGACATACATATTGTGCGGCGTGAGAACGTCTGCCACAATAAATAAATTGTAAATATATACTGCTGTTTTCCATCATAACAAAACCACGTGTGCATGGGTTATTATAGGACATCTGTTTATACTATACACAATATTCCAATAAGGGGGGAAAATGTCACTTTTTGTACTAATATAATATATCTCTCCGACAAGAAAATCGCCCATCATGGTGGCATGCAGCGCTAGAGTACAGTCCGTGCACCAGCTTCTCTTGTCCTGTTGGGGGGGAGTTTTGAAAGGAGTCGGCTTCTAGATGTGGAGACCCACTAGCATACGAAAGAGGATCATGAGGTGTTGACATGCAAGTAGACAATTGCGCAATGGCGGACAGGAGGCGTTCCCTTGCTGTGTTGTGATGAAGATACGGGACTGATGCAGAGTTGAACAGTACGACTAGTTGCCGAGCACTGAGCGTACGCTGGTACAGGCCGCGCTCATTGGAGGGCATCTTTTTATCACCCCCTACAGTTACATCTGCAGTGGCCTAATGGGGTGATCTCACATGGGCAACGCTCAGTGAGTGCATGTCGGCAGGACTGTCGGCCATGCAGAGGTGGATATGAGCGTGAGTATGGCTGCTTGGAAGTGTACCTTTCTATAGGGTAGGAATAAGAGCGCAACTGTGAGGATGAATGGTAGGATACCAATGGTACAGATAGGGGGTAGGCCCAACGCAAGGTGACTGCAACTCTATATATGGGTGAATAGACGCATTCCTCCAGTTCCCACATTTCTGCATAAGGCACTTAATGCTCGCAGCTCTAAATACTCCATAACTTACACTTATACCTCTTTTCCACCAAAAACCCAGGTCCGACCTGTGTTTTTGGACATGGTTCCAACCCTGGTCAGAACCAGGTCAGACCCATTTACACTGCACCTTTGATCTGGGTTACTCCCAGGTCAGCCCTGTTCACACTGAACTCAGGTCTGCCCTGCTAAACCTGTGAGGTCATAAAAAGTGGGAGGTGAATGCTCCACAACCACCAATCCACTCATTTTAGGCATGATCCAGGTCAGATAACCCGGGTTGCACCGTTTACACTGCACCATTACCTGGGTCCATCCTGGGTCCGACTCTGGTAGCTACCTGGGTTGGATTGCAGGGTCACTTGACCCAGGTTATTTTTCAGGGACCCTTTTACACTGAACTGCGACCTGGGTAGACCCAGCAAAAACCCAGGCTTTTGCTCTGGTGTAAAAGGGGTATTACTGAGGTCATACTCACACATGGAACACTCCCACTTGGGAATCTGTATGAAATACCCGCACTCGGGATGCCTGCTGCCAATATACCGACAGCCGCACCCTGATGCTCAGGATCCCGACAAGGGTCCAGTAAGTATGTTTATCGTACCCCCTCTAAACCTAACCCTCCTTTTCTGTATCCTAATACTAAACTTCCCCCCCTAACTCTCCTCGTTAGTGCCTAAACCTAACGCCCCCAGTAGTGCCTAACCTCCCCCACTGGTTCCTAACCCTAACCCATCCCGGGGGTACCTAACCCTAACCCCCCCAGTGGTGCCTAACCCACCCCGCGGGTACCTAACCCCCCCCCAGTAGTGCCTAACCCCCCCCAGTGGTGCCTAACCCTAACCCGGTGTTGGCTAACCTTGACACTCCAGCTGTTGTGGAACTATATATCCCAGCATGCCCTGCCACAGTTTTAGCATGCCCTAATAGCAGAACTGTAGCAGTGCATGCTGGGTTATGTAGTTCCATAACAGCTGGAGTGTCAAGGTTAGCCAACACTGCCCTACCCATCCCGGGGGTACCTAACCCTAACCTCTCCTAGCCTAACCCTAACCCCCCCCCCCCAGTAGTGCCTAACCCCCCAGTGGTGCATAACCCACCGTGGGGGTACCTAACCCTAGCCTGACCCTAGGATGCCGGCTGTAGGTAACTTAACTACATCACCCCCCCCACCTCCCCCTTGTGGACTGTCTGGAAAAATTGGCGCTTGTAAGGGGCTTTTCTTAGATCCTTTAAAAGTGAATAATCAAGCTTGAACAAACTTACTATAAATGCCTAATTTACAGCAATAAAACATGTGCCTACATAACTGAATATAGTCTTATATTGTGTATGTCCTTATCCTTTTTTCCGCTGCGCCTGTTCATGATCTCCTGGACGGTGTGGAGCAGGTTTATCAGGTACCACCCCTACTTTGAAATGCCACAATTTGGTGGGGAGGCAAAACCATAATGACACAAACCAAGTGTTCCCACCCCCTGTCCTGCCCACATCTACCGGACATTCCGGGAGTATCGGCAGTATGGTGTGTTTACATTTACGCTCCCTGTGAATGAATTGTCTGGTCCCTCTACGCTACCTCCTGCTCATTGTTCCCTAACTGTTGTTTTTCCAGCTTTTGGCCGCTTCAGGGCTGGGGATTAGACAAAGTTGGAGCTTTAAAAGTGCCGGGGATTAGAATTGCAGCATATAATTGAACGGCAGCACCTATAATGGACCGGTGTATATTATCCAGGCAGGGGTGTATGTTCTTATTGTTGGCCATGTCCAATTAGGTGCAAGATTTAACTTGGTGCACCTTAAATGATGTGGGGGAGGGCCGTGGTACCAGCTGGGCGCCTCCCTGAAGCATTGGACTCTTATGCATTCGCCTATATGACTTACGCCCAGGGTGGGCTATGCATGTTCTAGGCACAGAATCGCCAACTAGTGGCTTCATATGGGGTTTGGGAATAACTAAAGAAAGGGGGGCTGTTCCAAAGGGGACACGGAAAAAATAATTTTCGTTACATTTAATAATCCCAACCCTTATGGAAAAAGCAGATTTTTTTAAAAAAATGTTTTTTCTAAAGCTCTCTTCATTTTCAAAAGACAAATTTCCATTTTGCCAGAAATAGGAAAATGGAAAATGAAATCTGTCTGTACCTGATGTTTTAGATATATTGGGTTTATGTGTTTTAGCAAAGTCTTCCTATAGTTTTCCAAGTGCACACCAGAACTGATGAAAGGGAATATTCATCTGAAGACAGAACGGCTTTGTGTCCAGTGTCTGGCGATTTCTCCAAGGGAACGCTTTACTCTGCAAGAAGAACACGAAAATAAACACACCCTTCCTCGACGGGAGGACTGCAGGACTTCGGATGTCTCTTACGCCAATGTAGAGACGTGTCAGCGGGATGTGGCACCCGGGTCTCCTCCGCCATCCCCAGGTGCCTGCAGAAAGTTAGTGCAATGTTCTTACTGCTCTCTGTACATATGGGTGATCCTAATTGGATGGAAGCAGCCCCTCTGCTCTCAGGAAGTGTGTGTATTTGTTACTACTCTTACTACAAGTCTTGATTTAAGGAGCAACCTACTAGTTTTATATTTATGTTGGGGGAGGTTTTTACAGGAGGCGAATGTAACTGATCTCGCTGCAGTGACATTTGTCTCTTCTATAGACCATTTAAAATTTTTACTTTTACTTCCAACAAGTCTCAAACCCAATGCGCTTCGCCATTAGATGTGTAGAGTGTAAACAAACCATGCTGCGTATTGTCATGGCAAGAAATAACACTAGCGCTCTGCCTTATACTTTAAATCAGGCTGACGTTTAATTGCCAGAGGGTGGTTCCCTCTCTGCCATTTTTAATATCTGCTGCTTATGGCATCTCTGTGCTTCTAGCCTTGGGACTTTCTTCTCACCTAGGGCGGAATTCAATTGATTACGTGGTCCGGATCTCCCGTCTGAAGTGACAGGAGATCGCAGGCCGCTATTCAATTGATGCCGTTATTCGCGCTGATCGCACCCATAGAGGTCAGGTTTAGCCACGTAAAGCAGCTAAACCCGACCAAAGTGCTGGGCGTGACCACGAAAAGTGATGTTTGGGCGCCATGGGATCTTTCTTCTCACCTTATGTCTTCTCTGCCCTTCTAGCCTTGGGACCTTTATTCTCACCTTATGTCATCTCTGTGCTTCTAGCCATGGGACCTTTTATTCTCACCTTATGTCATCTCTGCTCTTCTAGCCTTGGGACCTTTATTCTCACCTTATGTCATCTCTGCGCTTCTAGCCTTGGGACCTTTCTCCTCACCTTATGTCATCTCTGCGCTTCTAGCCTTGGGACCTTTCTTCTCACCTTATGTCATCTCTATGCTTCTAGCCTTGGGACCTTTCTTCTCACCTTATGTCATCTCTGCTCTTCTAGCCTTGGGACCTTTATTCTCACCTTATGTCATCTCTGCTCTTCTAGCCTTGGGACCTTTATTCTCACCTTATGTCATCTCTGCGCTTCTAGCCTTGGGACCTTTCTTCTCACCTTATGTCATCTCTATGCTTCTAGCCTTGGGACCTTTCTTCTCACCTTATGTCATCTCTGCGCTTCTAGCTATGGGACCTTTCTTCTCACCTTATGTCATCTCTGTGCTTCTAGCCATGGGACCTTTCTTCTCACCTTATGTCATCTCTGTGCTTCTAGCCATGGGACCTTTCTTCTCACCTTATGTCATCTCTGTGCTTCTAGCCTTGGGACCTTTCTCCTCACCTTATGTCATCTCTGCGCTTCCAGCCTTGGGACCTTTCTTCTCACAGGTACTTGGCGATCACAAGTTTCTTTTGTGGAGTTTTGTATGGGGCTGGTATTGCCATACTCTAATTGGCTGTGATATGGACGGTTTTACTCTTTGACAAGGAACCTGATATATTTTGAGGGCCACATGTCAGTCCTGTAACCTTTTTTAAAAGGATAACAAAATACCCCTAATGTAATAAACTAAAACAATCCATTTACTCAGAGAGACACCAATTTGTAATAGCATATAAGTGTTACTCTTGTACCTAGTAGGTTCATGGAATGGATATAGGATTTTCATGATGATATTGATTGATAAGGTAATATTGGGAATCTTATTTATAATTGCAATATCTGTCATCTAATTCTGCCGTGTTTTCACATCACTTTCATAACTGATTCTATGTCGTTGGTATAGATCTTTACGTGTGTGTGTATATATAACGTTTTGAAGTTCTATAAATCTGTTTTTCACAAGTAGGTAACCTAGGTTACAAAATTATGATAAACTTCCATTACTATATATAAAATACCAGTATTTTAAAACTATTAAATACAAATGACATGGAACATGCTTTTAAAGATCGCATTCCCCTTGAATAACCTGATTTGGTATGCGTTTGGCATCCTGGCGGTCTGGATGCCGATGCTTACCTTACCGGCGCCAGAATACAGACGCCGGTTAAAATCCAGACTCCGGCATCCTGACCGTTGGGATGCCGCAGATAAGTAGCGGGTTGGGGGGGTGGGTTAGGTTTAGGGGTTAGGGTTAGGCACTAGGGGGATGGTTAGGCACTAAGGGGGAGGGTTAGTTTTGGGGTGTGGGAGGTTAGGATCAGGCAGCAGAGGGAGAGGGTTAGAGTAGGGAGAGGGTAAGCATACTGACCACCAAGTATCGGTATGTTAACCCTGTCATGATCCAGGGGTTGGGATTCTGACCACCTGGATGGATCCCGTCTTACCGATTCCCGTGATTTGTACCTTATTGCTGCTGCAATCTCTCCTGCCTACCTCTGATAAAAACTAAATGGGTTTATAGGTATCAGAACGATAGGATGTAGTAAAAATATCGACATTTAGAGTTCTAATGTTGACATTGAAATGCCGACATTCTGCACTAACTGGCAGCGGAGAGTTAGGGTTAGGCTGCGGGAGGGGGAGGTTAGGGTTAGGCTGCGGGAGGGGGTGGTTAGGGTTAGGCTGCGGGAGGGGGTGGTTAGGGTTAGGCTGCGGGAGGGGGTGGTTAGGGTTAGGCTGCGGGAGGGGGTGGTTAGGGTTAGGCTGCGGGAGAGAGGTTAGGGTTAGGCTGCGGGAGGGGGAGGTTAGGGTTAGGCTTCGGGAGGTTAGGGTTAGGCTGCGGGAGGGGGAGGTTAGGGTTAGGCTGCGGGAGGGGGAGGTTAGGCTTAGGCTGTGGGAGAGAGGTTAGGGTTAGGCTTCGGGAGGTTAGGGTTAGGCTGCGGGAGGGGGAGGTTAGGGTTAGGCTTCGGGAGGTTAGGGTTAGGCTGGGGGAGGTTAGGGTTAGGCTGCGGGAGGGGGAGGTTAGGGTTAGGCTGCGGGAGGTTAGGGTAAGGCTGCGGGAGGGGGAGGTTAGGGTTAGGCTGGGGGAGGTTAGGGTTAGGCTACGAGAGGTTAGGGTAAGGCTGCGGGAGGTTAAGGTTAGGCTGCGGGAGGGGGAGGTTAGGGTTAGGCTGCAGGAGGGCGAGGTTAGGGTTAGGCTGCGGGAGGGGGAGGTTAGGGATAGGCTGCGGGAGGGGGAGGTTAGGGTTAGGCTGCGGGAGGGGAGGTTAGGGTTAGGCTGCGGGAGGGGGAGGTTAGGGTTAGGCTACGAGAGGTTAGGGTTAGGCTGCGGGAGGGGGAGGTTAGGGTTAGGCTACGAGAGGTTAGCGTTAGGCTGCGGGAGGGGGAGGTTAGGGTTAGGCTTCGAGAGGTTAGGGTAAGGCTGCGGGAGGGGGAGGTTAGGGTTAGGCTGCGGGAGGGGGAGGTTAGGGTTAGGCTATGGGAGGTTAGAGTTAGGCTGCGGGAGGGGAGGTTAGGCTGCGTGAGGGGGAGGTTAGGGTTAGGCTATGGGAGGTTAGGGTTAGGCTGCTGGAGGTTAGGGTTAGGCTGCCGGAGGGGGAGGTTAGGGTTAGGCTGCGGGAGGTTAGAGTTAGGCTGCGGGAGGGGAGGTTAGGCTTAGGCTGCGGGAGGGGAGGTTAGGCTTAGGCTGCGGGAGGGGGAGGTTAGGCTTAGGCTGCGGGAGGGGGAGGTTAGGGTTAGGCTGCGGGAGGGGGAGGTTAGGGTTAGGCTGTGGAAGGGGGAGGTTAGGGTTAGGCTGCGGGAGGTTAGGGTTAGGCTGCGGGAGGGGGAGGTTAGGGTTAGGCTGCGGGAGGGGGAGGTTAGGGTTAGGCTGCGGGAGGGGGAGGTTAGGGTTAGGCTGTGGGAGGGGAGGTTAGGGATAGGCTGCGGGAGGGGGAGGTTAGGGATAGGCTGCGGGAGGGGGAGGTTAGGGTTAGGCTATGGGAGGTTAGGGTTAGGCTGCGGGAGGTTAGGGTTAGGCTGCAGGAGGGGAGGTTAGGGTTAGGCTGCGGGAGGGGAGGTTAGGGTTAGGCTGTGGGAGGGGGAGGTTAGGGTTAGGCTGCGGGAGGTTAGGGTTAGGCTGCGGGAGGGGGAGGTTAGGGTTAGGCTGCGGGAGGGGGAGGTTAGGGTTAGGATGCGGGAGGGGGAGGTTAGGGTTAGGCTGCGGGAGGGGAGGTTAGGGTTAGGCTGCGGGAGGTTAGGGTTAGGCTGCGGGAGGGGGAGGTTAGGGTTAGGCTGCGGGAGGTTAGGGTTAGGCTGCGGGAGGGGAGGTTAGGGTTAGGCTGCGGGAGGGGGAGGTTAGGGTAAGGCTGCGGGAGGGGGAGGTTAGGGTTAGGCTGCGGGGGGGGAAGGGTTAGGGTTAGGCTACGGGAGGTTAGGGTTAGGCTGCGGGAGGGGAGGTTAGGGTTAGGCTACGGGAGGGGAGGTTAGGGGTAGGCTATGGGAGGGAGGGGAGGTTAGCGTTAGGCTATGGGAGGGGGAGGTTAGGGTTGGGCTATGGGAGGGGAGGTTAGGGGTAGGCTGTTGGAGGGGAGGTTAGGGTAGGCTATGGGAGGGAGGGGAGGTTAGGTTTAGGCTATGGGAGAGAGGGGAGGCTAGGGTTAGGCTATGGGAGGGAGGGGAGGTTAGAGTTAGGGGAGGGGAAGGGTGGTTAGGGGTAGGCTATGGAAGGGAGGGGGAGGTTCGGGGTAGGCTATGGGAGGGAGGGAAAGTTAGGGGTAGGCTATGGGAGGGAGGGGAGGGTTAGGGTTAGGCTATGGGAGGGGGGGTTAGTGTTAGCCTGTGCGCCTCCTCTTGTCTGAGCTCTCCCTTTTCGCTGCAATAGAATTTGGGAGAAAGCGGTCACCATTATTGTTACTTTGTTGCACCAATATTATTCCACCATTTTTTTTTTTAAAGCACATTTAAGTGTAAAAGTAAATGTCTGTGCACCAGGGCCGGTTCCAGGGTTTGGGGGCGTGGCCTAATTGCCATAGGACGCGCCCCTGTGTGACATTTGGAGGCGTGCCCGCATGGCACGCCTCCAAGTAACGTCAGGCTGGGGGTAAAGCCCTCTCCCGCAAATGAATGGTTGCACGCGGCATCCATTCACACTCCAGGGGCACTCTGGGGGTCCGGCATCGCCACACAGCTGCGGCGGTGGGGGTCCCCAACCTCCCGATTTGACCACCCGCGGGCCACTTCGGCCCGCGGGTGGAACAGTACTGTCCCGCTGAAATCGGGATGCTGGGGAGGGGTGGCGCCCCTGTGCGACCGCACTGGTCGAACACCCCTAGAGCCGGCCCTGCTGTGTACCCATCTATACAATTGGTGTAAACTGTAATATAAACTTCATCCGTAATGCCAGTAACCTGAGCCAATGTTAGTGAATATAGTGGATTGTGGGTCTAATTCAGCAGTGCACGCAAGTGATAGGGAATCTGCGCATGGCCCGTTCTGCGCATGTGCAAAATGGGTCTGCAATACCGCATGCAGTCTGTCAGTGATTGACAGTCTGCTGGCATTTGTGGGCAGAGAGGGGGCGGCGATGGAGGTGTGTTGCCGCCGTTGGGGCATTTGGGAAGAGGCCAGGATCTCCGTCAGCTGAAGAAGCCAGGATCTCTGGGCCTGATTCAGAGCCAGACGCTCTGAACGAGCGCCCGCTCTGAATCAGGGCGTTTTTTTTTTTTTTTTTGGTGCGTCCTCCTGGACGCTCGCATAGCTGTGGGTTACCACCCACAGCTTTTGCGAGCGTCCATGATGATGGTCTCGATGGTCAAGACCATTGCGACCATCGGGCTTGCGACGAGACCCTGCGGTAGGGTCTCGGTGACCGCAAGCCCTGTAGTGATTTTGGCTCTATCAGAGCCAAAATCACTCCCACTGACATCGCTAGTGATGTCAGTGAGGCCGGCCCCAGACGGTAGGCGTTCCCATGGGAACGCCTCCATCTGGCAGCCACGCCCCCAGCACGCCCACAAAAGGGGGCGTGCTGTCACTCACCATCGACAGCACGCCCACTTTGGTGCGAAACCCGGAGCGACAGCTTGGCTGTCGCTATCCGAGTCTCGCGCATGCGCACGGCGGAGCTCCCTCCGTCGTGCGCATGTGCACTAGGGCACCATCGACCCGCTTGCGAGCGCTCAGCACTCGCGAGCGGGTCTGAATTAGGCCCTCTGTTGGCTCACTGAGATTTCCTGATTACTTCATCTCAACTGCGGCGGCCGGCTGCGTGACCCCCATGGGTCACCTTAGCCGGCCGATGGTCCGCAGAGTGTCTGATGCTGCGTTGGACAATGCAGCTAGGATACGTAATGCAGCAGGAGTCATGATGCTTCCTGCTGCATTACCATAATTGCAAGGATGGCAATTGCATAGCTGCCTGCGTGCACTCACACTACAGTATATGCCTGCGTTCAGCTTTGCAACTGCGGTCCTTGCTGAAACCGGCCCTGTGTGCTGTGAATGTAGCAATTGCTTTGTGCACACTTCTTGCAGTTGTCCCTGCTCTGAGCACTCTCCATGTTTGGGTTTTTGCCTCTGTGACCTCCCGCGGTCTTTTTGAGCTAAACTCCAACTGACAGTGGAATCAGCCAATGACCATCCAAATTGGTAGTGATCACTGTGATGAGCTATGGGGTGGGGTGATCCAGGAAATGCTGCTGGCAATCTCACTAGAGGCTGGGGGCTGCGCATGGTATGCTGGCTGTGGAATATTGATGGCTCTGCATGATATACTGATGGCGGGATGGCGGTGGTTCTACGGGTTTTAGTGATACCAGGATGATGGAGGCTCTGCGTGGGATACTGATCGTAGGATGGTGGTGTCTCTGAATGATATGCTAATTGTGGGATGCTGGTGGCTTTGCATGATTTATTTATTGTGAGATGGCGGTGATTCTGCATGATATACTGAATATAGGATGCTTGTGGTTCTGCATGATATACTGATTGTGGGATGCGGGTGGCTCTGCATGATATACTCATGGTGGTATGCCGGTGGCTCTGCATGATATACTCATGGTGGTATGCCGGTGGCTCTGCATGGTATACTCATGGTGGTATGCCGGTGGCTCTGCATGGTATACTCATGGTGGTATGCCAGTGGCTCTGCATGATATCCTGATTGTGGGATGCAGGTGGCTCTGCGTGATATACTCATGGTGGGATGCAGGTGGCTCTGCGTGATATACTCATGGTGGGATGCAGGTGGCTCTGCGTGATATACTCATGGTGGGATGCAGGTGGCTCTGCGTGATATACTCATGGTGGGATGCAGGTGGCTCTGCATGATATACTGATTGTGGGATGCAGGTGGCTCTGCGTGATATACTCATGGTGGGATGCAGGTGGCTCTGCGTGATATACTCATGGTGGGATGCAGGTGGCTCTGCATGATATACTGATAGTGAGATACTGGTGGCTCTGCGTGATGTACTGATAGTGAGATACTGGTGGCTCTGCGTGATGTACTGATAGTGAGATACTGGTGGCTCTGCATGATGTACTGATAGTGAGATACTGGTGGCTCTGCATGATGTTCTGATAGTGAGATACTGGTGGCTCTGCATGATGTACTGATAGTGAGATACTGGTGGCTCTGCATGATGTACTGATAGTGAGATACTGGTGGCTCTGCATGATATACTGATAGTGAGATACTGGTGGCTCTGCATGATGTACTGATAGTGAGATACTGGTGGCTCTGCATGATATACTGATAGTGAGATACTGGTGGCTGCGCGATATATTGATAGTGACATACTGGTGGCTCTGCATGATATACTGATAGTGAGATACTGGTGGCTGCATGATATCCTGATTGTGGGATGCAGGTGGCTCTGCGTGATATACTCATGGTGGTATGCCGGTGGCTCTGCATGGTATACTCATGGTGGTATGCCGGTGGCTCTGCATGGTATACTCATGGTGGTATGCCAGTGGCTCTGCATGATATCCTGATTGTGGGATGCAGGTGGCTCTGCGTGATATACTCATGGTGGGATGCAGGTGGCTCTGCATGATCTACTGATAGTGAGATACTGGTGGCTCTGCATGATATACTGATAGTGAGATACTGGTGGCTCTGCTTGATGTACTGATAGTGAGATACTGGTGGCTCTGCATGATGTACTGATAGTGAGATACTGGTGGCTCTGCATGATGTACTGATAGTGAGATACTGGTGGCTCTGCATGATATACTGATAGTGAGATACTGGTTGCTCTGCATGACGTACTGATAGTGAGATACTGGTGGCTCTGCATGATGTACTGATAGTGAGATACTGGTGGCTCTGCATGATATACTGATAGTGAGATACTGGTGGCTCTGCACGATATACTCTATGTTGTAAATTGAGCGGAGGGGGATATGATCTTCTGTTACAGCTTTTCAAAATGTAAATTATATTTCAGTTTCTTTACTGAAGATTGACCACTTGTAACATTGGTTGGGCTACTGGACTGTGGGCCTGATTCAGAGGAGCTTGCTGTTTGCGAGCGCTCGCTCTGAATCAGGGCGGTGTTTGTTTTTTTTTTTGTTTGTTTCGGCCTCCAGGCCGCTCGCAAAGCTGTGGGTGCCCACCCACAGCTAGTGCAAGCGGCCTGGCGATAATCGCGACCATCGGGCTTGCGTCGAGACCCTGCGGGAGGGTCTCGGCTCCCGCAAGCCCGAGTGGACTTCCTCTAATAGAGCAGGCAGCCCACTACTGACATCACGAGTGATGTCAGTAGTGCCGCCCACAAACGGAAGGCGTTCCTACGCCTGCGTTTGCTTAACCACCCCCTCCTCCCCGCCTACAAAACGGGGTGAGCTGTCGATCAACATCGACAGCCTCCCCGTCTTGTAGTGAGCCCCTGAGCGACGGAGCTGCCGTCGCTCGCTGGGGCTTGCGCATGTGCTCGCGAGCGGGTCTGAATCGGGCCCCGTATCTCCTAGGACTAGGTAGCAGAGGAGGATGTTTATATTTATTGGGTTGGGGGGATATACGGATTGTCTACCACCATGGTTGTTTTGTCTGCTACTGCTTTGCGAAGAATGTGCAGGATTTGTATGGACAATTTCTGGGTCAGTGTGCACAATTATTAATGCAGCGATTACTGACGTTCCATCAAGGCAACACGGGCTCGCAAGATGGCCGATGGACTAGTGTTATTTGTTCCTTTTTTAATTAATCCATTTTGTTTAAGCTATTGGGCTGCTGGGAGATGTTGTTCTATTTATAGAGTTAGATATGTCTGCGGATCGCTAATTTTGGCATGAGCTGACCACATGCTCTGTTTTATAAATATGTATGTAATTCATAGGCCCCCTCCAAATACTGAAGGGACACGTGGGAGGTAAGTGAGCACTTTGCAGGAAGAGGCAGGTCATTAATACAGAAGAAGAAGTAATGTTCTGCGAGGAGGCTGCGTTTTCCTAAGGTAAACAGGCCACCGCAGAGCCTGTAATGTATCACTTTGCTGTATTATGTCTCTTTGTCTGAAACCAGTGCATACGTAAACCCACTCCCACAAAAGCCAATGAACGTCAGCCTCGTATTGTGGGTAGGTGACCAGTCTTTTTTTACACTGCACACTTCAAATACTGCAAAAATTATTTTTTCTTTAAGTGAAGCCGGAGAGGACAAAAGTCGCTCCCAAGTCTTCTAGGCAGCATCCCTTTGTCGCCCACCCCTGAGAAACTGGACTGTTCTGAAATAGCCATAGTGGTGGGAAGGTTAAGGTAAAACTGTGTATGACAGGCAAGCAAAGTTCTCTGTAGCAATCCATGGCCCCGATTCAGAGCCGGACGCTCTGACCAGAGCGCTCGCTCTGAATCAGGGCCCACCTCCATTACTATGGAGCGTCCTCCTGGACGCTCGTATAGCTGTGGGTCACCACCCACAGCATATACAAGCGTGCAGGATGATGGTCGCGATGGTCTTGACCATCGCGACCATCGGAACTGCGAGTAAAAGCCTGCGGTTGAGTTTTTCAACCGCAAGGCCAGGAGTGATTTTGTCTCTATCAGAGCCAAAATCACTCCCACTGACATCACTAGTGATGTCAGTGGGGCCGGCTTCAGACGGTAGGCGTTCCCTTGGGAACGCCTCCGTCTGGCAGGCACGCCCCCGGCACGCCCACCAAAGGGGGCGTGCTGTCAGTCAACATCGACAGCACGCCCCCTTTGATGAGACACTCCGAGCGAAGTAAAGTCCTTCACTCGTCGCGTCTCGCGCATGCACACGACGGAGCTCCCTCCGTCGTGCGCATGCGCAGTGTGGACCATCGAACCACTTGCGAGCGGACAGCCGCTCGCGAGTGGGTCTGAATGAGGGCCCATGCCCCCTCAGTCTTCCTCTGCAATTAAATAATGCATGTCTCCAAATTCTTTTTAATTGAAACCTCTAAAGGTGCCCATCCGCTAGCAGACATGAAAACGACTACACAATTACGACATTGTAATGGTGCAGTCGTTTGTCAGTCTGAGATGAGCCTGCACGTAACGAGCAGTCGTTCAGTGCAGGCTCATCAATCATCTGCAAACATGCTCAACCTGACATTATCGTCAGGTTGTCCAGCATGTTTGCACGATGATAGATCTCTAAACGACCAGCGGGCACGCACATCGCTGGACGTTTTACACATTTTTGCAAACGATTTATGAACGATCGTTATCGTTCAATCGCTCAACTCAATCGTCTAGTGGATGGGCACCTTAATTAAGAACTTCAAGGACAATACCAGTCACAGATGGATATTGTGTGAAAGTGGGATATTCCCAGTCGGGGGTAAAATGCGTGGGGTTTAGGTTGTCCTGCACTTGCTGATGCTCCCGCATGATGGTATAAAGAACCTGTGATATATTTTGATGAATGTTTCTGCTATAGTTAGAGGACAGCTGCAGTGTTCCCTGGGGAAAGGACTTCTGTGGTTTTACTTGTTTATCTTCTTGCTCTGCCTTCCACATAAATACGCAGCTTTTCCACCTCATTGTCTCATGGTGTCCTGTGCCACTGTACCATTAGTCCTTGTCAACAATTGTCCTTAAAGGGCCAATAGCTACGCTCCGTTCAGACTGCGCATCCCTCCTTCACTTTCTAAGGAGTCCACGTGGCTCCCAGGTCAGTCAGCCGGCAGGTATACCTACAGGAAGCTGTGTGTGCGAGAGGCGGCTTGCTGACCAAGTGACCACTCAGACAGAAAATGGCGCTCGATAAATGACAAAGTTTTCTTTCCAAAATTACAGACAGCACTTAAAAAAAGACCAAAAAAAAAAACTACAAGGTGCATATTTACTAAAGTGAGAGTTTTTAGAAGTGGAGATGTTGCCCATATTAGCCAATCAGATTCTACTTAACATTTATCTAGCACCTTTTAGAAGATAAAAGCTAGAATCTGATTGGTTGCTATGGGCAACATCTCCACTTCTAAAAACTCTCACTTTAGTGAGTATACCCCTAGGGAAATCACACTTAAAATAGACAATGTACAGATAATGTTTTTTAAACAAAAACAATCAGTAATCACTTTGTGGGGGAGATTTATCAAAAGCTTGGAGAGAAAAAGTGGAGAAAGATAAAGGGGTCTATTTACTAAGCCTTTCAATGCAGATAAAGTGAACAGACATAAAGAACCAGTCAATCAGCTCCTTACTGCCATGTCACAGGCTGTGTTTGAAAAATGACGGAGCTGGTTGGTTGGTACTTTATCTCCATCCGAAGCTTAGTAAATAGACACAAGTACAAAGTACCGGAATCGGTATGTATGATCACCAGACCTCAGCCCGGCGGATGAAATACCGCGCCGGAAGGCCGGCAGAAGAAGATCCCAACTGAGGTGAGTAACTACCCTAACCCTCCCTTAGGGGTGCCTAACCCTAACCTCCCCCCTAGTGCCTAACCCTAACCTCCCCCCAGGGTGGCCTAAACCCCCCCCCCCCCCACACCCGCACCCTAAAACTAACACTTCCGGGGGCTGCCTAACCCTAACCTCCCCCGGGTGGTGCCTGACACTAAACACCCCCCCCCTTCCCCTAGCTTATCCCTCCCGGGTGGTACCTAAGCCTCCTCCCCCCCCCTGCGCGGCTATCAGCTCCCGACGCCTGTCTTACCTACGTTTGGCATGCCAGGCGTCGGGATCTCGGCGTGGAGCTAATGATAGCGGTCTGTATTTAGACGCCTATCATTAGTCCCGTGCCGGGATTTCACTGTCGGGAAGCACCATTAAATTAATATAGAATTGCTTCTTTTAAACTACAGTGGTTTTGGATAACATCGGCCACCATACAGAACACGCTACAGGCAGGTTGTCATTTTTAATATGACGGAGACCGTCAGCGTATTCTGTTTAAACATCAAAATCGCCCTTTAATAAATGCTCGCCATTGGACATGAAAACCACACCAAACCCGCTGCTTAGTAAGTTTTAGCCCTGAATCTTGAAAAAGCACCTTGTAAGCTGTACCAGCCCGTCTTCTGCCTAAGAAATGATTTACATTATTATTATTATATCGAATTTCCCCTGTGGAAACTGTCAGCAGCTGCCAACATGGCTCCACTGCTGGTTAAGGTTGTTATTCTGTGTGAGGGACCAGGAAAATTCCTTTGGCGGCTGAAGGAGAGCGGAAGCCGTGTCCTCTTCCTCTGGAAAATACTGGGTTTGTCTCCAGCGGCGGCGGCCACCGTTCCAGGTAACAGACAGAGACGGTCAGGTCTCTGCAGATTGTGAGCTCATTGTAGAAGCATCAGTTCTATCAGCAGATAACTAAAAGCCCAAATCATGTTCTGTCTGGAATGACGACACCCACACACTAATGGGGGGCATCCACTAGACGATTTTATCCCTGTCCAACCTCTTAACGATTTTCCCTTGAAGTTTCCCTTGAAATTTGATCTTCCACTCTGAACAATTTGCAAAAGATTTGCAAAAGATCTAACAATAAACTAAGTTGTTTTAATCTGTGATTGAGAGCTTTCAGCTATAGTGGGCAGACAGTGGTTCATCGTTTGATCGTTCAGCATGAATGATGTGTAAACGATTTGTAAGCAATCAAGTGAAATTGACCTGCATGTTCAGTCGATGGAGACGATCAAACGACCAGCGGGAGCGCGCATCGTACATCGTTAGAAACAGTTACTGCACGATTTGCAAACGATGTTTGAACGATTATCGAACGATTTTATCATTATCGTTCAATCGTACAACTTTATCGTCTAGTGGATACCCGCCTTAAGGCTACACTGTACTTGCCACAATATTTTTGTTTTCATTCTATATATTTTTGCAAGAGAGATTATATTTTTGTTGTACATCTTTACGTAGCTTTATAGAAAGTCATATCTTTGTGCTGTTTTATAAAGGGTTAATTTGCGCCTCGCTGGGTGCAGTTCATACCCTTTTTTTTTGGTGGTTTTTCTTTAGTTCAGCTCCCAAGTATGACTTTAATGATGGCGGCTTCCGAAGAGCCCGGCCTGTTCCACAACTGATATTTAATCAAGTGGATTTATTTCCCTCATAATTCCAGCTTTGTTCTTTACAGAAGATATGACTGATAAATGATAACCTGTCCCTACTCGGTGTCTGTATAAAAGCCGCTGACCAACACTGCTATGAACCATTAACCTAATCAGCGGTTCTACAGAATCGCCAGTCCAGTTTAGCATTACTTATCCTGAGGGAACAGAGGCTAAACGCAAGAGCTGGATTTCACCAAGAGCTGGATTAAAGGGGGGGGGGACGTGGGCAACTTGCCTGGGGCCCCCTCCACAGCACCCTGCTGCACTGTACAGTCCTGTGCATTTTCTAAGAGTCGGGTGATGTGGGGGTCAGCTGGATGACTAATAAGGATGGTGCTGATGAGGGGGGGGGGGGCTCCCCGGGCCCCCCCGGAAGCTTAATCTGGCCCTGTAAAGGTTTAATACACAGGTCACAGATATAACGTAGAAGGGGTTAAACCTTCTATCGGATGAGGTGTTGTCATGTGTGCAAACCACTTATCATACTAACTTAAAATAAAGACACTGAGATGTGGATTTGGCAGATAATTTGGTGGCGATTTATTGGAGCAATAATAATTTATTATTTATTTATTATTTATTTAAGGATGTATGGTGGCAAAGAAAGGACGGCCAGAAATCAGCCAAATCTGCTATGCCCACACACAAACAACAAAAGGCATAGCAGGCGTAGATTGCCCAGAGTGCATACACATAACCATGTAAATCATGTCAACAACAAAAGGTAACGCTCAGCCTCCATCTTGACTTCCCACCCGTTTAGGTGGTGATACTGCCGCCCGTTAGGTTGGTACAGCCAACTACCAGTCAACAGAAGGGGGGGGGGGCAGGAACAGGGCAATAATCCCTGAGATTGACAGGCCAGGAAAGTAAGAGTAAGAAAGAAAATGCAGAAAAATAGTAGAGAGATATGTAGAGGAAGAAAGATATGAAGCAGAAAAGTGAATACAAGAAATACAAAAGAAGAGCAATTAACAGTAATCAAACTAGACAATGGCTAATCTCTGTTACTAACCAGAATCTGGAAACAAAGAGGCTTTGGCCCACACTTCTAGCCCTCTATATAATGTTCCTGTTACAAACCCGCCCCTGCTTGCCATAGGCTAACTCCAACAAGTAATTTGCATACATGCCTGCCCCCATCCTAGAGGTTTAAAACACCTCTTTTCTTATGTAATCTTTCGGTTTCTCTTAGCGGTACACCAGTCTACTTTGGAAGCGAAAGGAATGGTTGAGGGTCGGTCCGAAGGGTCTGCAGAAGGCAGAGTATTTGGGAGACGATCCGACTTCAGGCAGGCAGAGAACAAAGTTCAGGAGCAGACCGAGGTCAGGATAGGAGAGGTCAGGAAACAGTCCGGGCCCAATAGCAGGCTCCGGCACAATCACAGGGACAGGCAGTATCGCCAGGCCTGAGGTGAAGGTGGAGGCTCTAGTTATTCAGTGTTGGACCAATGGGACAGCAGCAAAAAGCCAAGCCCCTGCAATCATGACTCCATGACCGCCGTACGAACCCTGGAACGCAGAAGAATCTAGAACGTCATAGGTGGAGTCTGTAACACCAGCCCAACATGCCCTGCAAATCGCTGCAGATGGCGCCTGGAACACCATCAGAAAGTATTATGAATAGTCGCAGGATGCCTTTGGGACGCATCCCGGAAGTGCTGCGAATAGACGCGCGCTAAGCAGAACTGTTTCTATCATACTGTACGGGTTTTCATGGTTGGCTTTTGTGCAGTAAGCAATATGTAGGCGCCCTTTACACATACTGGGTCACCGTTTCTTTTGGGAGACTTGTATTTGGCTGGTATTCACATAGCGCTAATCCCTTTATTGATAGGGAGGGTTTAGTTTGCTGGTATTCCCATGTTTAAATGCCTAGATTTCTGCATAGCAATTGTGCCAAGATTTTAGGCATACTGGAGTCGGCCAGCCAGGTTCATGGCGGAGATGGTATTATTTGTCCTAATAGTGATAGTGATATTTAGGTATTAGGAAATATGACTATTTCGAATGTCAGCAACTCCTATTATGTAAGTGCCTGCCTTCTACCAAGCACATTCCAGGTTAATAGTATATTTACTCGTGTATAAATTTGGATATATTTATGTTTCCAGTTATTTAGTTCCTCTTAACTTCTCGTATTCCGCAAATAAACAAGTCTCTTCATTTACAAACGGGCAGAGAGTATGAACTTGACTGGAGAACAAAACATTTTTACTATAATAGATGGTTAGACATTTTATATTATAACAAAATATATAATATTTTGGTTTTATATGAGCTAGGATAATTGTAGTTGGGTTTTATAAAAATGCAATCTAAAGATTTGAAGATTATGTTCAGTCACTTTGGACTCAGGGCCTGATTCAGACCCGCTGGCGAGCGCTCGCAAGCGGGTCGATGGTGCCCAAGTGCGCATGCGCACGACGGAGGCGCCTCCGTCGTGCGCATGCACAAGACCTGAATAATGAATGCCAAGCCATCGTTACGGGTCTCGCACCAAAGGGGGCGTGCTGTCGATGGTGATTGACAGCATGCCCCCTTTGGTGGGCGTGCTGGGGGCATGGCTGCCCAGACGGAGGCGTTCCCATGGGAACGCCTACCGTCTGGGTCCGGCCCCACTGACATCACTAGTGATGTCAGTGGGAGTGCTCTCGGGTCTGATAGAGCCAAAAGCACTCCTGGGCTTGCGGCAGGGAGACCCTACCGCAGGGTCTCGTCGCAAGCCCGATGGTCGCGATGGTCTTGACCATCGCGACCATCATTTTGGCCGCTCGCTATATCTGTGGGTGATCACCCACAGCTATGCGAGCGGCCAGGGGTCCGCTCCAAAAAGGAGCAGGGACGGCCCTGATTCAGAGCGAGCGCTCTGTCAGAGCGTCCGGCTCTGAATCAGGGCCTCAGTTCATAGGTGGACACTGCTGCAGTAATATGCCAATGTCAGCCATCACCTGGAATAGTAGCCAGCGTCTAAATGTGCAAGGACTGAGATGCCCCCCCTCAGCGTCTCTGCGCGCAGTAACACTGCGGGTGATTGTATAGACGACATCGCCACACTGCATGGTAATCCTCTCTGTGTATTTTTAGGACCTTTGCAGGTCGGTAATCCCATGTGCACAAAAATCCCAAAGCTCCTCGTGAAGAAGATGGCAGTTAGCGTTCTGCCTACAGTGTAGTATTTTATGCCGGCGTACTGATGAAGGGAAATTTAAGGCTTTGAGTTTCTTGTGTATATATATTTTTTATCTTTACTGTTTTGCTGAATGCCAAATACTTTTTAATTCTTAGGACATTTATTGTCTCCAGTAAAATGAGAGCCACGGCGCAGAGTCTTCCTCTTATTTATTAAAATGCGTGGCTTTTCACAGATCGGCCACCCATAACAAAATGGAAAGGAGCCCCCGTGTTCCCTTAGCCTTCAAAAGCTACATGCATGTGTAACCGCCTCCCACGATTTGGCAATTCGTGAGAAAGAGAGGGCATACTACAGTACGGATCTAAAGTTTCAGAACATTGCAGTGTTTTTGTATGCAAATTTTTGAGGAATTGCATTTTTTTTTGTAAAGTTCATTTCAGTTGACTATGGTGACCAATTGTTTTTGTATAATTTTATTTAAAGACTAAAAATAAATACATTACCTAAACGTAACCTTTTGTGCTAAGTTCAAGCATCAATCGTAAGTAAGAAAAAAACACTGGAACCAGAAGGCTAGTCTCAGAAACGCGTGGTATAGAACAGAAAGGGACAGGGGACCGAACATAAATTACTAAGAGCAAACCAGGAACATCCGTCAGGAAATCGGGATCATAAGTTATACAGTGTTTATAAGAGTGCGACAACCCCTTAACTGTATGTTACTCATGCACTTGATAAAACAAAGAGAAATGTTAATGAAATCTTTAAGCTATGCTGAGACAACATGGAAGTAATCCATTCCTTCTAAGAAGAATATACTTCTGGGAAATGTTGCTTACTACATAGAGACTGTTTCATCTGTGTTAGGGCTCCTCAGTGCAGGCTATACGCGTGCCCCACTGGCTACCACTTTGAGGGAGGCTGGGAAAGACTTTGGCGAGGAGGACCGGCCATCTGGGTAAGTATGGGAGTGGGGAGGTGGTGATTGGGTGAGGGTAAAGGTCAAAGTGCCGGGAGATGGGGGGAGAGTTGGGGGTTGGGATGGAGCCGCGGGGGGGGGGGAGACTGAGGGAAGTCGGCATATGCAGGGTCTGTTATACTAGTATTTAAATATCTCTAGAAGTGTCTTTCTGTTGCTTTTGCCACCAGATAAAAAGACAGATTGCCCTCTAATGCTTTATTTTGAAAGGTAGTCCTCCTTGTTATCAAAACCATATAGCGTTTTATAGAAGACTGAAATATCGACTGTCTGTCTTTCCATCCTGCTAAGGCAACAGACGTCAAAGGCGTAATCTGGGCTTCAGGCTAAATTTCACTCGTAGAATTTCTGTGAGTTGTGTGTTCAGTTTTGTGATCATGATATTTTGGAAAGATGATAAATAATTGGAATTGTTATAACAAGTTTCGGGACAAGTGGTTCCTGGTGTGGTAATGGCGGTGAGTTAGCCACCCATTATGCAATTGGTAATAGACGGTTACTGACGTTGGTAAAGTGAACCCTATACTCCAGTAGTGGCAAAGTAAGCTCCCACTCAGGGTACAGTGACCCTACCCCAATCTGCAATGCCTGGCTGAGTAAGGTCATCCGGTTACAATATTTTGGAATAGGAACAGATACCTTGAAATAAGAAGTAATTCACTGCACAACAATGAAAATGTTTCCGATGTGAAAATAGTTACTTCTAATTGATGTCAGCATGCAAAGAATGAATATGACATTTAAAACTCTCAGTTAGCTCTGAGTTCCGAGATATAGCCCATTTATGACGATGTAGGGGTATTCCTAGTGACGTGGGCAGAATGGAGAGAATCTTACCAGCAATCTGCGTTCCGCGCAGAGGGGGAGGGGCTTAATGACCCAATTAAATCAGTTATTTGTCCCCTCCCCTATTCAAATATATGCGATTCACGGGATTCCCCACACAAGATAACTGTGGTGCACTGTGTGACAGCATAGTGAGCGATTCCACCAAGACATCTCAGCAATGGGACAAAGATATCAGGGTAGGTGACAGTGACAAGAGATGCCCCAGAAGAGGAGTACAAGCGACAAGCAAAGAGAGAGCACCCCCATGTATAGGCCACTATATTACATAGTACTTTCCTATGCTGTATGTTTGTTTCGTATGCTGTATGTTTGTTACGTATGCTGTATGTTTGTTTCCTATGCTGTATGTTTGTTTCCTATGCTGTATGTTTGTTTCCTATGCTGTATGTTTGTTTCCTATGCTGTATGTTTGTTTCCTATGCTGTATGTTTGTTTCCTATGCTGTATGTTTGTTTCCTATGCTGTATGTTTGTTTCCTATGCTGTATGTGTGTTATGTATGCTGTATGTTTGTTTCCTATGCTGTATGTTTGTTTCCTATGCTGTATGTTTGTTACGTATGCTGTATGTTTGTTACGTATGCTGTATGTTTGTTACGTATGCTGCATGTTTGTTACGTATGCTGCATGTTTGTTACGTATGCTGTATGTTTGTTTCCTATGCTGTATGTTTGTTTCGTTTTGTGTTCTTATTTGTGATTGATTGAATTGAAACAACTGTTATTTATTTTCTATCAAGAAAATATCAGATTATTTTAAAATAGCTTTTCACTATGACTATATTACTAATGTGCAAGTAGTGTAGCTCAAAAATAGAGCTAGTAAAAACATTCTGAAATCTTTTTTGTTTTTCTTGACCTCAAATTAGTAATGTATGACTATTTTTAGAAAGGAAACAAATTAAAAGTATTAATTTGTTGTACGGTGTTATGACAATAGGAAAGCCAGGAACCTACGGTAGTAATAATTGGCTAAACCATCAGCATTAGATCTACTAAATTCCAAAGGTAGCAACAAAAATGTAACGATTTTGTAACCAACGATTTTCTGTTAGATTATCTGTCAGATTTTCCGTTGAAAAAGTGAAAGATTTTTTGAAGTGTAATGAACGATTTTTACAACGATGAACGAAAAATGTTCCTTCCCTTAATGAAAATCGTTATGTTGGACAGTCTGAAATGGACGATGAACTACAAACGGGAGCGCGCTTGAACGATTATCGTTCATCATTATAACTCAGAAACGGAACGATTTTTTGAACGATAACGACGTCTTTAACGACAAATCGTTAAAAAATTCGTTACGTGTGTATGCACCTTTAGTCAATGATGAGTTGATGGAAGGAAGCCCTTTTTACCAACATAGCATTTGGAATAGAAAGCAATAAAGTACTGCAACTATTGAGTTGGGCTGTAGGTGGCCATGAAACTACGCTCATAAATGGCCTGTGTGAATTTTGGACCTGATTCAGACCCGCTCGCTAGCAAGCGGCCGCTTGTTGCAGACGATGTTCTCTAATGTGCGCATGCGTGTAGTTTGCAGTGCGCGTGCGCAAACTAGTACGAGCGATCGGAATGTGCTTGCTTGCCCTGCCATGACAGCCCAGTGGAATGAGTGATAGGAGAGGCCGTTTGTGGGTGGTGACAGGGGCAGGCCAGTACTAACGAGGGAGTGGAATTGGGGACGCAGGCGTGCCAGAGTGTTTCAACGCCGTTTCAGAGGCGTGCAAAATTAACAGGCAGTGTCATAGTACTCGTCACCTGGATATTTTATTACACTGAAGTGCTCACAGTGCTTGCGGTAGGGTAAAGTCAACTGCAAGTGCTGCGGTCTAATCCGATGGTTCCCGATGTACCGATGGTTGTATATACTTCCTGGAGATGACGTACGCTAGTGGGAGGCTAAATACATCCTGGTGGGCGTCTATAAACACAAAGTGATCGCTCGCCAAGACATAGTGGGCGTGCTTTTGTCTTGCCTTGGAGCGGCTGCCTTGACGTCACTCAGCTGAATATCCATACGCTGGGAGCGAGCGGCCGCATCTAGCGATCGGGTCCTTTGATTTCCCGCTTCTATCAGAGGTTGCAGCCACACAGGCTTTGGACACTCTGCTATCCAGCATGAACTTCTCTTTGTACAAATGGCATTCTAGAGGGAACTGTCCGTCCCATCTGTCTGACAGCCGCATCCATGGCAGCTCTGGTTGGTGGCACTTGTTTTATGTGGGCTTCTCAGGGCTTGGTCCCTGCCTCTTCTCCGCCTGACGCAGGCGCCCTAAATTCTGTAGATAAGTGGCGCACACAATGTTAATTATCCTTGGCTCACAAAGGGGCGTAATAGATAGAGGTGAGCAATGGTTCGCTCCCCAACATAACCTAATGTCTTGTTTTCAGAGCTGCAGACTGGTCGGGCCTTGCGGTTGCCGTGGCCGATGGTTGCTGTAAAGGTAGAGATTGGGAGGAAATAGGAGTCGGTGAGAGTTCCTGGTGAAATCAGTCGCAGGGTGGTTACAGTAAATGTAATAAACAGGCTGGACACTTCAACTAATACATATACAAGCGGCATTGGAGATATTTAAGAAAAATTGGGGAAGAGTCAACGTCATTCTGCACAGTGAGAGCGTGTTTCCCTTGCGGGCTCAACCTTACCTTGCCTTGTAGCCAGCAGAATATAGTCCAGGCATCAGGAGAAATTGGTGCATTAGCATGAGATCAGGTGTCGCCAGGATGAACAAATATCCGCTATAGCTTATACTACCGACACGATTACACGTGTCCATATACTCTGCTTCATATCACATTGCCAAAAAAACCTCATTGTTGGCTTTGGAAAGCTAAATACATCCTATGATAGAACTGTCACGGTGATCTTTGTGCCTTGTTGGCCTATAGGGAAATGCATGTGGAAGTATTTTAGGTGTGATTGGGTTTCTCCCCATTCCCCACATTCCACAGGTGCTGTATGAGATTTGGCCATGACCCTTTTCCACGAGCGCACAGTAACAATGCCGGGGCCGATTCGTGGGCCTTGGGCCTGGTTCAGAGACGGACAGTAATGCAGTCACAAATGCATTCTCCCACAGATCACAGTGGCTAAAATATGCTAATTCCCTCCAAAGCATAGCCGGGCGTAGGGAGGCCCGCCACTGCCGGGCGTAGGGAGGCCCGCCGCTGCCGGGCGTAGGGAGGCCCGCCGCTGCCTTCTGGCGTCCAACGACTTGTGACAGCAAAACATTGGTAATATCGACGCACATCAGGCAGCCATGCAGCATGTAAGTCAAGTCTGACCAGCCGCAAACAGATCGCTTGTAATGCCACCTCCTGGATTCGAATCAAATATTTTTATAAAGAAGAATCTTTACAAAATGGATATAAATATATATTTAAAAAAAAAATAAAAAGACTGGTTCCTGGGAAAAGTCATGTGACTCATACAGCCAATCATATTTGCTTTTATTTTCTAAATCCTTTATAGCACTTTTTTTTTTCTCTCCTTTTTGTATTATTATTATAGCGTTCACCAAGATCGGGCTTATTCATGATGTGTGTCTTATAATGAAACTTTCCAGAAACTTGTATTATTGCCAATTTAGGATGTAAATATTGTATCTCTGCAGTGGTTTCATATAAGTAGAATGCTGGTAGAACTGGTACTTCCATGTTGTTGTGTTCTTTTATTTATTATTTATATAGAGAAAATGTCACGACCTGGCCCTTGAGGTTTCCAGTCACAGGACTGGGAGTCGGGGTAACTAAGTGGGGAGGCAGCAGTAGACGAGGAGATACTACATACGACTTCCTCATCGGATAATTCCAGGTGTTGACGAGACCTGACCAGAGGCGCGGAGTCTTAACTCATTGTTGGTTTTCACCAGTGACCCCTCCAATTGGGATGTGAGTTTACCTGCGGCCCAATGAGCAGGTCGTGGCCCCCTGATCAGGGACCCAGGAATTAGCAACTAACAGGGAGATAAGAAACACAACTGAGTGGCTGGAGATTATCAATGGTGAACATCGGTAATCACTGATGTAGAATAATAGGGAAGAATACTGGTAGTGACCGATGTAGAATATCACTAGAGTGTCTCGGTAGTGACCGATATTCAATATCCCTGAAGAATATTGGTAGTGACTGATGTTGAATATCCCTGAAGAATATTGGTAGTGACTGATGTTGAATATTCCTGAAGAATATTGGTAGTGACTGATGTTGAATATTCCTGAAGAATATTGGTAGTGACTGATGTTGAATATTCCTGAAGAATATTGGTAGTGACTGATGTTGAATATTCCTGAAGAATATTGGTAGTGACTGATGTTGAATATCCCTGAAGAATATTGGTAGTGACTGATGTTGAATATCCCTGAAGAATATTGCTAGTGACTGATGTTGAATATTCCTGAAGAATATTGGTAGTGACTGATGTTGAATATTCCTGAAGAATATTGGTAGTGAGTGACTGATGTAGAATATCACTGAAGAGTATCGATAGTGACTGATGCTGAATATCACTTAAGAATTCCCAGAGTAGCGAAGTGCACTGAGGATACAACAGCATGGAACCTGGAACAGCGATCTGAAGCTATCAGCTACTGGAGAATAGAAGTTGTTCAGGCGACTTCCTGTTTCCTGGAGTCTTGCTTTGTACCCTTAGGTAGCTGTCCGTTGAACACAGAAAAAAGGGACTTGCCCTCCAGCACACTGTAGCCAAATCAACAAAAAATACTTAAATCCTACATAATAATAGAGATTCAGAGGTATTAGTTACATACATTTGCAAATATATGAATAAGCGCCAGGCCAATCGTCAAGGCTCCTCTATACTGGCGCCCCTAACATTAAGGGGTTCACGTCTGAGGCGCAAGGTACACCAAAATAATCCAGCCAAGGACTATCCCCAGGGCATCACACGAAAAGGGGAAAAAAGGTGATAGTGAAGTGTAAAGGATAGATGTGTAAGGATAAATCAATAAGTGTTAATGAAATGTGAAAGAATTAAATGACATAAATAATAAACAAACAATTAGAAAAGTGATATAAATATTCTATGTGAATTAAGTGGTGATGCCCTGAAAAAGGTCCAGCCAGAACAACTCCGGGGGCCCCACTCCCAAACGCTCACCCCAAATGAATTATTGCTATATAATAGTAGCACCCACTCTGGGTCATATAGGGGCCTATTCATCATACCTAAAATATTGAGGGAGGTAATTAGGTTTAGAACTCGCTTTGAGTTCTACCTAATTACCGGAGGAATTCATCATTCCTCCTCCCTATAACTATCTATTCCGAAAAGCTGTAATTTTTGCGATGACAGCTTTTTGGGAAATAGTTTTCCCTCCCTGCTCTAGCTTACCGCAGCTGTAATCTGTGCTGCGCATACGCTGTTACATTTGTATTACCAGCGCATGCGCAGCACTACCTACAGCTGCGGTAAGTTTATGTACGCCTCCCCAATCCCCCCTCCGTTCACCTCCCCCCGTCCCGCACTTACCTGCCCGCTGCAGCGCCTTCGGCTCCGTCCTGCTGGTCTGTCATGTGGTCTCCCAGCAGCACACAGTACAGTTTAGAAAAAAAAAAATATTTTTTTTTTCTAAACTTTGTGTTCTGCTGGTAGAACACAATGTCAGCATTGCAGACGGAGCCAGAGGATGCATCAGAGCGCCGGAGGAAGACGCCGGGGGACCTGCACAGCTGGAAGCAGGTAAGTCTGTCCTGCTATTCGCCACCTCACAGTGGCGAATAGTAACTCCATCAAATTCCGAAAATACATAATTTTCGGAATTTGATGAATACCATAATTTAGATATCCCCATACTAATGTATGGGGAGTGTGGAAATTAACGCAGGGGAGCTTAGCAAGGAGATATCAGTGTTATCTCCTGTGCTAAGTGGCTTCATGAATACTAAAATAACGTTATTTAGGGAAAATGTCCTTAAAAACGTTATTTTAGTGTTGATGAATAGGCCCCATAATTACAAATGGGCGTACTGCATGATAACAGCACATGTATAAGCTGAGAGCGAACTCACCTTGGAGGTACCCCAGAAACCTCCACATGGCACTATAAGGACCAGCACCTCCTCCTAATGCTGACTCCTTTCATGCCTCTCAAGACTGCAAACAAAAAGTATGGTGGTCGCTCATATCAGCTTAATGACTTAGCACAGGTGCTAAGGGCGGGGTTTACACTGCTCTCAGCTTATACATGTGCTGTTATCATGCAGTACACCAATTTGTATAGTATAGAGGAGCCTTGACGATTGGCCTGGCGCTTATTCATCTATTTGCAAATGTATGTAACTAATACCTCTGAATCTCTATTGTTATGTAGGATTTAAGTATTTTTTGTTGATTTGGCTACAGTGTGCTGGAGGGAAAATCCCTTTTTTCTGTGTTCAGTGTAAACCCCGCCCTTTACAAGCACCTGTGCTAAGGGTAATGTCTAAATGCCCTTCATGGAGATCACCCAGATGTCATCAGCCAGTGTCCAGTGTCATTCCCTGCCATCCAAGTGGGCATAGAGGGGGAATATAACCATGTGGCGAGTGTAGCGAGCTACCGTGCCCGAAACGTGGTGAGCGGACAATAAACTTTATTATGTGGGGACAAAGTTCTTCTTTAGCTGGCTGTCATGGGCAGGAACTGCACTTCCACCCTGACTCGCATCACTTCCAGGTCCCTAGCGCGAAGGAGAAATAAGCTCAACCCTCTGCTAAGTCATTAAGCTGATCTGAGCAACCGCCACACTTTTCATTGGAGGAGATTGTCAGCTGAGAGCTGGCAAGGCTACCATTGGTGGAGAGTCCGGTCAGGTGAGAAAGACAACATGGCTGCGCCCATGACTGCTGCCTCGGGAACTCAAAACATATGTCAAAACATATGTTAAATATTTCTCACAGTGTAGCTTTGGCTGCATTTTTTTTTTCCTTTGAACAGTGACATTTTTCCCTGTAAGTACACGAGTCGCTTACACCTTTTGGAGGCAGCCATTTTGTTGTAGGCTGCATTCTCAGACATTTTGGTTCTTTCCATTCATTACGTGACATCACCTGGTCATGTTTTAGGGAGTTAATGGGCTGCGCTCTGATCATTCGGCCGCAGTCTTGTCACTAGTTTCTGAGTTGCATTATCGAAAATATTGGTTTAGTCCACCCAAAAAATGAGGCCACTGTGTTGATGGCAGGTTCAGGTCTGTTACACAGGAAACGTCATTGTTGTTTACTCTGTAAGCACAGATGTATAAACATAAACTGCATTAAAAGTAAGTCAGTCCTAGGAATGATTTATCTAGGCTATAAAACTGTGCGCCCAGTATGTCTCCTTTCTTGTAAAACCCATTGAGAGAGACTCAGCAGATTTCCTGCAGTATTATCTTGTCCCTGCTCTGTTGCTGCTGAGAATGGTAAGTAGATAGCGTGCAGTTCCTATTACTGTGAATTGTAAAATACCTTCAGGAGTTTTCTGCAGGCGAGAATAATTTGTACAGCTGCCTGAGGTTTTTTTAATTTGTGAGTATTTTAAATGTTTGCAAATTTCCAGGATGTCTTTTGTTTTATGGGTCCTTGTCTGATGGGGGGGGGTTTGGGGTGAGGGGGGCACCTATGTTTACCCTTCCACAAGAAGCTTTTGGTCACCATAGCAACACAGCATCCATCAAACTTGGCAAGGGGGGACGTTGCTTAGCAATGTGACTGGTCCAGACCAGAGTCTAGATATAGATCTGGAGTTATGGGAGGCAGGGTCTGTTATTAGTCGATACATTTAGCAATATATATAGTGGTTTTCCTGAAATGGTCTTTAAACTTCCATTGGATTATAGGGGGAGATGTATTAACGGCGACATCGCCGTTGCGGTACATCCCCCCCGACTTCACGTACATACCGCGGTTCATTACCGCGGTAAGTACCAAGGATTTCGCAAAGGACAGCTCTCTCGATGAGAGCTGTCCTTTGCGATGCTGCCGGGCAGAGGGACTTCCGGGTTGAACACCCAGAAGTCCTTCTGCGCATGCGCAGAAGGCCGCGGGCCGCGGGGGCTCATGGGAGGGATCCGATCGGATGCCTCCCAGCCCCGAGCGTCGCGCTAAGAAGCCCATAGGCTTCTATTGGGTAACGCCACCTGAAGGTGGCGTTACCTAGCGACGCGAAGCAGCAGATTCTGCCGCTTAATACATACGGGGAATGCGGTAAAACCCCCGATCACCTGATGACCGGGCAGCAGTGCACTGTGAGAGACCAGCTGACCGGAGAGGAGCCATCACCGGAGGCCCGATCACCGGTCCCTGGATTCAGGTAAGTAAAAAAAAAATGTTACATTTTTTTTTTCTTTTTTTTTACAGCAATCAGCATGCGGTCTATTTAGACCACATAGCTGATTACTGGTACCGGCTCCCGCCTCTGCTCTCCCCGTTAGAGCAGAGTGGGAGCCCGGTAACCGGGGGAGACCCTGGATAACGCCACCTCCAGGTGGCGTTATTATCACAGGGCTTTCCCCGGTATTTTTTTACAGTTTATTTTTAGTAACTATGGTCGGATCACATTTCCCATTACAATTATGGGAAATGCGATCTGCTTTACTAAAAATAAGTGATACTAGGGGTTGGAGTAGAATTTTACGAATTCTACTCCAATTGCCCTGTAATAACTATAGGTGAAACTAAAATAATGTGAAAAGGGTGTGAAAACACAAAACACCCTTTTTCACTTTATTTTAGTAAAAATAATGTTAATAAATAGAGTCCTTTGCCGTTAATGCATCTCCCCCATAGTCTATAGCAAAGATAAGGGGGAACTGTGAAATTACTGGTAACAGCGACATTGTATGATGGGATATGTAGTTCCAAAACATCTCAAGATCTACCTTAAGTCACCACGGCGACCTTGAATATTTTGCTTCTAAAGCTCCGCCCTTTACGCCTTTGAACCAGTGTGGTTTTATGTTTGGACAGTTCTATCACTGGGTATTTTGAAGATACAATGTAAGTGCTCCCAGTACAGCTGGCGCTCCTCCTTCCGATGTTGACAGTACTGCGCATGCGCACGCGTCCCAGTGGTTACCGTCGGGAGACGCAGAGCGCATTTGGAAGCAGAGGTAGACCATTTTGGTGGTGTTTCTGGATGATAATAGGGGTGGCAAGCCAGACGCGGGCATGTTGTGCATATGATCTATTTTGCCTTTGGTTTCTCGGTACATTATGTTTGCCCTCAGCTGCATCTCGGTGTATTGTATTTGGTGCTAGCGGCATCTCGGTGTATTGTGTTTGGTGCTAGCGGCATCTCGGTGTATTGTGTTTGGTGCTAGCGGCATCTCGGTGTATTGTTTGGTGCTAGCGGCATCTCGGTGTGTTGTGTTTGGTGCTAGCGGCATCTCGGTGTGTTGTGTTTGGTGCTAGCGGCATCTCGGTGTGTTGTGTTTGGTGCTAGCGGCATCTCGGTGTATTGTGTTTGGTGCTAGCGGCATCTCGGTGTATTGTGTTTGGTGCTAGCGGCATCTCGGTGTATTGTGTTTGGTGCTAGCGGCATCTCTGTGTATTGTGTTTGGTGCTAGCGGCATCTCGGTGTATTGTGTTTGGTGCTAGCGGCATCTCGGTGTATTGTGTTTGGTGCTAGCGGCATCTCGGTGTATTGTGTTTGGTGCTAGCGGCATCTCGGTGTATTGTGTTTGGTGCTAGCGGCATCTCGGTGTATAATTTTTTTTTTAACCAGTTACATCTTAGTGTATTACTTTTGGTGCCTGCAGCGTCTGTGTTATCGTTGGTACCGGTTACATCTTGGTGTATTATCTTTGGCACCAGCTGCGGCTCTGGCTATTATCTTTGGCACCAGCTGCGGCTCTGGGTATTCTCTTTGGCACCAGCTGCGGCTCTGGGCATTATCTTTGGCACCAGCTGCGGCTCTGGGTATTCTCTTTGGCACCAGCTGTGGTTCTTCGTATTATCTTTGGCACCAGCTGCGACTCTGGGTATTACCTTTGGCACCAGCTGCGGCTCTGGGTATTACCTTTGGCACCAGCTGCGGCTCTGGGTATTCTCTTTGGCACCAGCTGTAGATGTAGTTATGGTGTTGCAGCAGTACCAGCGGTGTTGACTGTATTTAATTGTTAATTACTTTTACATCTCTTTTGGGCACAAACCTTTGTAACTGGGTATAGTACCGTATTTGTTTTGTTAGTTTTTGTCCGAAAGTTTAAATTGTTTTCTTTTTATATATTCTGTTGCTGTTGGTGCCATTCAGCAGGTCTCTGCTTGCTGTAACTCTACCAAAATGAAATCCAATCTCCTTCCCCATCCTCATCCCTTTTGAGCACGCTAAGCAGGTGTTGATGCCAATCCTCTGTGAACTTCCCTTAAATCATAATATGAAGGAGTATCAGCATCCGTGGAAAGATACGAGCGCAGTAGGACATAAAACCAGTAGATTATTGGGGACCGCTAGATTATTGGGGACTGCGCAGGATTTCAGGATATCATTGAACTGCATTCAAAACCAGTACTTTTGAGTTATCTTTGTTATTGTATCTTAAGTCGGACTCTGCTGTGTCTTTTGCCGTCTTGCATCTGCTAATACCGATACAAGCCCTTCCCCGGTATACAGCCGTGCATCTGACTGTGCAAGGACTGAGACGCCCACTTTCAGCACCTGTAGACGGTGAAATACCGCTGGGCACATATTTAGACTGTACTATCAGTCGTACCATCAAATTTTGCGTTTGTCCCATGCTAGGTGCAGCTTTTCCGTCCGAGTATTGCCTCCATTGTGCGCTTGTGTCCACAGCCACCTCTGCAATGCTCCCATTACACGCTTATGTGCGTCTGAGTCCTCCCAGTCACCCTCCAGGAACTTCCCTTACTTTTCAATATGTTTCTGAGTCCGATCCTCTCAGACGATACTGCGACTTTGTACGCGCACACCGTTTGACGCATGCGCACTTGAAAAACATCTTTGCGACTTCAACCATTTGCGTGAATATCTGTATTGCCTCCGTCTCGGAATCAGGCCCCCTGGGGGCGATTCAATTAATCGCGGCGCTGAATCGCCCTGGGAAGGAGTTCTCGGTGCTGTTCAATTGACCGCACTGTTAAGTCAGACTAGAACCACTTAAGTCGGAGAATGCTGGGTACAGCGCCTTTAGCTGGGTGTTTAGTATATATAACATTGTGTTGTGTGTGTGTGTGTGTGTGTGTGTGTGTGTGTGTATAACTTCTAGGAATACCTGTATGATGCAATGTTCTTAGCACCTTTTAGCTACGGAATTACCTGTCTTTGTAAAGACCTTTGGAGCAAATAAAAAAAATTTTTCTTGCAATTTGACTGCATCCTGTGACCGCAGAACGGTGCAAAATGCTTTCCCATCCTATGGCTGTTCTGGGCTAGCTCAGTATTTTATAGCTCAAGCTCTCTCTCTGCCTGTTATCAAGTGCAGCATTGAACCACATATACGCATAAGTAGGCAGTTCCAGAAGATGGTGGTAGAATCCTAGGAGAAGTGGTTGCAAGTGCCCCACTGTAGGAGCTTGATGCAACAAGTGGTTCCAGGTGCCGTTGTAGAAGCCTGGTGGCGTCATTGAGTTACTTCTCCACGATGCAGACGACCATTGAAGGTGAGAGGGAATCCCTTTACCCCAGGGGTGGTGAAGTGAGACCACTCAAGGTGCTCAAGGAAGAGTAACCTCTGTAGGAATCTGTTCCCCCTGGCAGGGTAAGGCCATCAGGTCACACAGTCACGTAGCTGTTTTAACGGAGCGCCGCGCCCTGCCTGATTTCAAAAGCCCTTTAGGCGGGGTATGCAGTTGGGAAGCCAGTGGATGTAATCCTGACAGCCGGCTTCCCGACTGCTTTATCCCGGCAAGGGTTAAATGACAGGCATCTAAATCTAGACGCCTGTCATGTTACCGGCGCCCGGCTTCTCGATCAAAGTGATTCCGGGCGCCGAACGCGGACAGCCGCACGGGGGGAAGGTTTAGGGCTCCCGGGTGGGACTTAGGGTTAGGCACCCCCCCGGGGGACTTAGGTTTAGGCAGCGGGGAAGGGGGGGTTAGGTTTAGGCACTGGGGGGAAGGTTAGGCACCCCTAAGGCGGGTTAGGGTTGGGGGGGAGGTTAGGTTAGTAAATACTTACCTTGGGACAATCAGGATTTTCAGCCATGTCGGCCAGGCGCTGTCGGGACAGGCGTCCGGCGGTAAATCATACCGATTCCTTTGGCGGCGCCTTACTAAAACAACATACCAGGTGCCGTCCCCACCCATGAGCCACAGTGTCCCAAGGGTGGGAAAAATTGCGGTGCAGCGCTCACTGCCAGTGAATAGATGCCGTGTGTATGCGCACAACATCTATTCACAGAAAGGGAAGAGCTTGGGGGCAGCCCACCATGTCCCCAAAAGCGTTGAAAAGAGGGGTGCGAAAGACAACACCCCCTTTTCTCATGGCCACGCCCTCATTTCGGATGCGTGATGGACTGCCCTTTCTACGGTCAGCGCCCTGCCCCACACCGGACCTAGAGTGAACACTAGTCGCGTGATATATCCGTGCTTCAGATTTCATGTTGGTCTTGCATGTCTGGGAAACGCATCTATGTAGCTGCCTCTGCTGCTTTCCGGCGTTTCCTCCTCTTTTTAGATCACAAGACCTCACAGTTTAAAAATTTTGTAAAAATCAACAAATGTTTGGTGCCCTTGACGCAGCCTATCCCAGAGCGCGCTGACCTTTCCAATCCATTTCCGTTACTTCTCATTCATAAGTGGAATTTGTGATCTAAAATTGAAAGAATGTGGCTGACCAGCGTCATCTGGGATTGTGCGAAGCTGTACGGAAACTCTGCATTCTTACGTCCCGCTGATGTGGTCTCGCCAGCACATTCTTACACTGTGAGATACTAGAGGCAGTGATGTGTCCGACTCGGGAGAGTACATGCTGAAAGTAAAGCAAATTGGCATTGGAACTCGCGCTGTCTCTTCCACGGGTGCTGCTATCAGCGGAAAATGTTGCTCGCATGTTCATTTGTTCTGATTTGGAGAGTGGCTCGTAAAAAAAAAAGATAAATGTCAAAAATATGTAGTTGTGGGGCTTTTCCTAGTGTTCGTCATCTTGTAAAAACAGATTTTTCATGTGGCCCAGGTCACCGTTAGCAAACCCCGGAAAACTGGAGTTGATAAAACTCCTAACTGGTGGGAGACACATCGTTGTAAAACCTACATACTTGCCATGCGCCTGATTCAGCAGAGTACGCAAGTTCAACTAGGTACGCAGATCGGCTAATTGTTCAGTACTGTGTATGCACCGCACTGCGATTACGCATGCACAGAGGAATCCATTGCAAAGTAAGTGTCAGGCCGGAAGCGTTTGAGGGTGGTGACGGGGGAGTGGTTGGAGAAACGCAGGCGTGTCTCTCCGTTTTGAACGACGTTGCACGGGTGTGCATAAATTAGCCACTGCGATGGCCTGCGCAGCTTGTGTACTCACTGCGTGTGACATGTCAGACCTGCTGTAATTGTGCTCGACGGGCCAATGTGGTGACACAGAGCAGGGGAGAGAGAGACCTGTACAGAGGCCCTGATTCAGAGACTGACGCTCGCTCTGAATCAGGGCGTTTTGTTTTTTTTTGTGTGTGGCCTCCTGGCCGCTCGCATAGCTGTGGGTGACCACCCACAGATATTGCCAGAGGCCAGGATGATGGTCGCGATGTTCAAAACCATCGCGACCATCGGGCTTGCGACGAGACCCTTGTGGTAGGGTCTCGTGGCCGCAAGCCCCAGAGAGCTTCTGACTCTAATAGACATCACTGCTGATGTCAGTGGGGCCGCCCACAAACGGCAGGCGTTTACTTCGGAACGTCTTCATTTGTGAAGCCACCCCCACCCCCGCCACGCCTACAAAACGGGGCGAGCTGTCGATCAACATCGACAGCCGCCCCTTTTGTAGTGTGCCACGGAGCGAGAGAATTTCTCTCTCGCTCCGGGGCTTGCGCAGAGCTCACCATCGACCCGCTCGCGAGCGCTCAAGCACTTGCAAGTGGGTCTGAATCAGGCCCAGAGCACACACCAGTCTCCTGCTCTAACCCCTGAGTATTAGTGTGTAGTAAGTGGTGTGAGATCCCGGCTGCTGTGTGACATGTCCTGGCTACTGACACAGTGCAGGGAGGAGAGAGACCTGTACAGAGCACACACCAGTCTCCTGCTCTAACCCCTGAGTATTAGTGTATAGTAAGTGGTGTGAGATCCTGGGTGCTGTGGGACCTGTCCTGGCTACTGACACAGTGCAGGGAGGAGAGAGACCTGTACAGAGCACACACCAGTCTCCTGCTCTAACCCCTGAGTATTAGTGTGTAGTAAGTGGTGTGATATCCCGGCTGCTGTGTGACCTGTCCTGGTTACTGACCGTGCAGGGAGGAGAGAGACCTGTACAGAGCACACACCAGTCTCCTGCTCTAACCCCTGAGTATTAGTGTGTAGTAAGTGGTGTGAGATCCCGGCTGCTGTGTGACCTGTCCTGGCTACTGACACAGTGCAGGGAGGAGAGAGACCTGTACAGAGCACACACCAGTCTCCAGCTCTAACCCCTGAGTATTAGTGTGTAGTAAGTGGTGTGATATCCTGGCTGCTGTGTGACCTGTCCTGGCTACTGACACAGTGCAGGGAGGAGAGAGACCTGTACAGAGCACACACCAGTCTCCTGCTCTAACCCCTGAGTATTAGTGTGTAGTAAGTGGTGTGAGATCCCGGCTGCTGTGTGACCTGTCCTGGCTACTGACACAGTGCAGGGAGGAGAGAGACCTGTACAGAGCACACACCAGTCTCCTGCTCTAACCCCTGAGTATTAGTGTGTAGTAGGTGGTGTGAGATCCCGGCTGCTGTGTGACCTGTCCTGGCTACTGACACAGTGCAGAGAGCAGAGAGACTTGTACAGAGCATACACCAGTCTCCTGCTCTAACCCCTGAGTATTAGTGTGTAGTAAGTGGTGTGAGATCCCGGCTGCTGTGTGACCTGTCCTGGCTACTGACACAGTGCAGGGAGGAGAGACCTGTACAGAGCACACACCAGTCTCCTGCTCTAACCCCTGAGTATTAGTGTATAGTAAGTGGTGTGAGATCCTGGGTGCTGTGGGACCTGTCCTGGCTACTGACACAGTGCAGGGAGGAGAGAGACCTGTACAGAGCACACACAAGTCTCCTGCTCTAACCCCTGAGTATTAGTGTGTAGTAAGTGGTGTGAGATCCCGGCTGCTGTGTGACCTGTCCTGGCTACTGACACAGTGCAGGGAGGAGAGAGACCTGTACAGAGCACACACCAGTCTCCAGCTCTAACCCCTGAGTATTAGTGTGTAGTAAGTGGTGTGATATCCTGGCTGCTGTGTGACCTGTCCTGGCTACTGACACAGTGCAGGGAGGAGAGACCTGTACAGAGCACACACCAGTCTCCTGCTCTAACCCCTGAGTATGAGTGTAGTAAGTGGTGTGATATCCCGGCTGCTGTGTGACCTGTCCTGGCTACTGACACAGTGCAGGGAGGAGAGAGACCTGTACAGAGCATACACCAGTCTCCTGCTCTAACCCCTGAGTATTAGTGTGTAGTAAGTGGTGTGAGATCCCGGCTGCTGTGTGACCTGTCCTGGCTACTGACACAGTGCAGGGAGGAGAGAGACCTGTACAGAGCACACACCAGTCTCCTGCTCTAACCCCTGATTATTAGTGTGTAGTAGGTGGTGTGAGATCCCGGCTGCTGTGTGACCTGTCCTGGCTACTGACACAGTGCAGAGAGCAGAGAGACCTGTACAGAGCACACACCAGTCTCCTGCTCTAACCCCTGAGTATTAGTGTGTAGTAAGTGGTGTGAGATCCCGGCTGCTGTGTGACCTGTCCTGGCTACTGACACAGTGCAGGAGGAGAGAGACCTGTACAGAGCACACACCAGTCTCCTGCTCTAACCCCTGAGTATGAGTGTAGTAAGTGGTGTGATATCCCGGCTGCTGTGTGACCTGTCCTGGCTACTGACACAGTGCAGGGAGGAGAGAGACCTGTACAGAGCATACACCAGTCTCCTGCTCTAACCCCTGAGTATTAGTGTGTAGTAAGTGGTGTGAGATCCCGGCTGCTGTGTGACCTGTCCTGGCTACTGACACAGTGCAGGGAGGAGAGAGACCTGTACAGAGCACACACCAGTCTCCTGCTCTAACCCCTGAGTATTAGTGTGTAGTAGGTGGTGTGAGATCCCGGCTGCTGTGTGACCTGTCCTGGCTACTGACACAGTGCAGAGAGCAGAGAGACTTGTACAGAGCATACACCAGTCTCCTGCTCTAACCCCTGAGTATTAGTGTGTAGTAAGTGGTGTGAGATCCCGGCTGCTGTGTGACCTGTCCTGGCTACTGACACAGTGCAGGGAGGAGAGAGACCTGTACAGAGCACACACCAGTCTCCTGCTCTAACCCCTGAGTATTAGTGTATAGTAAGTGGTGTGAGATCCTGGGTGCTGTGGGACCTGTCCTGGCTACTGACACAGTGCAGGGAGGAGAGAGACCTGTACAGAGCACACACAAGTCTCCTGCTCTAACCCCTGAGTATTAGTGTGTAGTAAGTGGTGTGAGATCCCGGCTGCTGTGTGACCTGTCCTGGCTACTGACACAGTGCAGGGAGGAGAGAGACCTGTACAGAGCACACACCAGTCTCCAGCTCTAACCCCTGAGTATTAGTGTGTAGTAAGTGGTGTGATATCCTGGCTGCTGTGTGACCTGTCCTGGCTACTGACACAGTGCAGGGAGGAGAGACCTGTACAGAGCACACACCAGTCTCCTGCTCTAACCCCTGAGTATGAGTGTAGTAAGTGGTGTGATATCCCGGCTGCTGTGTGACCTGTCCTGGCTACTGACACAGTGCAGGGAGGAGAGAGACCTGTACAGAGCATACACCAGTCTCCTGCTCTAACCCCTGAGTATTAGTGTGTAGTAAGTGGTGTGAGATCCCGGCTGCTGTGTGACCTGTCCTGGCTACTGACACAGTGCAGGGAGGAGAGAGACCTGTACAGAGCACACACCAGTCTCCTGCTCTAACCCCTGATTATTAGTGTGTAGTAGGTGGTGTGAGATCCCGGCTGCTGTGTGACCTGTCCTGGCTACTGACACAGTGCAGAGAGCAGAGAGACCTGTACAGAGCACACACCAGTCTCCTGCTCTAACCCCTGAGTATTAGTGTGTAGTAAGTGGTGTGAGATCCCGGCTGCTGTGTGACCTGTCCTGGCTACTGACACAGTGCAGGAGGAGAGAGACCTGTACAGAGCACACACCAGTCTCCTGCTCTAACCCCTGAGTATGAGTGTAGTAAGTGGTGTGATATCCCGGCTGCTGTGTGACCTGTCCTGGCTACTGACACAGTGCAGGGAGGAGAGAGACCTGTACAGAGCATACACCAGTCTCCTGCTCTAACCCCTGAGTATTAGTGTGTAGTAAGTGGTGTGAGATCCCGGCTGCTGTGTGACCTGTCCTGGCTACTGACACAGTGCAGGGAGGAGAGAGACCTGTACAGAGCACACACCAGTCTCCTGCTCTAACCCCTGAGTATTAGTGTGTAGTAGGTGGTGTGAGATCCCGGCTGCTGTGTGACCTGTCCTGGCTACTGACACAGTGCAGAGAGCAGAGAGACTTGTACAGAGCATACACCAGTCTCCTGCTCTAACCCCTGAGTATTAGTGTGTAGTAAGTGGTGTGAGATCCCGGCTGCTGTGTGACCTGTCCTGGCTACTGACACAGTGCAGGGAGGAGAGAGACCTGTACAGAGCACACACCAGTCTCCTGCTCTAACCCCTGAGTATTAGTGTGTAGTAAGTGGTGTGAGATCCCGGCTGCTGTGTGACCTGTCCTGGCTACTGACACAGTGCAGGGGGGAGAGAGACCTGTACAGAGCACACACCAGTCTCCTGCTCTAACCCCTGAGTATTAGTGTGTAGTAAGTGGTGTGAGATCCCGGCTGCTGTGTGACCTGTCCTGGCTACTGACACAGTGCAGGGAGGAGAGAGACCTGTACAGAGCACACACCAGTCTCCTGCTCTAACCCCTGATTATTAGTGTGTAGTAAGTGGTGTGAGATCCCGGCTGCTGTGTGACCTGTCCTGGCTACTGACACAGTGCAGAGAGCAGAGAGACCTGTACAGAGCACACACCAGTCTCCTGCTCTAACCGCTGAGCATTAGTGTGTAGTAAGTGGTGTGAGATCCCGGCTGCTGTGTGACCTGTCCTGGCTACTGACACACTGCAGGGAGGAGAGACCTGTACAGAGCACACACCAGTCTCCTGCTCTAACCCCTGAGCATTAGTGTGTAGTAAGTGGTGTGAGATCCCGGCTGCTGTGTGACCTGTCCTGGCTACTGAGAGATTCCTAGCCTGTGCTGCCAGGACCCACCTAGACAGAGGGCATCTGCTTCCTTTGTGCCCCCTGGTGAAGCAGACGATGGAGTAAGTAAAGTTTTGGCATCACTTGCAGTTTCTGTCTAGATGGCTTCTGGTCTCCCCCTAGCCAAGAGCGAAGCATATTTCTGTAATTGGATGAGGGACGTGTAGCTGCGGCTCCTGATTTAGCAGCCCATGATGGGTTTACCAAAAATACCTTCTCTGCAGGATGAAGGCCAAGAAATGGGGAGAGAGGAATGTGGGATTCTCACTGTGTATAACAGAAGCCGCTTCTCTGGGTGAGGATAATCAGTGTCTCCCCTGATCATTGCCCAGGTTATATGGGAGTAATTCCAATGTGGGGTCGGAACACACACACAAAAACATAAATGAGACCACTAACCCTATATGTGGGCACTTGTACACGTCCCATCTCTTTGGGATAGTAATCACATCATGCTTGTGTACTCATTGCAGCTTATTAGAATTGTCTTGTTTTATTTTTCAATTTTGGCATATTACTTAGTTAAACATCCCGTAATTGTATATACTCTTTTTGTGTATGTATATGTGTATATCTAGCTATCATATATATATATATATATTTCCACCGGCCAATAGTAGTTACCAACCTGATCTCTCTATCACTGTTGATAACTCGACAATCCACCCCACCCCACAAGCTCGCTGCCATGGTGTCATCATTGACTCTGAACTGTCCTTTGTTCCCCACATTCAGTCTGTCTCAAAATCATGTTACATACATCTAAAAAACACATATCCAAAATGCGACAATATCTTACACAAGACACTATAAAAACTCTAATCCATGCACTCATTATTTCCCGCATTGACTATTGTAATAGTCTCCTTACTGGTCTTCCCAAAAACAGGGACTCGCCACTACAATACATTACAAATGCAGCTGCGTGGCTGATCTTCCTCGCCAAATGTTCATTGTCTGCAGATCGGCTCTGTCAGTCCCTCCATTGGTTTCCAGTCTTCTACCATCTTCAATATAAAATACTTACACTCGCATATAAAGCTATTAACCAAACCACACCAACATACATCTTTTTACTTATATCAAAATATCTTCCAACCCGAATCTCCGCTCAGCACAAGATCTGCGTCTCTCATCCCCATTACTTGCTCCCATTCACGGTTACAGGTATTTTTTCTGTTCTGCATCCACTCTGTGGAATGCTTTCCCGCGCACATTAAGATTTTCCTCTATTCTCCAAACATTTAAGCGTTCCCTGAAAACTCACTTCTTCAGACAAGCTTATCAGGTTCCGGAACCGCCCACATAACCTTCAAAGCTTGCCTGTCTAACTCCCTTCTTACAGTATACACATAACCTCATATATTTTCTCTTTCTTCAATGTCACATCCTCCTGACCTCAGGCCAACTTTCCTGTGTGACTGGATCATACAGCCCCCCCATAACCTCTGCAATCTGGCTGGACCAATTTGCAATATGTAGCACCTATCCTTGTGTATCGACACCTATAGATTGTAAGCTTGCTAGTAGAGCCCTCTTACCTTTATATCTGTCTGTTATTACCCAGTTTTGTTCTCTTAATGTTGTTTTTAATTGTAAAGCGCAACGGAATATGCTGCGCTATATAAGAAACTGTTCATAATATAAAATATATATATACACACTATTAAATATATATAGTGAGTGTGTCTGTGTGTGTGTATGTATGTGTGTCCTGTGCCTTATCTGTGTGTGTCCTGATGAAGACCGCGTTTATGTGGTCGAAACGTCGACTCTGTGACAATTTAATTATGCCGTGATCATTAAAGTAGGTTGCAAAATCATTTTTCTACAACCTGAAGAAAAGCCCTGGTGAGTACCTTCCTTTCTTTATGTTTAATTTTTTGATACCAACTGGATATCAATGAATTGTCACCCTAGGCACCGTCTGTTTCTATTGGAAGTGAGTGCTGACCCTCCTTGGATATATTATATATATATATATATATATATATATATATATATATATATATGAGAACGTGTGTGTGTGTGTATGTATGTAGCGTTCCCGCTAGGCTGTTTTAGCGGGGCGCGGCTCCCTACCCTCTTTCTGGAAGGCAAAAAGCTCCCCGGCATCTATTCTCCCTGTCTGCAGGGCTTGGGGGCTGCCCGGCGTGTCCGTAAGTGCCGGGCACGTCCCCAAGAGAGACGAAAAGGGGATGCGTCTTATAGACACGCCCCCTTTTTGATGACCACGCCCCCTTCTCGGACGCGCGCACGAACGTGCCCTCTCTAGCTCCTGCGCCCTGCCTTGCGCCGGAGCTAGAGTGAACACTATGTATGTATGTATATACTGTGTGTGTGTGTGTGTGTATGTGTGTGTATATATATATATATATATATGTGTGTGTGTGTGTGTGTGTGTGTGTGTGTGTGTGTGTGTGTGTGTGTATATACACGACAGGCTCATTCCACGGCACTCGACCATCTGGGGTGCCCTTGGTATGTGACCACACCATCTACATAAAAAATATCATACAAACTCTGCACTCACATGCTTTTCAAACTGCAACTCCTTTGAACATAGGGAATGTTGGTTCCAAGATATTGCAATAATTTGTTAAGCTGGCCACCGCTTCACGGTCATTCCCATCTAGCCAGTCCCTACACTGATTCTCAGATAAATGAACTTGATCTGCCATCTTGGGCTCAAGCTTGCATACATTTTAAACATGAAATGTATGTATTTTCATGTGTCTGGTGTCGCAGCATTAATGGGCACTATGGAGGGTCTTCGGCTTCCATATCCCGTGGAAGCTAAAGAACGCTGCACTGGCCTGCTGGATACGCATCTGGTACCTCCTGCATTGAATGTGGATGTGTCGCTTGTCTGTTACCATGGAAAATTCTGACCACGATCATTAAGCACCCGTGGTCGGCCATTGCGTTGTCCACACTGGGTGGAAAAGTCTTCCATGAGGTATTCCCGGTACATACGTGACACTGTAGGTTTAGGAATGTTGAATGTCCGCACAACTTCGGAAATTAAATGTCCCATCAGTCGGGCACCCACTGTCATGCCCCTTTCGAACTTTGATAATTCATGTCACCTTGCCATGTGCAGCCTAGCGGTGTTCAAAGTGACTCACAAATTGTCAGATTACAACTGATGCAGATCTGGGCATTTCCAATATGTCACAGTCAGGTGACGCCACCTTCCATTACCTTTACATACTGCTAATCCATGACTTTTTGGCACTTTAGTGAGTGTGTGTGTAACCCCCTGCTCTCTGCTCACTGTCTTTCCCCTCTGTGTCACCACTGTCTGTCTGCCCCTCCCCTTTAGAGTGTAAGCTTTTATGAGCAGGGTCCATCATCTCCTCCCCACTGCCTATAACGGCGCCTATCCCTTGAGTTCTGCCACCCCGTGGTTTAATTGGTTGTAATGACCGCCGATGCAGCAATGTTTTTTTAACCTTGTCCATGACCTGCAATGTTCTGTACTGTAAGCCGGGTATACATTAAATGATCCGGAAATCTTGCCGTTGGTCGTGGCAATTACAGTAGCCTTCGCCCCGGACCAAGGAAGATTGCCAGGACAACCTAAAAGATTTAAAGAACGTCAGAATGATCACTCGTTCTGTCCTTCATTAATATGAACTGCACTTCATGCGATATTGTGTATTTGGCCGTGCAGTCCGGCCAATCCCACGGCATTGCTGACAACACGAGGGAGTGCACAGTAGTGCGTACACACTAGACGACGTGGACCATCTGTCGTTCCAATTTGTCTAAAATCGTCAAATCGTCCACTTTATCATCTAGTGTGTGTCCAGCATCAGTCACTTTTTTCTGGTTTTCGTCATACTGTTTATGTCGCTGCGGAGCTTTTGTGGCACCATATAAATAAAGGATAATAATATAAATAAACAAGACGGGATCGGCGACACTCCGGAATAGTAAGAAAGGGCTCACACCAAAATAACGTTCCTGTCTTGTTTATAATCTCCAGTAGCAGCTGGAACGCTAAACGTGATCGGTCCCATGAGTGCCGGTTATTAGTGTGTGTGTGTGTGTGTGTGTGTGTGTGTGTGTGTATATGTACAGGTTGTATACCAGAGTTTATCAGTCGGCAGGTACAAAGTGACTTTGAGAATATGATCACCTGGGCCCATAAGCCTCTTCTCCCCTTTTCAGTCCAATAAAACTTTCATGGCATCTACTGTAATACTTCTGGTTGTTGCGCTGAAATTATGTTTCTGCGTTCTGCAAACGTTAATGCTAGGAAAGTTTTTAGCAGGATATCTGCAGGATTCAGCTTAGGGGGGGTATTCAATTAGGCTGCGAAATTCGGAATCGGCGTTAATGTATCGCCGATGACGTAATTTTCGCATGTTTGAATTATCCCCGTATTCAATTTCAAAGACGTTTCGCTGGTGCGAAAAGTCTTTGAAAAAAAACGGGGATAAGTTTTCACCATGTTTTACATGTGCAGAATTGGGCTTTAGGGGTGCAGGCTTAAAAAAATAGCCTGCAGCCCTGGGAATAGCCCCTAAAAATGAACTGTGTTAAAAAAAAGTAAAATAAAAAAAAATAGGGACACCCCCAAAAAATTTTTTTTTCATTTTGAGGTTAAAAATAAATAAATATGGGGAACAAGTTTTTTAATATTGAAATTGAAATTAATTCAGGGGGGGTTTCCAAGTATGTTGCAGGTGTTTAAAAGAATGCGAGTGGTAGCGGCAGGTAAATTTTTTAATAATTTTCAAAATGCACTTTAGGGACTTAAAAATATGCTTGCACCCATTTTCATGTACCCCAAATTTTCAAAAAAAAAATATGCCCAAGTGCTATTCTGCACCCCTTCTTCACAGGCGCAAAAAAGCACCTGCCGTGGCTATTTAAAAACCCGACTTCCCTTCTGCAGCCAAAACTGGGGTACCCATAGTGATCCCCCATGTCTGGACATCTTTAGGGGGGGATCAGTACCTTTTCCCAAAATTTTACGATGGCTCCCGTTTTCGCTGATTCCTAATTGAATACGGGGATAAAACGGGCGCGCGCCCGATACTTTATCCCCGTAAAACCTCCGATGTGGAGCCAAAAGTTTTTCATGGACTTTTCGCTCCAAATTGAATACCCCCCTAGATGTCATGATTTAACTAAATCGTAAAATTCAGTCATTTGCTTTAATTCCATAACACAAATATTAAGGGGTCTATGTACTATTAATCGCGGTACTGCCGCGATTATTATGTATATGTCTCGCAGGGGATATTTTAATTGTTAATTAAACTATACCCGCTATGTACTAAGGGGAACACGCAGGGACAGCGGTTGCGGTAACCACTGTCCCTGCGAGATATATCCCCGACAAATTGCGGAAGTCTTACACAGAAGTGAGAGTTCTCCGGGGGAAGCTGACACTGCGGCATTTGCGAAGTGTCAGCTCCCGAAGCCAGCTGGGGGCTGCAGGGGGGAGAGATTGGAAAATCTCTCTCCTAGCCCTGAAGCCCCCATAGGCTTACAGTAGTTTACACTATCTAAACTACCGGGGTTAAACTCCGAAAAGCTTTGCTTTTTGGAGTTTAGTACCTAAGGCTCAGATCATAGTCCCCATTGATAATAATGAGGACTGCAACCTGCAGCGCTAATTAGCACTTTGCCAGAGATTTCTGTGAAATCTGCATTGTGCTTTTAGTAAATAGGAACAATGCATAAAATTATGCGGAAACTACAGTTTCTGCATAATTTTATGTAACAGATTGATTTGGAATGCCATTGCTCGGATATCGACGGTCAGAATATCGACTCTGGCATCCCGACATGGTTAGGATACCGACACTTGTTGGTAGGTATACTAACCCTCTCCCTACCCCTAACCCTCCCTCCTCGGCAGGGTTGTCTTAACAGCAGTGTGGTCCCTGGGCAAATCAATGCACTGGGGCCCCTACCCACCCATTCACGGGAACATTTTTTAAAATGGTCAATAAAATGAAACCCTCCTGCATGCCCATCAGACCTCCCACACATGCAGAGAGACTGGTCTGAAGCCGGCAGATGAAGTGAAACTTGGACTGAGGTGAGTACTCGTCACCAGGGGGGTAATGGGATGGGGGAGGTTAGATCACAATACAGTACACCGGCGGCCGGCTTATAAAAATATCACAAATTTACCAACTGGCCGCGGCTGCAGGGGGGCGGGTTGGCGGGCCCCTACAAGCTTCAGGCCCTTGGGCAACTGCCCAACAAGCCCAATGGAAGAGATGGCCCTGCTCCTCGGTGCATGAACCTAACCTCCCTCCCTAGTGCCTAAACTTAACCCCCTTGATCCCTAAACCTAACCCTCCCCCCGTAGTGCCTAACTCTTATCCTCCCCCTAGTGCCTAACGCTAACTCTCTCCCTAGTGCCTAACGCTAACTCTCTCCCTAGTGCCTAACGCTAACTCTCTCCCTAGTGCCTAACGCTAACTCTCTCCCTAGTGCCTAACGCTAACTCTCTCCCTAGTGCCTAACGCTAACTCTCTCCCTAGTGCCTAACGCTAACTCTCTCCCTAGTGCCTAACGCTAACTCTCTCCCTAGTGCCTAACGCTAACTCTCTCCCTAGTGCCTAACGCTAACTCTCTCCCTAGTGCCTAACGCTAACTCTCCCCCTAGTGCCTAACGCTAACTCTCCCCCTAGTGCCTAATGCTAACTCTCCCCCTAGTGCCTAACGCTAACTCTCCCCCTAGTGCCTAACGCTAACTCTCCCCCTAGTGCCTAACGCTAACTCTCCCCCTAGTGCCTAACGCTAACTCTCCCCCTAGTGCCTAACGCTAACTCTCCCCCTAGTGCCTAACGCTAACTCTCCCCCTAGTGCCTAACGCTAACTCTCCCCCTAGTGCCTAACGCTAACTCTCTCCCTAGTGCCTAACGCTAACTCTCTCCCTAGTGCCTAACGCTAACTCTCTCCCTAGTGCCTAACGCTAACTCTCTCCCTAGTGCCTAACGCTAACTCTCTCCCTAGTGCCTAACGCTAACTCTCTCCCTAGTGCCTAACGCTAACTCTCTCCCTAGTGCCTAATGCTAACTCTCCCCCTAGTGCCTAACGCTAACTCTCCCCCTAGTGCCTAACGCTAACTCTCCCCCTAGTGCCTAACGCTAACTCTCCCCCTAGTGCCTAACGCTAACTCTCCCCCTAGTGCCTAACGCTAACTCTCCCCTTAACCCCGCTACTTACGTTCAGGGTTTCGGCGGTCTGGATCCTGACAGATGTTGGGATTCCAGCGCCCACATTCTGTCCACCGGAATTCCTGCAGTCGGGATATTGACCGCATCCTGATTTGATAATCGCTGCTACTGGCTTTGTAGAGGTTTGTGTGGTCGTTTAACGCTTGCCAAAATGTTGACCCACAGAATGTCGACATTTTGGCGCTATGTAGATGTCAAATGTTGACATTGCGAAAGTTGGCATGTCAACATAGCATTTTGCAGCGATTCTAACCCTAGGCCCAATTCAGAGACTGACGCAAATGCTGATTCCGTACGCCGCGGCTGTGCAAAATTACGGCAATGTCGCAGTTGTCTGGATTTGAATTGAGATGTTCACCGGCGGCTTTGCAAATCCAAGCAACTATATACAGAGACACACCATCGGTCGCAGATCGCGGCAGCCATTTTTCCTGCTTACGCAGTCTGAGACACTCCCTGAAAACGGTCGCGACACACCTGTGTTTGGGCCGCCCACAAACGTTCCCTGCCTGTCACTTACTCTGCGAATCAATCCTCACTGCGAGCGACGACTAAAATGAAACGTGACACATGCGCAGATTACCGATAATCGCTCAAACTGCGTAAACGTCGGCATTGGGCCTATCTCTGAATCAGGCCCGATAAACGCTGCCTAAACCTAAAATCGAGTGTTGGCGTCCTGACCATGTCACCATTGTAAACGTCAAGATGTTCAATGGCGATTATCATGAACGTTGACCTTTGCCATAAACAGATTATACATAGATTTCCTTTATGTAAGAGCTGTGCGCAGGTAAGTGGCGATGGCGCTTACAGCAGTCTGTAGAATGGACGCTGCCCTGTGCATATAGATTTGTAACCAGTCCATGGAACACCCAATACCTTTATATTCTTGCAGTATTACCATAAAATGCAGCTTTGGATTAAACCCTGACTTGTTCACCAGTGACTCACTGAGGTTTTCCTCTGAAAGTCACTGAGTTTTGTTTACTTTCCCCTGTTTTTGTTGTCGTCTGTGGGTGTTTTTCCATCATGCGCTCACCAGAAAAACACAGAAAAGCTGGGTTTGAATTGGCCGGGTAAGAGACGAGCATTATGCCCTGAAAGGCTTCTCTATTTAGCTCTCTGCTGCGAGACACTGGCCAAATCCAATGAAATCTAATTTAGCAGTGTCTATTGCAGTCCGTGGAGTCAGTCCCTTGCTAAACTGAGCGGCAGAGATATTGATACTTGGGTCACGAGAACGCACGTGAAAGACAGTATTTTTGGATTAGAGATCCACCCAATGGTAATGACAAAACACAGATATACAAGCAAAGATGGTTGTTTTTGTTTCTTATTATACTTTTTGCGCTACCTTTTTCCGACCGCTCTAATACTTCTTAGATAATTAGAAGAGGCAGCGCTGCCATAAAAGAAAAGAATCAGGACCTGATTCAGAGCCGGGCGCTCTTTAAGAGCGCTCGTTCTGAAGCAGGGCTTTTTTTTTTTTTTTTTGCGGCCACCCACAGCTTTTGCGGGTGGCCAGGTGATGGTGGCGATGGTCACAACCATCGGGGCTTGCAACGAGACCTTTGTGGTAGGGTCTTGTCCGTCGCAAGCCCCTGAGAGCTTCCTGACAGAGCAGGAAGCTCTCCACTGACATCACTGGCGCTTCGGGAACACCTCCGTTTGTGTAGCCACCCCCCCCCGCCCCGCCTACAAAACGGGGCGAGCTGTCGATCAACATCGACAGCCGCCCCTTTTGTAGTGCGTCCCGGAGCGAGAGAATTTCTCTCTCGCTCCGGGGCTTGCGCATGCGCAGTACCCCACCATCGACCCGCTTGCGAGCGCTGTGCGCTCGCAAGCGGGTCTGAATCAGGCCCTCGGTCCACAAACCAGGTTTAACTTATTTAAAGAGCAAGAAAAGCCATTAATACGTATCAGAGATGGGATAGGTATGGGATTCCGGCGCTAGGGATCCCAACGGTTAGAATCCCCACAGGTCTAGATTACCGGCACTTGTCGGTCAGTACTCTAACCCTCTCCCTACCCCTAACCCTCCCCGGTGCCTGACCCTAAGCTCCTCCCTAGTGCCTAAACCTAGCCTCCCCCACCCCGCACTCTAACCCTAACCCCTCACCCCATCCCCCACCCCTATCTAGACCAAGGATGGGGAACCTCAGGCCCGGGGGCCATATAAGGCCCCCGGAATCATTTGGTCTGGCCCTCTGAGCTTTTTCCTGCTATCCTCATCTGGCTATCAGGGTGCCTATAATGTCACCCTGCAGCCAGAATCTATGCAGCAGTGCCGCCTGGAGCCTCCTTAGGATGCTTAAGAGGGTCGCACCACTGCCCTTACAGCTCCGGGCATTGCTGTAATCACCGGCAATTGTGGCCCTGCCCCTGTGTGACATCACATGGAGCGGGTGTGGCCTGCACCAGGCCCCCGAATAATGTTATATATATCAAAATGGCCCTCGGCAGTAAAAAGGTTCCCCACCCCTGATCTAGACAATGTAGATCTAGACAATGGAAGATAGACAGGGACTGAAGGTCGACATGGTCAGTAGGTCGACACTGATATGGTCGACACATGTTTTTTTTTTTTGTAGGGTTAGGCACTTACCCCAACGATTAGGGTTAGGCACAAAGGGGAGGGTTAGGGTTAAGATTAGGGCAAAAAAAAAAAAAAAAACATGTCGACCATTTGCTTGTCGACCATGTGACTGTCGACCTAATGACCATGTTGACCTTTTTACTAGTTGACCTGTAGTGCGTCGACCTTCAGACCCTGCTAACCTTCTGTCCCTGTCGACCTATTGCCTGTCTATCTTCCATTGTCTACCCAAACATTGTCTATCTAGACAATGTAGATCTAATGATCCACACCCGGTCTGGATTTTTACCGCACCCCATCAGGGACTATGCATTACCAAGTAATACACATAAGATACTGTAAGAAGGAATGTATAGAATTGCCATCATGCAGCAGGTTGCAGTCATTAGAGTCAGGTACTGCTCTGAGCAGACAGAGAGTGGGTCACAATTTGATAAACTTGCTTTGTAAATTCCATGTAAAGAGCAGGCACAGACCAGTCACATCCCCCCTATTACTGCTGTGCGGCACAGACCAGTCACATCCCCCCTATTACTGCTGTGCGGCACAGGCCAGTCACATCCCCCCTATTACTGCTGTGTGGCACAGGCCAGTCACATCCCCCCTATTACTGCTGTGCGGTACAGGCCAGTCACATCCCCCCTATTACTGCTGTGCGGCACAGGCCAGTCACATCCCCCCTATTACTGCTGTGCGGCACAGGCCAGTCACATCCCCCCTATTACTGCTTTGCGGCACAGGCCAGTCACATCCCCCCTATTACTGCTGTGCAGCACAGGCCAGTCACATCCCGCCTATTACTGCTCTGCGGCACAGGCCAGTCACATCCCCCCTATTACTGCTGTGCGGCACAGACCTGTCACATCCCCCCTATTACTGCTGTGCGGCACAGACCTGTCACATCCCCCCTATTACTGCTGTGCGGCACAGGCCAGTCACATCCCCCCTATTACTGCTGTGCGGCACAGGCCAGTCACATCCCCCCTATTACTGCTGTGCGGCACAGACCAGTCACATCTCCCCTATTACTGCTGTGCGGCACAGGCCAGTCACATCCCCCCTATTACTGCTGTGCGGCACAGGCCAGTCACATCCCCCCTATTACTGCTGTGTGGCACAGGCCAGTCACATCCCCCCTATTACTGCTGTGCGGCACAGGCCAGTCACATCCCCCCTATTACTGCTGTGCGGCACAGACCAGTCACAACCCCCCTATTACTGCTGTGTGGCACAGGCCAGTCACATCCCCCCTATTACTGCTGTGCGGCACAGGCCAGTCACAACCCCCCTATTACTGCTGTGCGGCACAGACCAGTCACATCCCCCCTATTACTGCTGTGCGGCACAGGCCAGTCACATCCCCCCTATTACTGCTGTGCGGCACAGGCCAGTCACAACCCCCCTATTACTGCTGTGCGGCACAGGCCAGTCACATCCCCCCTATTACTGCTGTGCGGCACAGGCCAGTCACATCCCCCCTATTACTGCTGTGCGGCACAGGCCAGTCACATCCCCCCTATTACTGCTGTGCGGCACAGGCCAGTCACATCCCCCCTATTACTGCTTTGCGGCACAGGCCAGTCACATCCCCCCTATTACTGCTGTCTCAGCTTTTACATGTTGTGGGTTATTTATTCAGAATTGGGAGCAAATAAAAGAAATAAACGCAAGTAACTTTGCACTTGGGCAAACAATGCAAGAGGGGAAAATACATTCAATTGTTGCATGCAGGGTAAATACTGGTTGCTTCTGCATGTAGCCCACAGATGCTGGACAGCTTTATTGTTACACTGCAGTATTGAATTCAGCGCGGACCATACTTACCTCCCCTCCCTAGAAGGGCTGGGAGGTTCCAGAAAATCGGATGGCGCTCCTAGCAAACCGGGAAAGTGGGCAAGTCCCCCGGAGGCTAGGGCGGCCTGACCGTGGCCACCCAGTGTGCGTTGAATCACGTCAATTTGACTCTGGTCCACACATCAAAATGCTGTATCTGCAGCATTGCCATAAGGGGGGGAGGGCTGCGATGATCGCTTCATCACGGCACCATAGGAGGCAGCCGAAAGGTGGGCGAGTATGGCTAGGACACGTCCCTCTCTGCACAGTCACATCTTCCCCACCTGCAGTGCAGCATGGATCTACCAGGGGCATAGTTACTCCTATTACTTTTTTTTTTTCGTTTCAAACATGTTTTTATTGAGCATGTGATGACAATTATAAATACAGTCATCAGTGCTGATAGATGTACAACAGTCATACTCGTATTATTTATATAGAATAGCAAAAGGAAGGAAGAATATAACATTTGTACCGTAATCGATAATAGTCAATTTAAATAGAACTATAGTGTACTGAGGACCTGATTCAGCAAGTATCGCGCACTGCGATCATATGCTAATCCAATGCGATCGCTATGCAGTCGCAGCACACCATAAGGACGCCCACCTTACCTTACACAAATCCGTAATGTCTAGCAAGACTGGGAAACCATCGGTAACATGGAGTACCATCCCAGCCTCACACACACTTACACAGGCTCTGACCTTACTCAGGAATTACTAACCTCATCACACACAGTGATTACACAAGACTGAGAGACCATCAGTAACATGGAGTACCATCACAGCCTCACACACACTTACACAGGCTCTGACCTTACTCAGGAATTTCTAACCTCATCACACACAGTGACTACACAACACTGAGAGACCATCAGTAACATGGAGTACCATCGCTGCCTCACACACACTTACACAGGCTCTGACCTTACTCAGGAATTACTAACCTCATCACACACAGTGATTACACAAGACTGAGACACCATCAGTAACATGGAGTACCATCACAGCCTCACATACACTTACACAGGCTCTGACCTTACTCAGGAATTACTAACCTCATCACACACAGTGATTACACAAGACTGAGACACTATCAGTAACATGGAGTACCATCACAGCCTCACATACACTTACACAGGCTCTGACCTTACTCAGGAATTACTAACATCATCACACACAGTGACTACACAAGACTGAGACACCATCAGTAACATGGAGTACCATCACAGCCTCACACACACTTACACAGGCTCTGACCTTACTCAGGAATTACTAACCTCATCACACACAGTGATTACACAAGACTGAGAATCCATCAGTAACATGGAGTACCATCACAGCCTCACACACACTTACACAGGCTCTGACCTTAATCAGGAATTACTAACCTCATCACACACAGTGATTACACAAGACTGAGACACCATCAGTAACATGGAGTACCATCACAGCCTCACACACACTTACACAGGCTCTGACCTTACTCTGGAATTACTAAATCATTGCACGCAGTGAAAGCCCAAGCTGTGCATGGCATCACAGTGGATAATTTATCACGCCCCTGCGACGGCATTCAAACACACTGGCACGCCTGCGTTTCGACAACCCCCCCGTCACCTCGGTACTTCCTGTCAATCACTATGCGATGGGTCTGCGTAGTCCCAATCGGAGTGACTGGATCGGGCACGCACGCTGCGATGCACGCGCAGAACATAACAATCAGCTAACTGCGTTGCAGTTGCGATCCTTGCAGGCTCTGTATTCACAATATACATTGCAAACAGAGAACTGTATTTATATTCAGCCCCCGTATTCAGTACCATCAGGGACCCTGTCCTAAAGATGGCAGAGGGGCTTCCGCTGTCTGTATTGGAGCAGGGAGGTTATACTTTACTATTTGACAGCTGCAATGGAAGGTCGGGGTAACTGCAGGCACTGACGCCCTAAAGTTCACATGGTGGGTGCCGGGCTGCAGATAGATAGTAATTAGTTAGACAATGTCTAGGTCGACCCCAGATGTTAGACAGTCAATAGATCGACAGGTACAAAAGGTCGACAGGTACAAAAGGCCGACGCACTAAAGGTCGACATGTAAGAAGGTCGACAGGTACAAATGGTCAACAGGGTCAAAAGGTCAACAAGAAAATGGTCGACACAAAAATGATTGACACATGATTTTTTTTTTTTAAGGGTTAGGTTTAGGGTTAGGCACTTAAGATGAGCCAGTGTCCAACGTCATTCCCTACTATCCAACATCATTCCCTACCATCCAAGTGGGCATGGAGGGGGAATAAATCCATGTGGCGAGCGAAGCGAGCCACCGTGCCCGCAGCGTGGTGAGCGAAGCGAGCCCGTAAGGGGGCCGAATGGTATTTCCGCAAAAAAAAAGATGTTGACCATTTTCGAGTCGACCTTTTGACCCTGTCGACCATTTGTATCCGTCTACCTTCTTCCATGTCGACCTTTGGTGTGTCGACCTTTTGTACCTGTCAACCTTTTGTACCTGTCTATCTATTAACTGTCTAACATCTGGGATCGATCTAGACATTGTCTATCTAATTTCTATCTATCTCTTATACCACACTCCACATGGTAACAGCAAATGTCCAGCTGCATTCCTCTGCGCAGTCATGTAACTAGAATATCGCACATTTCATTGAAGGTTTTCCGGTAATTTTAACAATTTACCTTTTTTTTGTCAAAGCACTGTCCCATAGAGCTCCTCTGCTCCAGATTATATATTCTCTAACATTTAAGTTTAATTATTATTATTATTAATGTTGAACTTTTTCAGCGATGAAATTCTATGCCTAAAATGTAATGTCTGATTATTGGTCCCCTATCACCTCTCCATGCCCAGTTAGTGTTGCCGCTAGGCTGTTTTAGCGGGGCACCACGCCCTGCCCAATTTTAAAGGGGCAAAATGCGCCCTGCCCTTTTAGCAGCGCCCGCTAAAACAGCCTGCCCCCTGCCTTTCCCACCCTCGGGCCGCAGAGTCCCATGGTGGGTGGGTAAGGTTGCGGTGGTGATCACTGCCCGGTGCAAAGCACGTGCACGGCATCTGTTCACCGTGAAGGGAGAGCCCAGCACCTCCATAAGTGCTGGTCACGCCCCCAAGTGTGACGATTTTGGGAAGTGACACAAGGACACGCCCCTTTCCCGCTCGGCCATGCCCCCGTTCTGGAGCGTGCTCGCCTTGGGTGCGCGCAGATACTCAGTCCCCGGACCCTCCGAGACCTGCCATGCCCGCAAGCTAGTGGGAACACTTCTCTGTTCATTTACTAACTGCGGTTTTCTCTCTCCTCATCGTTTCACGTATTTAGGCGCACCCTGGCGTAGAGGAGGAGATGCTGGCTCCACTCCATGTCACCTGCTTCACATTTTAATAGTGTTTTTCTGAATTTCCTCAGTATTACATATTCGTGTGCTGTAGAGGCTGTGACCTGTCCGCTGGCGTACTGATGTCAGTGGCAAACGCAGGGTTTCTAAAGGGGGGTTTACAAATGCTTGATTTTAGTAGAGTGTGGCCAGTCCATGAAGAGGGTAGAATTAGCACTTAACCAGCTTTAATATGTGTCATACAAAGTGTATTGTGTGCCATAATTCCGGCATGTACAGGACCAGCGATCACAATAATCCATTAGATGCGGCAGTAAGGCCATCCTGTCTGAGCTGAATGTTTTTATTTTAGATGTGGGCGCCATTCTAGAGCATGGGAGCAAGTCCGGGAGCCTGGGGCAGCAGCAGAATAACCTAGCATCCCTAACAGTACATGTTTTCCAAATCCCCTAATTGGTGCACAGGTATATTTGTTACTGGCTGATACATGTTAAAAGATCCACAGGTGATGCTTTTTATTTAATTTATGATACTGAGAAGAACATGCAGCACTAGTAACATTCCATTATATTACTATTTCTATTGTGGTCATGGTGTGGGCTAGGGAGGGGGGTTTCCAGGCAGACGGAAACCCCCCTGCGTTTGCCTATGGATGTGAGGCTCCTGTATAAATGGCGCGGGCAGATTGTGCTTTAGAAGCGTCAACTGGTCGGCGACAACGTGAACGCCCTGAGCTGCACTGATTTGTGGGTGTGTAGCAAAAGCTCTGTGTGATTGAGTCGTGTGGACGGGGAAGGGAAGTCGGTCCCTGACGCATTTCCTGCACCTAGCACCGCGCTGCTGCCAATTCTAATGATGGCCATTGGTGTAAAATCAGTGAGCGACACGGCCTTTGTCTTGCAAATGCATAGATCCTTGCTTTAGCTGAAAGCAAACCCACCATAGCATAAGGTAGTAAATCAGGCGCCCAGGGATGGCCGCAAATACAGCCGCTTTGCTTCCGACTTCCGACCAGCCCTTATATGTTCTCCTATAAGTTCATGCATATACCTTTTCTTAGCGTTAATTCTAAGGCAGGGCGCCGGACCTTAAAAAGGGCACTATGACGTGCCTCCTAAAAAGGGGGCGTGACCACGAGAAAAGAGGGCGTAGCCTTGAGACCACCCCCTTTCATCACTAATGGGGGCGTGCCCATCGCTGACGGCCATGCTGAGCTGCCCCCAAGCTTTTCCCTCACTGCGAATAGATACTGTGTGCAGTAGGGCGTTGGCAAGTAGGGCAGGATGCTCTTTGCCATTTTGAGATCGGGCAGGGCGCGGCGTCCTGCTAAAACAGCCTAGCGGGAAGAGTATTTTCTGTTTGTATTTCTCTGTATAATCAACTGTTTTTTTTTTAATCTGTATCATCTGTATCTGCATTACACCGCCCCAAAATATATATATTCAGCCAATGGGAGATCGGCATAGGAAAGGATCTAGCTCCGTTATTTCACGGGGGTGTTTTATCTTTATGTAGTTATAGGGTGTCTGCAGGACTAGAGTCATACAAATATCTGCTGCTGAAATCTGTTTGTTTTGTCCCCGATGGCTTAAACATTGCGGATCTGTCTGTATGTTACACCAGTCTTTATTGATTACTTTGCCATCTGTCGCTTCAGTATTTTGTATTTTTATTCTGGAGCCGGTGGTGTAAGGGTTGGCTTGACATCTTGTATCCCTTCTAATACGTCAATATTTATCTCTGGAAACGTCTGTTGTGATCCGATTCGCACATTTTGCGATTTCTCCGGGAAACTGACTTTGTACGGCTTTACAGAAATCTCCTGTGACTTGTGACTGGGACAGTAAGCGGCTGTACGTTGTTTCTAAACGTTTTGTTTATCTGACTGCAGGGAGAACGGTTCTTTTACTCGCTACCGATCGGCTCACCGTGGTGTTTTACATGTGGAGTTCTATTTTCATCACAATCGTTAGAGTATGGCAATGTCACTCCGGGTAACAATGCACGAGTTCATGTTTTGAGAGTATTTTTGTGTCCTGACTGGCGCACTTGGGGTTTGATGCGAATGCTCGGCAGTCGTGATGTCGACAGTCTTAATCTGAACACTGACATACTGACGCTGTTTTCATAACACACTTGTAACGCTGGTAACTGCATCTTACAGGGGACGGCATTAGAAGTTACAGCACCCTGGTAAAGCGGCATGATGTTAAATACAGGTACCAGCGTTACAAGTGTTTAGCGATAATTGCTTCTACATTTCAGTGCTCCCATAGAGGTTGTCTCTACATCGTGACCATCGACAATCTCACTACATCTCGGGCATGTGACCTGTAATACAGATGCGTCCTCATACATCTAGCTTTAATACGCCACACAGCGCGCCTTGCCTGGCATGAGCGAGCCACCAAGTCCCATGCTGCTCTGCTAGCGTTGGGTGTCTTTTTTTTTTTTTTGCTGAAAACGCGTCTAAGACGCAATGCGATTCAACTAGGATACCCCAGGAGACCGCGCTGATCAATATAATCTGACACTTGTATATCTGTGTGCACCTGAGCCTGTATATGAAGTGTCATCATAGTAACTATGGAATCAATGTATCAAGCCTTGGATAGAGAGAAACTGGAGAGAGATCATGGATAATGATTCAAACCGCTCACAAGCGCTATGCGCTCGCAAGCGGGTCGATGGTTGTGCATTGCGCACACACGGCGTGCGCAATGAGCGTGCACAAGCCCCGTAGCGAGTGAGAAATTCAGTGGCTCCGGGGCTCGCTACAAACGGGGCGGCTGTCGATGTTGATCGATAGCTTGTAGGCAGGGTGGGGGGGTGGCTGGACAAACGGAGGCGTTCCTGAAGGAACGCCTGCCGTTTGTGGGCGGCCCTACTGACATCACCAGTGATGTCAGTAGTGAGCTTCCGGCTCTATTAGAGCCGGAAGCTCACTGGGGCTTGCGGCAGACGAGACCCTACCACAAGGGTCTCGTTGCAAGCCCGATGATCGCGACCAATCACCTGGCCGCTCGCAAAAGCTGTGGGTGGTCACCCACAGCTTAGCAAGCGGCCAGGAGGCCGGCTTAAAAAAAAAAAAAAAGCGGCCGCTCTCATTCAGAGCGAGCGTTCGCTTTTTGCGAGCGGCTCTGAATCAGATCCAAAGTACCAAACAATCAGCTCCTTACTGTCGTTTTTCAAACACAGCCTGTAACATGGCAGGAGCTGATTAGTTGGTACATTGGGGCTGATTCCGCATTGCAGGTAAGTGCAATGCCGAATGCCCCTGATTATCGGCAGTCTGCCCATGTGCAGAACAGGCCCTACGTGATCGGGCTATGCCTCTGCCTGATTGACAGGCAGAGGCATTTGCGGGGCGGGGACGCTGCCATTCCCGGAAACTGGGGCATGTCGCTTCCGTTTTCCAGGGGTGGCAAAGCCAGGATCTGCGGCCACTAATGCAGTTTCCTGGCCTCGCAAACCAGCCTGCCTGCACAAGCTGGAGCTTACTCAGCTGTCCGGCATCGTCCACCATCACAACCGGTGGTCACGATGGTTATCCCAGCCTGCGACCTCTGTCGAAGTGCTGGGATCGCAAATACAGCAGGGGGTGTCATGCAGGGGGTGTCATGCAGGGGGTGTTAGATAGGGGGTGTCAGACACCTCCCTGCTGCATTTGCATATTAGTATGGACGGAATTGCAAAGCTGCTTAGGTGTGGCTTTGCAATTCCATCCTTTGCTGAATCAAGGCTTAGTACATTTCCCCCTACGTACCCTACGTACCCCACGTACCCCACGTACCCCACGTACCCTACATACCCTACATACCCTATCTACCACCACAGGGGGCCAGTCTTTACTTGTTTAGCTAGGTCCCCCGGTTATCCCACCTTTCTCCACAACCTCAAACAGAACGTGGCATTTTAGCAGATATCACACACACCCTATATCACTAGTGTTCACCCAAGCTGCCAGAAGTCCGATGCAGTACGTTATATTTGATATGTGGTGATATTGCGGCAGTTTTTAATTACTCACTCAGTTGACTTTTCTTATATTCTAACTGAGACCCTTCCCTCCCCCCCATTTCTCTTTCAGCAATCATTAACCAGTGGCAGCAGGAATCCAAGGACACGGTCATCTCTCAGCTTCTAACCCACCTGCCATTACTAAAGCCTGGGAACATGGATGCAAAAGTGGAGTACATGAAGCTGCTACCGAAGCTGTTGGCGCATTCCATAGAACACAACCAGCACATAGAAGAGAGCCGCCAGTTGCTGTCGTACGCCCTGATACACCCGGCCACGTCACTGGACGACAGGAGCGCGCTGGCGATGTGGCTGAATCACCTAGAGGACCGCACTTCGGGTAATTTTGGTACCCAGGGGCGGTGTCGCTCAGACTCCTTGGACTATGGGCAAATGCATTACTACCACCAAAGACAGAACTCGGACGATAAACTGAACGGCTGGCCGAACTCACGTGACTCCGGGATCTGCGTCAGTTCCTCCAACTGGCAGGACAAGAATATGAGCTGTGAGAACGGACATTTGCCCCTCTACTCCTCCTCTTCATCCGTCCCCACAACCATCAACGCTATCGGAACAAACACAAGCACAAGTAAGTAACTCGCTGTTGCTTTTTGTAAAAAGTGAATAGATAAAACAATATTGCGTTAGGCGTAAGTCTAGGCTCCACCCTTCTTTAGGGGTCCACCTACGGCGTAGATATAAACTTTAAGGTATTGGTGACCTGGGACGGCCCAAGGTCTACTACCACCCTGCACGAGAATATATGGAGCACTCTTCCCCTCCAATTACAAATAAACAATACTTTTAAACAGGAAAAAATATATTCTGGTTTTAATAAAATAAAAACAATATGTTACAAAAGGGAAATAATATACACTGGTCCCCCCACGGCAAAGAGATTAGCCCCGACCCCCGGCGGCTCACTAAGCTCCGTCCTTGATTCTGATTCGACTGCGGACCAGTCTCCCTCCCAGCAGTGGTGGCTATGGTGGGGTGCAGACCATCGATAGCTCACCATAGATGGTTTTGTTGTGCCATCGATGGTGACCACTGATGGAACCATCGATGACTGCCCACCGATGGCATCCCTAGTTTAAGATGGTACCAAAGCAAAAACAAGCAAGTAACTTTGCCCCTTGGTAAAACCATGCTGCACTGTTGGGGGGCGCATATGTAACGTGCAGAGAGTTAGATTTGGGAGGGGAAAGTTCTAGCTCAAATCTAAATTGCAGTGTAAATATAAAGCTGCAAAGAAAAAGTGTTATGGACGCCAGTATAGAGGAGCCTTGACGATGGCCTGGCGCTTAGTCATATATTTGCAAATGTATGTAACTAATACCTCCTGAATCTCTATTATCATGTAGGATTTAAGTATTTTTTGTTGCTTTTTCTGCAGTGTGCTGGAGCGTAAATCCCCATTTTTTTTCTGTGTTAAATATAAAGCTGTCCAGCATTTGTGGGCTACATGCAAAAACAGCAAGAATTTACCCTGCATGCAAAAACAATAACTAATGTATTTACCCCCCCCCCCCCCCCCTGTGCATTGCAGCATGGTCTGTTCCAGGTGCACAGTTACTTCCTTTTTTTTTTCCACTTTGCTCCCCATAATGTCTAATATATGTCCTATTAATTAGCTGACCGAAAGCGGCCTATTTATCATTTTTAATTACTTTTTCCAAAATATATTTTTGTATTGAAGTGTCATATGCATAAAAGACGGCATCATGACCGTTAAAGGCAATTCAGTCACAGGGGTGTATGAAGACAGGCTTTATCAATTGAGAATATTCAACATAATATATCAAGCAACCAATACGTGCAAATCATGGAACTATGAATCCCAGACCAACATGCTGGAGTTACGGTTACATAAAAGAAACCGTACATTAAACAATGATATAGAATAATATGACAAGAAACACTTAGAACCTCTCTCCCAAATGGTACCCAAACATTGCGTGGTCCGGATCCCAAGACATGTAAAGTGGTCGTAATCCCATGTAATTGTTATGTCCCCCCCAGCCGGGAACGATGTGGCAGCTTTGCCCTAGCTGAGAGCCACAGATTTTTCAGCATTAACCGAAAAACCGGACACGACCTCAAACTGTTTATGTATATGATAAATGGTCCCTAGGGAATCGCTCAGCTTTTCTAAGTATAATAGATTGTCGTCTGCAAACGCCATGAGCTTAATTTCCCTCAAACTAATAGAAATGCTTTTAAATAGGGGACCGTGTTCTAGAATCCGGAATAGTGGATCTACCGCCAAATTATACCGGAGGGGTGACAGAAGGCATCTCTGGCGAGCTCCTCTGAACATCTCCAGGGGGGACCCCTCCACATCTATAGACCATCACAGTTGTCAAGGGAGACGCGTTAAGATATAGAACAATATTTATAAAAACAGAACCCAACCCTCGCGCTTAAAGGACTCCAAAAAGATGTGGCGAGAGGACGGGTCAGGTGCCCTAGTTGTATCTAAGCTGAGCAGCTGTGATTTGCGCGTATGGCACTGCCACGATCGCTGCCCTTACTCCGCTAATAAAATGGCGGCCTCGCACAAACCCTAGTTGCTAATACGTAAGTAAATCTGGTAATATGTTCTGCAGACGATCCGCCATGATCGTTGGGAGAAGTTTGACGTCTGTATTCAATAGACTAATGGACCTATACAGATGTGTCCTCATACACTTAATACGCCATGTGGCGAGAGACGCCTGGCGCAAGCGAGCCACGCTGAGCGGAGTAGCACCTTTTATCGCGTCCGTTTCGCTCGAATGTGCATCTTAGTCAGACTGCACTGATTAATTTGACATGCGACTGTGCGCGCCTGAGTCTGAGTCTGTAAACTAAGCACAATGGTACTTGGCGTGGAAAAAAGCCGTGGCGCTGCATCGAAACACTGCGTATACAGATTCAGGCTCATTCGCCAACAGATATACAAGTGTCGCATATCAAATTACTGAATGCAGTCCCGTGTAGGGTTCTGACGAAGACGTACATTTGATCGTAAAAGACGCTCATCGCAAGCCGAGTCGCACGGCACTTGCCGCGCCGAAAAAGGGCTGTTGGGCGTGACTGCGGCAACAGTGTTTTAGGACACATCTGTAGGAGTCCAAGGGGTAAATCTACTAAAGTGAGTTTTTAGAAGTGAAGATGTTGCCCATAGCAACCAATCAGATTCTAGCTATTATCTTCTAGAAGGTGCTAGTTAAATGTTAAGTAGAATCTGATTGGTTGCTATGGAAACATCTTCACTTCTAAATACTCTCACTTTACTAATTTACCCCTGAGAGTACAGGATCCCTCTAGGGTTTGGGAAGCAAAATAGTAGTTGTATCCTTCACATGTGGAAAAGGGGACCCATTATGTAATGGGTCATTAAATAGATCCACCAGAGCCGTTGCCACCTGTTGTATGAGTTTGTACTACTCGTTGGTGAGTCCGTCTGGCCCAGGAGACTTCCCCAGCTGCTTGTTTTTGTTTTTTATATTCCTGTATAAGGGTGCCTGCATTACTTTGTTCTAAGAGCTGCAGTTAGTCATAGTGTAAAATTATAATTTTGGCACCTGACTTCTATGTTTCTATATAATTTTGGTTGTTGATCCCATTTTAATTATAATAAATGTCCTGTGTATCCCTCTGTTCTCTTTTTTGTGGAATCCTTTTCGTTAACTAAAAAATTGGCCACATTTTTTTTCCTGTTTTAAAAGTATTATTTGTACGTAGTCAGGGGGGGGGGGGGGGGCCTCCAAAAATCCTGACTGTAGACCAGCGGCCGGCCCTGGGTGGGAGTCGGCCCATACTCCTGCAATCGAGAACACATTTTTCGTTATTAGCCACTGGGTTGGATCTCACCTGATTGCTCGGCAGAGATGTTTGGCTGTTTTCAAGTCTGTAAACCTGGAGGGGCGCCCTTACCAAAGTAATATTAATTATGGTCAATGGAAGAGAATAAAATACTAAATACTAAAAGGATTAAAATCCCCTTACAGAGCACCTGTTACCTACTGGGAACTGTACATTAAATTGTACTTGTTACCTGCACACAATCACACACTCTATACTGGTATCTCATATCATTCATTTATTTTCAAGGTTTCCCATGTCTGAATGAAGTTGGCTAATTCCAGGGAAAGTATAAATAGTCCTGAGGATTAATCTTTCCTCCAGCGCCACAGCTAAGGGGAGAAGCACCTTCGTAAAGTATTACAGCAACTGGTAGTGTAACTCATGGGTGCGAAAGGTTTGAGAATTACTAAACACACAGCAGATTCAGTGCAGCCATAGGTGGCAGCCGGGTGGGGGTCTCTATATAATGGATCTGATTCAGTGTAGCTATAGGTGGCAGCCGGGGTGGGGGTCTCCTGATTCAGTGTAGCCATAGGTGGCAACCGGTGATGGTCTCTATATAATGGAGCTGATTCAGTGTAGCCATAGGTGGCAGCTGGTGGGGTCTCTATATAATGAAGCAGTTACAGCGTCGCCATATGTGGGTGTCTCTATATATAATGGAGCTGATTCAGTGTAGCCATAGGTGGCAGCTGGCTGGGGGTTTATATCTAATGGAGCTGATTATATGGAGACATAGGTTGCAGCCAATGGGGGCTTTATTTAGTAGAGCTGATTCAGTGTAGCTATAGGTGGCAGCCGGTGGGGTCTCCTATATAATGGAGCTGATTATATGGAGCCATAGGTGGCAGCTGGCTGGGGGTCTCTATAGAATGGAGTGGAGCCATAGGTGGCAGCCGGTGGTGGTCTCTGTATAATGTATAATGAAGCAGTTACAGTGTCGCCATACGTGGGTGTCTCTATATAATGGAGCTGATTCAGTGGAGCCATATTAGGCAGCCGGTGGGGGTTCTATATAGTGGAGCTGCATCAGTGTGGCCATAGGTGGAGCTGATTAAGTGGAGCTACAGTTGGTAGACATTGTGCGACTCTGTATTGGAACTCACTCTGTAGAGCCATAGGGCGTAGTCAGTGTGCAGCTCTATATTGGAGCTGACTGTATAGAGCCATTGGGGTAAATGTAATAGTGCGCGCAGGTTGGGTATGTGTTGCCGGCAGTCGGGATCCCATCAGTCAGAATTCCGACGCCGGGATCCCGACAGGGTTAACATATCGACACTTGTTGGTTGGTATGCTAACCCTCCCATTTTGGTGCCTAACCTCTCCCACTAGTGCCTGAACCTAACCTCTCCGCACCCTAAACCTAACCCTCTCCCCTTAGTGCTTAACCCTCCCCCTAGTGCCTAACCCTCCCCTATCCCCCAATACTTACCTTCAGGATGCCGACGGTCGGTATTCTGAGCTGGGATCCCGCTGCTGTCGGGATTCTGGCACCGGTAGTTAGACAGTCGGTATCCCATCAGCCGGGCTGCTGACAACATCCCGTGTTCGCAATGCATGCATCGGCGATTTTCTGGCAAATTTGCCCGATATTTTAAAGGTGCGATCATTTAAAGGCCTAAAGAAACTGGTTTTGCCATATAAATGATTGCTGCTTTAAAACATTGGGCAGACTCGCTGGCAACTCGGACATGCCGGCATCACGCAGGGCAGCTGTTACACTTACCCCATAGATGGCAATTAGTTAGTTGCAAGTGGAAAACATTCGCATATCCGTCACGACAGGTCAGGCTCTGGACGTTATATGGTGGTATCTAACAGTGCTCTATTTTAGCTACACACAAACTCAGATTACCGGCCCGTTGTTTAGCTGTTGTCAGCTGCCTGCCGCATGAGTGATTCCCCAGACACTGATGTCGTCCTGCGTTGCTAAGTTATTGCAGCCACTTACTTACCCAGATGCGCTGACCTTTCTGTGCTGCTTTGCCCATCTCCAAGGGAATTCATTTCCCTGATATTATCCTTGGACAGTCTGCAAGAGGTGGCTCTGGCAGCGATTTAGCTGGGTGCCTGGCAGTGATTTAGCTGGGTGCCTGGCAGTGATTTAGCTGGGTGCCTGGCAGTGATTTAGCTGGGTGCCTGGCAGGATTTAGCTGGGTGCCTAGCAGGATTTAGCTGGGTGCCTGGCAGGATTTAGCTGGGTGCCTGGCAGTGATTTAGCTGCAATCTCATTGCGTCAGTCACTTTGTGTTCCTCATGGAAACCTGCCCTTTGAGTGTAACGGCACTTAAACTGGACTTTGGGCCTGATTTCAGACCCAAAGTCTGAATCGGGTCGGATTCAGACCCGCTCGAGAGCGCATAGCGCTCGCAAGCGGGTCGATGGCCGGGCACTGCGCACGCGCGAGCCCCGTAGCGAGTTAATTTTCACTCGCTGCGGGACTCACTACAAGATGGGGCGGCTGTCGATTGTGATCGACAGCTCGCCCCGTTTTGTAGGTGTGCAGGGGGTGTGGCTGGACAAACAGAGGAGTTCCTGTAGGAGCGCCTGCCATTTGTGGGCGGCACCACTGACATCACCAGTGATGTCAGTAGTGAACTTCCTGCTCTTATAGAGCAGGAAGTTCACTGGGGCTTGCGGTGGACGAGACCCTACCACAAGGGTCTCGTCGCAAGCCGGATGGTCGCGATAATAGCGACCGTTGCCAAGCCGCCCACTAAAGCTGCCGGTGGTCACCCACAGCTTAGCGAGCGGCCTGGAGCCGGGGGGGGGGGGGTGTAAAAAAAACCAACGCCCTGATTCAGAGCGAGCGCTCACAAAGAGCGTGCGGCTCTGAATCAGGGGCTTTGAGCTTACAGCTCACACACAGGAAATTTGTGCGAGCTAAGTGAGACTATAGCCTGTTAATTCACCAGAAAGACATGTCCCATGAATATACATTGCACCACATTTATATTAGGTAGCGCCCAGTGCTGGAAGTGTGCCGGTATGCAACGATATGACATACCGGCACTTCAAGCACTAGTCATTTTTTTTTACTTGAGAGTGCAGAGTGACAGGTTACTCAGGCACACTGCGGAGCCCTGCTGAGGGCTTAGGTTTGGGGCTTATACAGTAATGATGAGACCACTGGCCAGGCTTGGCTGTCACTACTGCAGCTGCACCTGCGACTCACCTGTGCCCAGCAGCAGCGTGCACAGAAAGTGCTGATGACATGTATGCTGCCGGCCAGAGAGGAGGCCCCGAGGAGCTGTCAGAGACTCGAAGGAACAAAGGAGGGGGCCTTCTTCTTTGGTAAGTACACTACTGGCCCTTGGGGGGGGAGCACTGTGGGAAAATGAGCCCTAAGGGACAGACAAGCAGGGGGAGGGGGGTTATGGTAATTACAGACTGGGAGAAGGGGGGGGCTGATGAGGAGGAGGGAGTGGGGTTGAGTCACACAATTAGGGGCATCATGTTTGGTCATGTTTGAGGAGGTCAGTTAACATACTACAGAGAAGGGGGAAGGGTCACTATAGGAAATATACAGATAAGGGGGGACACTATAGGGAAAATATACATACAAGGGGGGTCATTATAGGGAATATACAGACAACGAGTGGTCACTATAGGGAATATATAGACAAGCGGGGTCACTATAGGGAATATACAGACGAGTGGTCACTATAAGGATTATACAGACAAGGGGGGTCACTATAGGGAATATACAGACAACGAGTGGTCACTATAGGGCATATACAGACAACGAGTGGTCACTGTAGGGAATATACAGACCAGGGGGGTCACTATAGGGATTATACAGACAAGGGGGGTCACTATAAGGAATATACAGACAAGGAGGGTCACTATAGGGAATATACAGACAAGGAGGGTCACATTAGGGAATATACAGACAAGGGGGGTCACTATAGGGAATATACAGACAAGGGGGGTCACTATAGGGAATATATAGTCAATTGGGTCACTATAGAGAATATACAGACAACGAGTGGGCACTATAGAGAATATACAGACAAGGGGGGTCACTATAGGTTATATACAGATAAGGGAGTCACTATAGGGAATATACAGACAACGAGTGGTCACTATAGGGAAAATACATACAAGGGGGTCACTATAGGAAATATAGCTTTGGGATAGTCTGCCCATCAGCTGCTTAACAAATATGTCACATTTCCTGATATTTGCTATTTTTAATAATATTACGAACTAAAACAAGTCAGAAATTCCAATATACTCTCTTAAGATACAGTAAAGTCCTAATTTTGACATGCAAAATATTGAATTTGTTCTTTAAAAGCCCAAAACACAAACAAATAGTTACTCCAAAGGGCCGTGAAGTGGTTGAATAAACCATAATGTCTGTAAGATTGTCTCCCTCTGTGTCCCTTACCACGTCTGTGTACCCAACCTCCCCGTGTGCCTCATTACCTGTATGTGCCTCATTACCTCTGTGTGTCTGTAGTATACAGTGACAATCTATAGGGAATGAGGTGCAGGAAGTGAGGGAGGGAAGGAGGGAGTAAGAGGTACAGGGGGTGAGAAAAGGAAGTAGTAGAGTGAGGGATGCAGGATGTTACAAAGAGAGAAGGGAGGGAGTGAGAGGTGCAGAGGCGAGAAAGGGAAGGAGGTACAAAGGGTGAGAGATGGAAGGAGAGGTACAGAGGCGAGAAAGGGAAGGAGGTACAAAGGGTGAGAGATGAAAGGAGAGAGTGAGAGGTGCAAAGGGTGAGAGATGGATGCTACCATTTTGAATGGCTATGCTCCTTATGATGTGAGACCACGCCCCTCGTGTCATGTGACCACGCCTATGACACGCGCGCACACACACACACAGTTCCTCCATACCACCACTTGGACCACTGGCTCCTAGCAAGTCCACAGGCTGTGCAGGCCGTATAATGCAATTGCAGCACACCATTCCAATGCTTGCAAACTCATTCTTTGCTGTAATACGCGTATACATGCTGTATCCCTGTGACCTGCAGCTGAGAGCTAGCACTCTGTCCGCTGAACCCGGCGGCCTGAGGCCATGCTATAGCCTGTTGTCCTTAATCCAAATTACGTGGTCAGTAGGAACCAACCTCTGCCACCAGTAAAGAGGTGCTGCAGCAGCTACAAGCCACCAGCCACACTTAAGCTATTCCAGGTAATGTTTATGGAGTACGGTTATGGCGACAGCTACAGCGAGTATTTTTATGCAGTGGGGGGCGCCATGGCAGTGCACGGGTAATGCTGAGTGTCTAGTGGGCGAGGGGCACCCAGAGTGAGCAGTAACCCTTTAATGAAGGTATGGCTGGTTGAGAGAGAGGATATTAAACAGGAACAATCCATTTTTTCTTTTCTTTTTTATTTCTTTATTTGGTCTCTTATCGAATTAAACCAAATGTAACGGCAGACCTCCGACACTGTTATTGCATGCGGTGGCACAACGCTTCTTATAACCTGTAGTTGGCATTAATGCTGCAGCCATCTACTACAACGATGCCATGGGTAGTACTAGCCAACATACTGAACGGGCGATATGTTGCTGGAATGGCTACGGAAGGGTATGCTCCATAGCCAGTATTTTAATGGAGGTTTTCCTGCGGGCTTGGTAGTCCTGATGAGCTTCAGCGCGAGGATCTGGGAATGATTGATGCTGGTTTTTGCTGTGCTGCTTTTAAGTTCAGTGAACTGTACAGAGATGATAATAAAGGATAGAGCGATGTCGTAAATAAAGGATTCCATTAAAGCACTTTGCGCAAACTCAGCAACTGAATGTAAACTTCTACGTCTTGGCTACATCTCTAAATACATATTTCATGGGTAGATTTAATTAAGATGCTTGCAACCACATTTATTGTGCTCAGATGATCATATTGGATTGTTCAATTGATTTTCTGCGCCCTGCCCGGTTGTGTCGTGCTTGTCTCGTTTTCAACCGATGCTGGCATTTATACCCGCTCTTTGTATTTATCTGCTGTGCTGCTCCTGTATTCCTGCCATTATAGCAGAGATATGAGTAATGTCGGTGTTTACGGTCTATGGTCTCCTGTAAACACGATAGAAACAGATCCATAACCCGTAACCCCCCTTAAAGGAGATGTAAAGCCATTATTTAACCTTAATATGTAAACTATCGAGCTAAATAACATACATGAAATAACTGGAGGCTTTAAGTTACATGTCCCCTCCTGCCGCAGGATACATGCAGGTGGTGACTGACAGCTGGGCAGACTTGTGTTGTCTAATAAGGGCTTCCTCATTTATATTCGACAGGATGGGTGGAATTCAATTGTTTTCGCGGCCCGCATCTCCCGTCTAAAGTGACAGGAGATCGCGGGCCGCTATTCAATTGTGCCAGCTTTTCACGCTGATCGCACCCAAAGTGGTCGGGTTTAGCCGCGTAGCTCGGCTAACCCCGACCAAAGTGCTGGGCGCGATCGCGAAAAGTGATGTTTGGGCGCCCAAACATGTCACTTTTCGCACATTTCAGCTCTCATCCCCCAGGGGCTGCGAGCTGAAATGTAGCGCTTGGCAGCTGATCGCGCCCGACAGGAGCAAGAATAGAATAGCTCCGTCGGGCGTGATAGGGGATGAAAACAATTGAATTCCGCCCGATGAATGATATCACAACAGCTGTCATCTTATCTCACCTGTATCTGAGCCAATCAGGACACTTACCTATAGATGTGGGAGGAGTTATGCATAGTCGCACATCGCAAAGCTGAAAATACACTGGACCCGCGAGGTCCGTTTTCCACAAATTCTGATTGTGGAACCAATCCCAGTGCATCTTACTGTCAAGCTCTGGGGGAGATGTATCAAACTTTGGAGAAGTACAGATGTGTCCACATACATCTGCCTGAAGATAGTTTATTTCATAGATGCTGGTCCCTTCAGCACTCAGTCCAGTCCTCCTTTTTCACCCACCTTTATTTACCCTATGTCCTTCCCTTTCTCTTCTTTCTCTCTCTCTCTTTTTTTTTTTTTGCTAAGCTTTATATTGTTCCTAAATGCTTTTTTTTACAATGTTTGTGCCATCACTCACATCCTATTGCTGTTGTACTTTTACATTTTTGACACATGTGAGCTGTCTAATTTGTTTAAACTCTGTTTTTATTACATTTTCAAAAAGTATACAAGCAACAACAAAAAAGATATATGTGGGCACATCTGTACCATCCAATCAGCTTCTAAATGTCATGTTACTGGCTGTGCTTGAAAAGTGAAAGTTACGAGATGATTGGTTGGTACTTTCTCTCTCCAAGGTTTGATAAATCTCCCCCATTATATGATTGTTTTTTTGAAAATTGTCAGTATGTCCCCCCCCCCCATGCTACTCAGTGCCATCTTATTGGGAAAGTGGGTGGTCTGCCTTTCCGGAAGACTGGGAGGAGTCACCAAAATTCAGGAGTCTTTTGGACATTGCTGAACAGCAGACAAGTGCGCCCCTTCCTCCCCTCCAATCACCCCTTCTCTACTGTGCAGTACTCGTTCACCAAGGGCCCCTTCGTCCCCTCCAATCACCCCTTCACTGCTGTGCAGCACTCGTTCACCATGGGTTCCTTCCTCCCCTCCAGTCACCCTTTCACTGCTAGGCAGCACTCGTTCACCATGGGCCCCTTACTCCCCTCCAATCACCCCTTCACTGCTAGGCAGCACTCGTGCACCATGGGCCCCTTCCTCCCCTCCAATCACCCCTTCACTGCTAGGCAGCACTCGATCACCATGGGCCCCTTCCTTCCCTCCAATCACTCCTTCACTGCTAGGCAGCACTCGTTTACCATGGGCCCCTTCCTCTCCTCTAGTCACTCCTTCACTGCTAGGCAGCACTCGTTCACCACAGACCCTTCTTCCCCTCCATTCACCCCTTTACTGCTAGGCACTTGTTCACCATGGGCCCCTTCCTCCCCTCCAATCACCCCTTCACTGCTAGGCAGCACTCGTTCACCAAGGGCCCCTTCCTCCCCTCCATTCACCCCTTCACTGCTAGGCAGCACTCGTTCACAAGGGACCCTTCCTCAGCTCCAATCATCCCTTCACTGCTAGGCAGCACTCGTTCACCAAGGGCCCTTCCTCCAGTCCAATCATCCCTTCACTGCTGTGCAGTACTCGTTCACCAAGGGCCCCTTCCTCCCCTCCAATCTAGGGATGGCCAGCGGTGGGGTGTCCATCGATGGTTACTATCGATGGGTCCATCTGTGATTACCATTGATGGCACAAAAACCATTTATGGTGAACCATCGATGGTTTGCACCCCTTGATGGCCACTGCTGCTGGGGGCACGACGGGCTGCTGACCAAGCAAAAATGTGGACAGGTCTTAGCGGATGCCGGGGGCGGGGCTAATCTCCGTCCCGATAAGAAAAAAAAATAACCATCAGCTCCCACTCGTCCATTGATGGCAGAGAACCATTAGCTCTCTGTCATCGATGTCAAAACCATCGTCAGTTGACCATCGATGATTGCTAACTATCGGTGGACGATGGCCAACCCTACTCCAATTACCCCTTCACTGCTAGGCAGCACTCGTTCACCATGGGCCCCTTCCTCCCCTCCAATCACCCCTTCACTGCTAGGCAGCACTCGTTCACCAAGGGCCCCTTACTCCAGTCCAATCACCCCTTCACTGCTGTGCAGCACTCGTTCACCACGGACCCTTCCTCCCCTCCAGTCACCCCTTCACTGCTAGGCAGCACTTGTTCACCATGGGCCCCTTCCTCCCCTCCAATCACCCCTTCACTGCTAGGCAGCACTCGTTCACCAAGGGTCCCTTCCTCCCCTCCAATCACCCCTTAACTGCTAGGCACCACTCGTTCACCATGGCCCCTTCCTCCAGTCCAATCACCCCTTCACTGCTAGGCAGCACTCGTTCACCACGGGCCTCTTCCTCCCCTCCAATCACCCCTTCAGTGCTAGGCAGCACTCGTTCACCACGGGCCCCTTCCTCCCCTCCAGTCACCCCTTCACTGCTAGGCAGGACTCGTTCACCACGGACCCTTCCTCCCCTCCAATCACCCCTTCACTGCTAGGCAGCACTCGTTCACCAAGGGTCCCTTCCTGCCCTCCAATCACCCCTTCACTGCTAGGCAGCACTCGTTCACCACGGACCCTTCCTCCAGTCCAGTCACCCCTTCACTGCTATGCAGCACTCGTTCACCACGGACCCTTCCTCCCCTCCAATCACCCCTTCACTGCTAGGCAGCACTCGTTCACCAAGGGCCTCTTCCTCCCCTCCAATCACTCCTTCACTGCTAGGCAGCACTCGTTCACCATGGGCCCCTTCCTCCTCTCCAATCACCCCTTCACTGCTAGGCAGCACTCGTTCACCATGGACCCCTTCCTCTCCTCTAGTCACCCCTTCACTGCTAGGCAGCACTCGTTCACCACAGACCCTTCTTCCCCTCCATTCACCCCTTCACTGCTAGGCACTTGTTCACCATGGGCCCCTTCCTCCCCTCCAATCACCCCTTCACTGCTAGGCAGCACTCGTTCACCAAGGGCCCATTCCTCCCCTCCAATCACCCCTTCACTGCTAGGCAGCACTTGTTCACAAGGGACCCTTCCTCAGCTCCAATCACCCCTTCACTGCTAGGCAGCACTCGTTCACCAAGGGCCCCTTCCTCCCCTCCAATCACCCCTTCACTGCTAGGCAGCACTCGTTCACAAGGGACCCTTCCTCAGCTCCAATCATCCCTTCACTGCTAGGCAGCACTCGTTCACCATGGGCCCATTCCTCCCCTCCAATCACCCCTTCACTGCTATGCAGCACTCGTTCACAAGGGACCCTTCCTCCCCTCCAATCACCCCTTCACTGCTAAGCAGCATTCGTTCACCACGGACCCTTCCTCCAGTCCAGTCACCCCTTCACTGCTATGCAGCACTCGTTCACCACGGACCCTTCCTCCCCTGCAATCACCCCTTCACTGCTAGGCAGCACTCGTTCACCAAAGGCCTCTTCCTCCCCTCCAATCACTCCTTCACTGCTAGGCAGCACTCGTTCACCACGGGCCTCTTCCTCCCCTCCAATCACCCCTTCAGTGCTAGGCAGCACTCGTTCACCACGGGCCCCTTCCTCCCCTCCAATCACCCCTTCACTGCTAGGCAGGACTCGTTCACCACGGACCCTTCCTCCCCTCCAATCACCCCTTCACTGCTAGGCAGCACTCGTTCACCAAGGGTCCCTTCCTGCCCTCCAATCACCGCTTCACTGCTAGGCAGCACTCGTTCACCACGGACCCTTCCTCCCCTCCAATCACCCCTTCACTGCTAGGCAGCACTCGTTCACCACGGACCCTTCCTCCAGTCCAGTCACCCCTTCACTGCTATGCAGCACTCGTTCACCATGGGCCCCTTCCTCCAGTCCAATCACCCCTTCACTGCTATGCAGCACTAGTTCACCATGGGCCCCTTCCTCTCCTCTACTCACCCCTTCACTACTAGGCAGCACTTGTTCACCATGGGCCCCTTCCTCCAGTCCAATCACCCCTTCACTGCTATGCAGCACTAGTTCACCATGGGCCCCTTCCTCTCCTCTAATCACCCCTTCACTGCTAGGCAGCACTCGTTCACCATGGGCCCCTTCCTCCAGTCCAATCACCCCTTCACTGCTATGCAGCACTAGTTCACCATGGGCCCCTTCCTCTCCTCTAATCACCCCTTCACTGCTAGGCAGCACTCGTTCACCAAGGGTCCCTTCCTGCCCTCCAATCACCCCGTCACTGCTAGGCAGCACTCGTTCACCATCGCTCGAGTCTCCCCCTCAAACATCTCTGCAAAGTCCTCAATTTGGGATTGTCCCAACTAAGTGGGGACATTTGGCAGATATGTTCCCTGACTTTAGGTAACTGGGGCCCAGACCTCCTCATATTGTAAACTGCTCAGTAGCATTATGGTAGTGGTCAGCAATGTTTATTTTTTAGATAATACTAACTTTTACTGACTTTTACATCATTGAGACTGCAGTTAGAGTAGTGTTATTTTTGGCAGGGATTTTTTTTTTTATTTAAAGTAAATTTTGTGTTAATGGAAATGAGGACAACTTATATCCCCAGAACCCCATCATGTCACATACTGAGGATACGGATGGGATTCGCCATAATGCTTTCAGACTGATATAAGCAGTTTCCATGACAACTAGGATGCTCTGCACTGGAATGCATTTATAAGTGTGGTAAGAGAACAGCAATAAGGGGGCTTTTGTGCCCTCAGACTTTCCTAGTTAGTGAGGTAGAAAAAAGACACAAGTCCTCAAGTTCAACCTTCTATATATTCTACGTGTTCACCCACAGAAAGGCCTCACAGAGGTGTTATTGTATCTCAAAGCTTCAAGTGGACCTGTGCCCCACACACAGCGGAGGCAGCCATTTTGTGTTCTGCTCTCATATACTGGAGAATGCAGCATCCATTCACCAGGGGCCCAATATACGGCATCAGGCAGTGTCTCTGTGCTGTGCCACTGGCCCCATACAAATTAATACCTCTATGTAGGTGATGGGTCCCTATTGCCTATAGCAACCAATCAGATTCTACTTATCATTTATCTTGCGCCTTCTAGAAGATCATCGCTAGAATCTGATTGGTTGCTATGGGCAACATCTCCATTTTCTATAAACCTGCACTTTAGTAAATAAACCCCCAAGGCTTAGTGCAGAGGTTCTCAAACTAGGTCCTCAGGACCCCTCACAGATCATGTTTTCCAGGTAACCCAGCAGGTGCACAGGTGTACTCATTACTCACTGACACATTTTTCAAGATCCACAGGTGCAGCTAATTATTTCACCTTTTGATTCTATGAGGAGACCTGGAAAACATGCACAGTTTGGGGTCCTGAGGACCGAGTTTGAGAACCTGTGGCTTAGTGCATAGACCCCATAGAGTGTAAGCTCCACCGGGACAGGGACTGATGTGATTTGCCAACTATTCTCTGTAAGCACTGCGGAATATGTATGTGCTATATAGATTACTGTTAATAAATAAAATAAATTAATTAAATACGGATGTCCCTCTGGCTACTGATGACCTTATTTCTGGCCTCAGAAAATCCAATGGTTGTGTCTGTGACGCTGCATTCGTCTCCTGTTACCCCGGTCACATGCGTCCTCCGAATGTCACGTCAGGCAGTGAAGAAATGGGGATCTATTACCAGAAGACCTGGACCACAAGCGGCTGCTACTTTCTGACTTTGTTGTACGATTAGGAGCAGTCTATTAACTTGTCACTCTTAGTTATTGTAAAGAGCCCCTCAGAGAGCACAGTAAGTCCTGCTGGGGAAAGGCTGGATCCCGGCTTGTATTATTCATGGAGCAGCAGACGGCTCTGACCCGCCGCCGTACCCAATAGAGCTGAGAACTCTGCTTATAGAGCTTGGTAATTACATCTGCATTTCTCCAGCCTCATTTTGTATAGATCGTTACAAATACCTCCCCAAACTCCAGCACGCACACGGAACGTAATGTAACATCTTCAGTACCAAGCCTCGCGCTGTACCAGGCTCTAACATTGAGATTCATCCCAAAAATGTGCATGATGGACCCAAGCGATCTCTGATGCGCCTTTAATGGATCAAGGGGTCTGTGTACTAAGCCTTGGAGAGAGCTAAAGTGCACGGAGATAAAGTACCTACCAGTCGGCTCCTGTCATCACACGTGATGTCAGTAGTGAACTTCCTGCTCTATTAGAGCAGGAAGTTCACTGGGGCTTGCGGTGGACGAGACCCTGCCGCAAGGGCCTCGTCGCAAGCCCGATGGTCACGATAATCGCGACGATCGCCAGGCCGCCCGCTAAAGCTGTGGGTGGTCACCCACAGCTTAGCGAGCGGCCTGGAGGCTGGGGTAAAAAAAAAATGGCCCGCCCTGATTCAGAGCGAGCCCTCGCAAATAGCGAGCGCCTCTGTATTAGGGCCTTACTACGAAGGGATTGATCTCTGTTGATGGAACACAGGCCCTGATTCAGAGACTGACGCTCTGAATCTGCGCGTTTTTTTGTTTTTTTTGTGCGGCCTTCTGGCCGCTCACATAGCTGTGGGTGACCACCCACAGCTATTGTGAGTGGCCAGGATGATAGTCGCGATGGTCAAGACCATCGCGACCATCGGGCTTGCGACAAGACCCTTGTGGTAGGGTCTTGTGGCCGCAAGCCCCAGAGAGCTTCTGGCTCTAATAGAGCCGGAAGCTCTCACTGACATCACTGGCGATGTCAGTGGGGCCGCCCACAAACGGCAGGCGTTCGCTTGGGAACGCCTCCATTTGTGAAGCCACCCCCCCGCCACACCTACAAAATGGGGCGAGCTGTCGATCAACATCGACAGCCGCCCCTTTTGTGGTGAGCCACGGAGCGAGAGATTTTCTCTCTCGCTCCGGGGCTTGCACACAAGCAGTGCGGCCACTGCGCGTGTGCAAAGCGCACCATCTACCCGCTCGCGAGGAACAGCCCCATTTTGTGGGATTGTCATGGGTGGGTAAACCAGCTTCTGTGCGTGATTATAGCACCCTGATGAAGATGGGACGCCTGCTTCCGTCTGATTTTTTTTTTTGCACCCAGCAGGGGGCTGGTGCATGTCCAAATACTAATGGTGATGGTCTGCAGATGGATCCCCAGCGGGAGGTATTAATAGGCTTCCACTTCCACTCTCACAGGTTTTCTGAGCACGTGGGTGGATTCTAGCAATAGCATATAAAAGAAAGAATATGGCGTACGTTGCCGCATGAGCTTGTGACTCAGAATCTCCCCCGTAGTGCTCACTATCCTGCATGTTGGTGCACACTCAGAATCTACCCCGTAGTGCTCACTATTCTGCATGTTGGTGCACACTCAGAATCTACCCCGTAGTGCTCACTATCCTGCATGTTGGTGCACATCACAGCCCTGCTGTTGTTACTAATGGACTGTATTAATGGGTACATTAAGGTCTCCTTAGAAACATGAATGAGAGCACAAGAATAACTTCACTCTGTAGCTATGTTTTACTCTCCCCCTTTTTTTAAACCATCTTTAAATATAGGAGGCGACAGGTGCTTTTCTCATCACAATCCTGTGGCTGCCCGTCCACAAAAAAAAGCGAAACGTTTATTTATCCACATCCTTTTTTGCAGGTATAATAACATTGTATTTATGACCTTACTAATATACAGTATATACATAAAGTTTAAAAAAATTACTGTAGGTTTTGATTATTATAATCTTATTTTAATTATGTATTACTGGTAAATCATAATACATATTCAGCGCAGAAGCTCTATGAACGCATTCAGAGGCCCGTTCAGAGTTGCACGCCGGCCGTCCATTTTATCCCCCTGCGTGCTGGCAACTATTTGCCCTTATGCCGTGTCGCACGCATCTCTGCGGACCACCCCTGTCTATGCGCTGTGCAAATATTAGTCGGCATTATAAGCGCCCGCTGCGACCAGCTCTACACCTGGTGCACGAGATCCGCCTGAAATCAGAAGGGTCTTCGCGTCACTCAGCTCTGCATAGGCCGCAGTTCTATCGACTTTGGCGCGCGTCTACCTGCGAAGGCCCTATTACACCCAGTCAGCTGCAGTCTGCTTGGCCGCTCAGCACGCACTGCGCTAAAAATCGCTAGTTGCATCCGCAAACTTGCGCACCAACCTGTATCGCCTTTAGTGCATTTTACTTTGACAATGGGTTTTATTGTAAATCGCTCAAAAAAAAATATCCACACACTCACGCCGGTAACAGAAACCCATAAAAACATGTATTACAGAATACAGAAATAGTTGTTACATGCGATTGCGATGGTGGCTCTGCCGTCTGCCTGACTCGCCTTGTGCCTGAAAAAAAAGGTTTCGCAAAACTAGTTGGGATTATGGAAACGGACCTGTTGGCCTGTGTCGATTATTTATATTTATATATATATATATATATATATATATATACATATACACACACACACAAAGATACCCTATTATTTGCGCTAAAATTATTGATGATACTGATATGTAACCAACACTTAAATCTAATAGAGTGGATGGCTGCACCTTTCACCTAATATCTCTGTTAGACAGATATGGAGGGAAATGGAAACCAAGAAAGAAGAGAAAGGGCGCTCTAATGTACAAAATGTAAAATATATTAAAATACAAAATGTGTAAATAACACAAACTGAATAATTAAAAAATCAACAATTAGTGCAGCAATGAAGCTACTTCAATGATCAGTCCTAGATGTCGACACAAAGGATGAATCTCCTTTTCGTTTCACAGAGAGTACATTTATTGAGTCCTTTGTTGGTCTTTAAATGATTTTGTAGAGGTCATAAATCCTGTTTTCAGGGTTTAGCAATGATTCCTTGTGATGTTGCTGAAAAATACCCTTCCACCAAAAATACACCCAAACAGGCCAAAAGGCCACTCTTATTATTTGAATAAAACACTTCAATCTCAATAAAAAAGAACAATATTTATTCAATAAAATCAGTGAATCTGATGAGCTTACATCAAACACTAGTCAAAATACGATGGAGACCCAACGCGTTTCGTCCCCACATGGGACTTCATCAGGGGTACATCATCAAATGACTGTATTATCAGTCCTATTAATAGTCAGGAAAATGTGAACACTGATTAAAAGATCTGTTTGCGGAGAATAAACTGGAGTAGACGCACTTTATATAGTGAATGGATTTATACTCCCAGGTAAGGATTGCTCAGAAGCAATAATCCTGTTCCACTCCTGCAAAATACTGCTGACAAGTGTTTCAGTCTGCTGCAAAAGTGTGTGTATGTATGTATATATATATATATATATATATGTGTGTGTGTGTGTATATATATATATATATATATATATATATATATATATATTTCAATACGTGTCTCCGGTAGTTTCTGTGGCGGCGTAAATGCTTCTCTTTGGGATTGATTTTTCACTGGTGACGAGGGAGCCGTAACAGTGACCATGTGAGGAACCGTCTGTAACTTGTTGATTTGTTATGTTAAATTGTTCCCACCTGTTAATGTTCTATAATAAGGACTTGGCCTTTCCGTGTTGTGAACAGTGTAATAATGGAGGTGCAGATCTCCATGTTCCAATGTCCTGTTTTATTGCTTCAATTATATGCAGAACGCCAGGTGCTGCAGATGGTCTGCGCCATGTCCTAGGCATACGGTAACTTATTATGTACTGGAACAATCCTAACTAGAAGAACAGAATATTTGAATTGTTGCCTTCACCTGCACACAGCATAAGCTAATATGTAGTCCAGGTCACAAAATGGCTGCCTGTCAGTTTTCTAGAAACTAGTGGCAGCATTGATAAATGAGGCAACAGTACCTCTTGCCTCACTGATGACAGCGGTTCCTGTTGAACTGCTACTCTGCATTCCCGTTGTTAATTCTGCTATCTGTAGGTGACTGGTCCCCATTCAGTGAAAGGGACACTTTTCCTTAATGGAGGTGTTGCTGATCAGATGCAACATCATATATTATCGGTTATATGTGTTAAAATTATATTAGATGTGCTATAGGGGTGTTAGTAAGTCTGCTTGGAAAACTCAGCATTTAGTTACAGTTCCATTGTTTTCCCTTTCATACAATCACTTTATTCCTTCCCAGAACGCTCCTGACAATCTTATGGATGTGTGATAATCCCTGGGGTAGGGGGTGGCAATACATTGGCGTGTCATCAATTATTGCGGCATGGATAAATCCAAAGAGGCCAGACGTGTATAACTGAGCAGGCAACCTGCAACCCCTAATTTGCACGTTTTACACATAGGGATAACATTAAACCATTTCTAGATCTTCGCCTTACATATTTTGCACACATCATTTTGTAGGTTATAGTCCCTTTTTAATGTGGACTGTGGGGCTTCGAGACAAACTTTATCTCCTCTTCTATCCATGTCTGAGAGATATTTAACTGAAGATCTGTTACTTGGTTACTTAATTGTCCAAAAAATAAAAATGTTCTCCCCGCAAAATGACAAGAGCTTTTATTTTAAGCAAAACCTCTGCTTTTTAATATCTTAAATTGTGTCCCCAATATGGAACCAGCACAGAAACTGAGAGCACCTGTTAGACACCTATTTATACAGCCTCTTAGTTAAGGCTGTGCCAGTGGCCTGCTTGAGTTATATGCTGTATATCATACGTGAAGATCATTCTAAGGGTGATAAGTTCTCCTCCCTAAATTTTTATTTTGGGAAGTCAATTGGACTTTTTCAGACACGTGGCTGTGTGCGGTGAGCAACGCCTAAACCATGAGGAACCAGACCCATTGACAGACCCTTGATGGTTTGGCCACTGCCCACAGTGTACAAAATGGAACTGAGGTTCATGGTTTGCTGGGCTAAGATAAGGACAACACTTTGCAGGGTCTCATTGTACCAGATGATAATCTGAACCAATCAAATCAATTGATTGATCCCGTAATGTGGAAAAGCCGGGTATAATGATGAGTTCTAGAGGAGTCGTCATAATTTGACGGTGGCTGGATAAAGCTGTGACCACCTGCCTGGACAAATTGCTCAAGGTTCTCCCTGTCCAGTGCATCAGCAGCCTCAGTTTTAGTGCCGTAATGCCTTTTTTTTTAATTTATTATTTCAGGGTTTTTTATTTATTTTTTCATAGACTTTTTTTATTTTATTTTTTCCAGCTGTCTCGGGGCTCCGAAATAACCTTCAATTCTGTTTTTTATTTTTTTTATTTATATTTCAGTTCTCTCAGGCCAGACCCACCACAGCCCTTTGAAACGATCCGTGTCCCTTACCCCACCCATGAATGTGCCAAACCAGCCACTAGGACACGGCTGGATGTCTCATGAAGACTTAAGAGCCAGAGGATCCCAGGGGGTCCCACCTGACCACGCCCCTCTATCGCCACAAAGCAGTGTAGCCTCGTCAGGAAGTGGTGGGAGCGAGCACTTAGAAGATGCGTCTGCACGTAACACATTCCAAGATGAAGGTAGCGGTATGAAAGGTGAGCAAAATGCGGCCCGGGGGGGGGGGGGGGGGGAAGGGTTTTTTATTTTATTTTTTGGATCACGTTGTGTTGGCCTTGATGTGAACCATTTGCAGAGCTGTTGGCATGGATTTGAGCCTTAAGCTTTAATTCTCAACAACCGCTAAATGTTTATGCACCAAAGCAAATATTGGGCAGTTTCACGGGCAGATTATATCCATATGTAAAAAAAAAAAAATTATTTGGCATTTAACTTTTTTCTACTCCACCACGCCACCAAAAATTTACTATTTTTGCCTTGCTGTGACTAAGGCCCTGATTCAGACCCGCTCGCTAGGATGTGCGCTTGTGCGAACCAGTGCGAGCGATTGGTAAGCGTTCGCTCGCCGCGCATAGACCGCACGGCTGAATGAGTGACAGGAGAAGCCGTTTGTGGGTGGTGACGGGCTGGCAGCTAGAAATGAGGGAGTGGAGGTGTGAACGCAGGCATGTCCGAGCGTCTTAACTCCGTTTCAGGTGCGTGCATAATTAAGAGGCAGCGTCATAGTACACGTCACTTGGCTGAAATTTACACTGAAGCGCTCGCAGTGCTTGCGGTAGGGAATGGTCAACCACAAGCGCTGCGTATGCATCCGATGGTACTCGATGGTACCGATGGTTGCATACACTTCCTGGAGATGACGTGCGCAAATGGGCGTCTTAAGGCAGGCTGGTGTGCGTCTGCATACACAAAGCGATCGCATGCCAAGACCTAGTGGGCGTGCTAATGCCTTGCCGTGCGATCGCCTGCCTTGCAGAATTTGCATACACATCTAGCGAGCGGGTCTGAATCAGGTCCTAACGCTGATGAGGATCTAGCTATGGAGACAGCTGACCTGTGCTTGCAGTTACCTATCCTGGGCAATGAGGGGATCGGTAGCAAAACTCCCAATGTTTCACTAAATGATTGTTTCACTCCCTGTCTGTGATTCACTTTGGTCTCCTATAAGGAGAAGTTGTGTTTTGCGCCAAATGGTGAGGGCCGCAGATCCAGTGTGGAATAGGGTTTCATGCACAGCAGATGGCACTGCCTTATGTTATACTGTATATCAGGTGATTACTGTCGCACATATTCAATGTATTATGGCGAATATAGCCAAGACTTTACAATTTGTGTTACTTAAATGTACTGTTTTATCGTACTAGACAAAGTTCACGTCACATAGATGCTCAAATTTACCATCTGAAACTGAAGAAATCCTAAGCCTGCGTGCATGCATCATATCTATAGCCTGCGTGCATACATCATATCTATAGCCTGCGTGCATACATCGCATATCTATAGCCTGCGTGCATACATCGTATATCTATAGCCTGCGTGCATACATCGTATATCTATAGCCTGCGTGCATACATCGTATATCTATAGCCTGCGTGCATACATCGCATATCTATAGCCTGCGTGCATACATCATATCTATAGCCTGCGTGCATACATCATATCTATAGCCTGCGTGCATACATCATATATCTATAGCCTGCGTGCTTACATCATATATCTATAGCCTGCGTGCATACATCATATCTATAGCCTGTGGGCAGCTTTGCAACTACGATCCTTGCAGAATCAGGCCCTGAGCACAGAATGATCTGTTTCACAGGGTCCTAAATATGTCTTTGTATACGAGCACACAGTTTTATACATTATTATATTTGCAGAGGAGCGGATTGTCAGGGGAAAAATTGAAAGTCAAAATTGCTAAACTAGTGCCATCTGATGCACATAACGTTAGTAGAGGAGGTCGGGCAGTGCCATTAGGGAAGAATAGTTTTTGGGGCTTATTTTTGTTGATCTTTAAGCTAGGTACACGTCATACAGTATACGAAGCGGATCAAAATGATATATCCTAAACATCATACAGAGGGACTGATTCAGACCTGGGCGCTAAGCCGCGGACACATGCTATGGTCGATAGTCGCCCGTCTGCGCATACGTCAATATGCGCATGCGTGAGTCACTCACTGCGCTCGGGAATCGTGCGCTCGTAGTACACAGACTGGAAGCTACTTTGAGTGACAGCGCCGTTTGTGGATGGTAACGGGAAGGTGCTTGTGAACGGGGGAGCGGTGCTGTGAACGCAGGCGTGTCTGGGCATCTAAACGGCATTTTATGGGCGTTCATAATTAGCATGGAAGCGTCATTGTACACGTCACCTGGTTAGATTTCAGCCTGCAGTGATCTCAGTGCTTGCGGCGGGGTAGGGTCGACCTCAAGTGCCGCGTGCAGCTCCGATGGCTCTCGATGGTTCTGATTAATCATTCCTGGAGATGATGTATGCTAAGAAAGTAAAGTGGGCGTCTTTAGACCGGCGTGCGTTCGCTCTGCCGTCGCTCTCTAAGACATAGAGGGCATGCTTTAGCCTTGCCGTGCGATCGCAGAATTTGCATACCCTGTCCCTGATGGCTGCGAAAGTGCGCTGCTTATAGCGTCCGGGTCTGAATCGCCCCCAGAGTTTCCCGGCTGCCGTTCATTTAATCGTCCCATTGTACATACCGCACATCCAGTGGGACGATTCAGTGAACGACACCGTGCTGTTGTGTGCAGCATGTAATGATACATCGCACTTTCATACGTGCAGTGTGTACGGTGCGCGCAGTGTATTGTTATATCGCTCACCACATCGTTCGGTCACACCGTCGCACTTTACATTTGCTGCTGACCCTCAGATACATCTCATTGTCAGCCTGTTTATCTTGGTGCTGAGGTGCAGAATAAATCCGGTTCAGTCACATTTTTGGAATTCATGCTATAACTAAACTGCAGCAACTGGCGCAGCGTCCTGGGGTAGAGGTTATTTTGGGGGTTTTTCTCTCTTAGTTTTCATAAAATACGAAAAGTTCAACAATTAGACGCATCATTATCTAGAATTCAGTTTTAAAAAGTTCCATTCTGATTATATCTCACATGTAAGAGACCTGATTTAGGGCCTGATTCAGAGCCGGACGCAATTAGCGCTCGCTCGTCCAGAAAATAGGGGTGGCTATTCAAATGAACCGTTCGCTGTTTGCGGTCTGTTCACGCCTCTAGGTCTGAACGAGCGAACAAAACTTGCGGTCGTTTTTTGGGAAACTACGCCCCCTGGCCGCTCGCATCCTACGTCATGTCCGCTATTTATTAGATTAATCGAGTACATCGACAAGGGTATGAACTGCTCGCTATTCTTGTGGTTGGTTTTTGCTACCACAATTTTGCGAGCAGTTCTGGCTTAAAAAAAACCCAGTGACGTGGTCAATGACGCTGCTGTTATAAATATGCACACCCATAAAACGCCCGTTTTGACCTTTAAGCACGCCTGCGTTCTGATCTATACTCCCCGTTTTCAAGCACCTTCCCCTGTTACCACCCACATACGCCTCCTCCTGTCACTCAAAATAGCAGGCATTCTCTATTTTGCGAGCACATGAATTTCGGCCGCACTGACTGGTTCGCGCATGCGTATAACGATCCGTACGCATGCGCAGTTGGGCAAACATCGCTCAGAGCGAACGAGCTGCCGCTTACGAGTGGCTCTGAATCAGGCCCTTAGTCCTTTTTAAAAAAAATAAATGTTGTACAGTGCCAGCAAAGCAGACGGTGCTCCTTACTGTTTTGTACCCGAAACTTTCGTATTACTATCCTCTTCCCTTTTTGTATCTGTTACATGGATAAACGACGTTGGTTCCCTAACTGCGTCTCACGTAGTCCCTGTAGTACACACTGTGTAGGTGACATGTTTTAGTGATCGCTTTAGCAGGGGCGTCTAGTTTGTTGTTTTCGTGTAACTATAATTTAAAGGGCTTATTAACATATGCAAGTGTTCTGGATACATTTCAGCACCTATTGGGCCTGGTTCAAAGACGGACGCAGTTGCGTTGGCTTTTGTGTCTGTTAGCGTAGTCGTGGCTGTGAGTATGCGCCAATGCTTGGGATCCGCCCTTTCCCTGGTGTACAAGCGCGCGACTGAACGTGCAGCGACTGAGACGGCCACTTTCAGCGCGCTGTGATGCGGTGTTTCTTTAGTCAACACCAACGCTCGCACCATCGACACTTGCACCAGCCCTGTGGCGGGAGCAGAGTCTCCGTCTGACACTGGCCCCCTATGGCTGCGACTTTGCGTCTGACACGCCTCAGACGCTCCCACTATACGCCCATGAGATGGACATTTTTTGCACCCCCCCCCCAGCCACTGCCCTTTTCTGCCCCTCCTGTACCAATTGCAACAGCACCATTTGTGCGAATGCGCCACAGGCCTTTTAAAAAATGTATGCGCAATCGCAAAAATAAAAAACACTCTGAACTGCGTGATCATCGGAATTGCGTGTCTCAGAATCGGACTCATTGCCTCTAAAGCTGGGTACACACAGACCAAATGAGGTGGGCTGCGCCAGCATAACCTGTGGAGGATAGTTGATCAGCCTGTACAGCGGACCCCAAGCTTAGCCGCACTTCAGTCTATTAGCAAGAACTAAAAATAACATATTTATTAGGAAAGATAACTCATTTACATTACTGTATATTTTACAGACTTAGAAATGCATTAGGGGTGGCTCGATCTAAATGCAATCATATAAGTGGATACTATTCATACATATCCATAACGGTATGCAATCAGGAAGCCGATGGTTGAAATGCCGACTGCCGGCTTCCCGACTGTGCAATCCCAACAGAGGATTAATGATATTCGTCGAAATCCAGACGCCTATCATTATCCCGACGCCCAGCATACTGAACGAAGGTAAGCTGGGCGGGGGGCAGGGACTGCCGCGGGGGGAGGGAGGGTTATGTTAGGGGCTACGGGGGGGATACTTAGGGTTAGGTACCCCCCCCCCGGGAGGGCTAGGCTAGGGGAAGGGGTGGTTAGGGTTAGGCACCGCTAGGGGGAGGGTTAGGTTTAGGCTGCGGGGACAGGGAGGTTAGGTTTAGGCACTAGGTGGGAGGTTAGGTTTAGGCACTAGGGGGGAGGTTAGGGTTAGGCACTAGGGGGGAGTAGCGTTAGGCACCCCTAAGGGGGGTTAGGGGGGGAAAGGGTTAGCGATCGTGTATTTACTTACCTGTCGGGATTTTCACTTCTGCCGGTCTTCCGGTGTCGGGATTTGAACCGCCGGTCATAGGTCCGGCGGTCATTCATACCGATCCCGTTGTGTGGTAACCTATTGTTATAAAATGTAGGTACATGTGAAACTAAACAAAAAAAAAATGAGACGTTGGGAAACTTTCCAATAGACAGTCGGAGCTTTGGAACCGATAAGAGTAAGTTGGGGCAACTGCTGTGCGTAATGTGTGTATTGTGCGTAATGTGTGTAATGGGGGAAGTAGGGCAACCGCTGTGCGTAATGTGTGTATTGTGCGTAATGTGTGTAATGGGGGAGGTAGGGCAACAAATGGCCAATCAGAGCATGTAAACCTTGACCGTAGGGCACAGATAAGGTTTCCTGACAAATGCATGCAGGTCATTTGCGGCTTAAAAAGTACCTTTATATAGGACCAAGGTCCTGATCACTACTGATCGCAATACTGTGTACGTACACAGTTCAACAGCGGAAGCAAGCCAATCCACTGCCATCGCAATGCAAGCTCAGCACCACATAAGGACGCCCTATTTACATTACACACATCCGTAATACTTAGCAGATTAGCGAAAACATCGGTACAAGCGAGTACCATCGGATCCATACGCACACTTATACAAACCCTGACGTCTGTGACCGCATTGGCACGCCTGCGTTTGGCCGACCATCACCACCCACAAAAGGCACTTCATGTCAATCACTCTGCGATGGGTCTGCGTCGCCACTGTGAACGCTGTTCCCGAAAGCAGCGGCTGGTTCGCGCATGTGTGATGCGATTGCATGCGCAGTGCGAAATAACCGGCCGATTTGCGTGCATATTAGCCACTGCGATCCTCGCTGAATCAGGCCCCAAGGTCATACTTTAAGCTGTTGTTTTTTTTTTTTTTGCCTTTATAGTAATGGTTGTTATAGTATAACCTTTTCTTTATAAGGCTTTGTTGAACTTGTAGGCCGTCTTTGTTACTATATACATAGATATATACTGTGTATATGTGGTGGCGGTCTAGCTTTTGTGGATCTGGAAATCCAAGACAGGTCGTTCCGCTACATTGGAAGAGAGTGTAAAGGTTATCTGGTGTTTATGGGATAATGACACTGGTACATATTTATCGTGGTGGTTTGTTAGAATACGGAACGTTGTGACAGTGAATTATTGTGAAATATTTACGCTTTTTGACCCGGTTTAAGGTGAATGTTTCCTGCACATGGTTCTGCAATCAGAGCCCAAAATATCACACCCCTAACAGACCCCTACAGGACAGCATAACTCCCCCCAGCCCCTCCGCCCATTCCCCATCTATTTCAGCCATCAGAAATGGTCACATCCGAATTTGCAGGTTATACGCGACAACTTCGGAACTCGCAGTTTATTGTTATTAATATTGTTTATAGAAATGTATACAAATATTAACGTCACTTCTGTTTTATACACATATTGCTGTTTTATACACACATTGCTTCTCGTGTAGAGTTGGACTTTAGTGTTTCATATAGGCGCAAATTGCATCTCCACCCGGAAATAGATTTGGTTGTATTTTGTGGTAGTGCAGATGAGCCCCATGCAGACTACAGCAAGGACACCTTTACGCACATGTCAGGAGAAGTATCTCTCCCGACCCGGGTGAAAAAAATACATCCTGATAACGTAGCTGCTTCTGATTGGCTGAGTGTGTTTCAATTCCTCCCACTGCGGCTGCTGAGATCCGATTTCCTTATTTCTCTCATATGTGCAGTCTGTCCGTGGCAGTAGAGCGCTGGTGGTGTAGAGTTGTGCACATTTTGGTTGCATGTACACTCTCAACCAAAGAACAGGGGCTGTAACCAGGGCCGAACTGTAGGGTACAACCCGAAAGCCTGGACAAGTTGCTCCGCCTCTCACCGTTCTGCTCGGCCTGCATGCAGAGAGATGGGTGGGGTGCCGCGAAGCCACTCCCCAGTGCCTTCTGAAACGCCTTCCCCCCCTGTGAGGTGTGGCCATGCCCCCTGTGAGGTGTGGCCACGCCCCCTGTGAGGTGTGGCCACGCCCCCTGTGAGGTGTGACCACGCCCCCTGCAAGGTGTGTCCACACCTCCTGTGAGGTCAGCCCCTTTTTCATCCATGCGCCTATAGCGTATGTACACAGGGGGATGCCGGGGCTGTTCTACAGCCTCAGTCAGTCTCTGGTTGGAACTAGGTGTTGTCACATAGACCAAGCTTATACCTAAGCCAAACTACATCTGTTTGGAGGCACCTAGTATAGGGCAGACGTAAATCAGAGCTGATGATGACTAGTAGCATCAGGACTAATATGTATAAGGGGCTGCACATTTTTACTGAAAAGGTTTTTGAGACCAAATTCCTGTTCCTCTTGTAGATGTGAATTGTGTCCCCTCTATCCTAAAGCACCAGCTGGGCTGCCAGCTCACAACATGGACTGGAAGAGATACAGTCATTTACAAAGACTAGCTCCTTGTCTGCGTACACAAAATATTGAATTTAGTGTATATAAATGCTATACTTTTTATTGCTGATTAGTTCTATGAAAACTCCTGAAACTATTGCCGTGGTGTATGTAGGAATAATTGGGCCTATGAGGAATTATTTATCGAGTGAAAGCTTCTCAAAGAATGAGTAGGTTCTGCTGGCTTAGTGCACAATGAATGGCAATATTGTTCTGCAAGCTGTAGATTGATGGATCGGTGCAACACTTGTCGTTACAGATGTCCCCGCGTGGCTTAAGAGTCTTCGTTTGCACAAGTACGCAGCCCTGTTCTCTCAGATGACCTACGAGGAGATGATGTCCCTTAATGAGTGTCAGCTAGAGGCCCAGGTAAGAGTTGCAGCAGTGGGTGTTTTTGTTTTGGGTGTTTTATTTTTTTATATTCATTACTGTAGGACTAAGGCCCTCATTCAGAGCCGGACGCTCTGAGCAGAGCGCTCGCTCTGAATGAGGGCCGTCCTCCATAAAAATGGAGCGTCCTCCTGGACGCTCGTATAGCTCTGGGTCACCACCCACAGCACATACGAGCGTGCAGGATGATGGTCGCGATGGTCTTGACCATCGCGACCATCGCCAGTGCGACCAGAAGCCTGTGGTCGGGGTTATCGACCACAAGCCCTGGAGTGATTTTGGCTCTATCAGAGCCAAAATCACTCCCACTGACATCACTAGTGATGTCAGTGGGCCGGCTTCTGACGGTAGGCGTTCCCTTAGGAACGCCCCCGTCTGGGAGGCACGCCCACCAAAGGGGGCGTGCTGTCAATCAACATCGACAGCACGCCCCCTTTGATCAGACACAACGAGCGAAGGAAAGTCCTTCGCTCGTCACGTCTCGCGCATGCGCACGACGGAGATCCCTCCGTCGTGCGCATGCTCAATGCACACCATCGACCCACTTGTGAGCGGACAGCCGCTCGCGAGCGGGTCTGAATCAGGCCCTAAGAACCTTGTTTTCATTTATTGCAAAATATAGAGGCCATTTAGTGGTGGATTTGCAAATGGGAAACTTTAGATTTGTAGTTGGTTTATTTATGTGACAATTGTGTTACTTATTTTGGTAAGAAAAGTTTCATGTCCTCAGTATATAAAACCAAATTTCTAAAAGCTTTTGATGTGCTTCATAATATGGAATTCAGCTCTGATACCTAACAATACAGGACTCTCCAGCTGCACTCTGTAGCAACACAGGACTCTCCAGCTGCACTCTGTAGCAACACAGGACTCTCCAGTTGCACTCTGTAGCAACACAGGATTCTCCAACCACACTCTGTAGACTTGTCCAACCGCACTCTGTAGCAGGACAGGACTCCTCCAACCGCACTCTGTAGCAACACAAGACTCCTCCAACTGCACTCTGTAGCAACACAGGATTCTCCAACCACACTCTGTAGCAACACAAGACTCCTCCAACCGCACTCTGTAGCAACACAAGACTCCTCTAACCGCACTCTGTAGCAACACAGGATTCTCCAACCACACACTGTAGCAACACAAGACTTGTCCAACTGCACTCTGTAGCAGCACAGGACTCCTCCAACCGCACTCTGTAGCAACACAGGATTCTCCAACCACAGTCTGTAGACTCCTCCAACCGCACTCTGTAGCAACACAAGACTCCTCCAACCGTACTCTGTAGCAACACAAGACTCCTCCAACCGCACTCTGTAGCAACACAAGACTCCCCCAACCGCACTCTGTAGCAACACAAGACTCCTCCAACCGCACTCTGTAGCAACACAGGATTCTCCAACCGCACTCTGTAGCAGCACAGGACTCCTCCAACCGTGCTCTGCAGCAACACAAGACTCCTCCAACCGCACTCTGTAGCAACACAAGACTCCTCCAACCGCACTCTGTAGCAACACAGGATTCTCCAACCGCACTCTGTAGCAACACAAGACTCCTCCAACCGCGCTCTGTAGCAGGACACTCCTCCAACCACACTCTGTAGCAGGACAGGACTCCTACAACCGCACTCTGTAGCAGGACAGGACTCCTACAACCGCACTCTGTAGCAGGACAGGACTCCTACAACCGCACTCTGTAGCAGGACAGGACTCCTACAACCGCACTCTGTAGCAGGACAGGACTCCTACAACCGCACTCTGTAGCAGGACAGGACTCCTACAACCGCACTCTGTAGCAGGACAGGACTCCTACAACCGCACTCTGTAGCAGGATAGGACTCCTTCAACCACACTCTGTAGCAGGACAGTCCTCCAACCGCACTCTGTAACAGGACAGGACTCCTACAACCGCACTCTGTAGCAGGACAGGACTCCTACAACCACACTCTGTAGCAGGACAGGACTCCTTCAACCACACTCTGTAGCAGGACAGAACTCCTTCAACCAGATTCTGTAGCAGGGCAAATCTCCTCCAACAGCTCTCTTTAGCAGCAAAGGACTCTCCAACCGCACTCTGTAGCAACACAGGACTCTCAAACCACACTCTGTAGCAACATAGAACCTCTCCAACCGCACTCTTAGCAACACAGGACCCCTCCAACCGCACATTATAGCAACACAGGACTCTCCAACCACACATTGTAGCAATACATGACACCTTCATCTGCACTCTGTAGTAACACATGACCCCCATCTACGTTCTGTAGCAACACATACCCCTTCCATAAGCTTTGTGGCAACTCTTTCTCCAAGGGTTCATATACCTGAAAGCAAATGCTAATATAATCAGAAGTAGAGGAGAGATTACTTACTGTATGTCAGAGGATCTATTAAACCTGAGGACCTTGGCAATATTGAAAATTTCCTTAAAATAATTACAAACAAAAAATGGAATATTGTTTAGTGTCTGTGCAAATCTGTGTACGATGGCTTTCTGCTGTGCTCTGTTTTCACATTAACTTACACAATATCACAATGATTGGCTTTGCTTAAATGAATGTTAATACCGTACCTCGATATCATTTATTATTAATAATGCTGATATTTTTAATGCATTTTATTTTGCTGTACGTTAGACCTTGTTGATTTCTTCACTGGTGGAGTTTGGGTGATACATTATTCGGCAGTAGAGTTGTGTAATCCTGTCCTGTCCTAGTGTAGAACCTCCCTGTGTAACAACATCTGGCCTAAATAAATAGTTCTATGAGTGACTATACCAACGACCATTAGACCAAATGTAACTATTGTACGAGATGAAATAATGTTTGCAAGAATGCAGCCTGTTGATTTACCTCCAATGAGGCACGAGGCACTCTCTGAGCAATATTGATTCAGCTCACAAAATGCATGGTTAATTATTTTACTATATTCAAATAGCTAAAGTTCTATATTAAAAAGAATTGCGACCGGGCGTCTATCGCCTGCGCAAGTAACAGCTTCTGTGATTTCCTGTTCTAGAATGTCACCAAAGGTGCCCGTCACAAGATCGTGATCAGCATCCAGAAACTGAAGGAGAGGCACATTCTGCTGAAATCACTGGAGAGGGTAAGTCGTCCTCACACTAGGTATCTAGAATTGCAGTCCTAATTACTTACCATAGATGTATATTGATGATGCACAATTGTGTTAATGAATAACTAGAATTATTATGTTGGACACTTTTTTTCCTGCACCCCCTCCTCCCCCATTTCCTTTCCTACCCATCTTCCCTGGCTAGTTATGCCATAAAATGGAATGTGAGTCACAGTGTATACTTCCAATATGTCCTAATGTCCTATTTATTTAATCAATTTCACATGCATTGAATTTGACTCTGTAAGTAAACAAAAATGTCTATATGTGGTAACTCGGTAAAGAATTCAGTTTTCCCCAAGAGGTCCTGGAGATCCTAAAGATACAAACGACCAGTTCAAACCAGATTAACACCAATGGTAGTGCACATGAGGATATCAGCACCCGAAACAGCCCTTTCCTATGCGTTTCATCCAGCTTGTAAACTTTTGGACTTCATCAGGGGATAGATAACCTCTGTAATTACAATGGACATTCAGGGTTTTTTCTTAGCTTGGTGTTATATTCCAATAACCGATCACTACAATATGCAGAGGTCTGAATGTAATCCCCTTTTACACCGTAAGTAAAGGATGTTATGTGTATTGTGTAATCCGCAGGACATCCTAGAAGGGGGCAACTTGCGTGTCCCCCTGCAGGAGCTTCATCAGATGATTCTTACTCCAATCAAAGCGTACTCCTCCCAAAATGCCAGTGCGGAAGACCACAACCGGGAGCCCGATTCTCAGACTTCTTTAATAGGCAATGACGGGCAAGGATCGGAGAGCAAAGACTCTGCCTCTGGGGGGATGCAACAGCACCATATGGGCAACTGCGAGGGCGAGAGTGGGGGGGTCCCATTGCCTGAAGGGGATCTTCCAGGCCAGTTTACGAGAGTTATGGGTAAAGGTAAGCATTGGTTAAATACTGTAATTTATACATATAACCCTCAATATACATGTTCTTAAACTTCGTCCTCAGGACCCCAAACAGAGCATGTTTTCCAGGTCTCCTCACAGAATCACAAGTGAAATAATTAGCTCCACCTGTGGCTCTTTTAAATTGTGTCAGTGAGTAATGACTACACCTGTGCACTTGCTGGGTGACCTGGAAAACGTGACCTTTGTGGGGTCCTGAGAACAGAGTTTGAGAACCACTGGGCTAAAGTAACTCAATGCAATGTCCTATAGTAATGGTTGCTCACTGATACCCTGGGACCTAGATCCTAATACCTGTGTGGTGGTATTTTGAAAAGTTGAGCAGGCCCTGCAACTTATCAAAGGAGTGCCGACCCCAAACATGTGATGTCACACCAAGGGGGCGGGGACACCGGCGCTAGGAAGTAGAGAACTGCACGGAGAATCCTTAAGAGTGTCTTACTGGTTGCAGGGCGCTTTTCCAGCCCTGGTCAATGGCACCGCTAGCCCATCCCTGATTATCCTACATTGTCTCCGTTTTCAATCCTGAACTTATTCGCAGAGCACTGTTGGTATCTAAGCAGCCCTGTACCTGGATCAGGTAAAGCTATTAAATCACTTCTGCAATCTCATGTGGATCAAGCCACCATATAATATAAACTTCTGGTGAATCCCAAGGACGTAGTGTCCAGCACTGGCATCAGCCTGTACGCCGGATATCTCCGTAAAATGAGTTCTGTTTGCCTTTGATATTGTTCTATAACTACTTTTTCCAAATGTGTTATCTGTTCTTGTGTGAAGGTGACGCTAGCGTGACTGGTGCTGTGAAGTTTTCAGTAACACCGATAGTTTGTCCGATGGACCCCCAGCAACTCCTATAGCTAAATAAAAGCTCTGTCCATAATGAAAGTGTTCCGTCCTCTCCCCATCGTCCACAGTCATAGGGGACCGGTATTGTAAGATACTCACCAGCGGGCAGTTCTCCTGTTGGATAGAGCAGATTTAGTTTGGTCTGACACCTCTTGTGTTGAGAGTGCTGATTGGGTGTCTGCAGACCAATACTGAGAGGTCCTAGTACCAGTCCTGCGAGTACAGGGGTAGGAAGGCATTACACCGTCTTCTCATTAGTCTGACAGGGAATATATGTGCTGTTTGCATGGAGGAGGATTGTAGGACATTTTTTATGGATCCAATAATTTATCAGATTGTGTATCAGCCAATCAAGACCATCCTCATCCCACGTATCTTGGAAAACGGCAAATCAAGGACAAAAAAAAGCTCACCTAGTAAAAACATAGAGGGCCTGGTTCAGAGGTGAACGCAATACCGAATGTTTGCGCAGTTGAGCGATTATTTGTTACTGCGCATGTACGGAATTTTCTGAAAACCGTGTTACCCTGTGTGCGTAAGCACGAATGCTCTGCTACGTAAGGTCCAGACGTCATTAGAGCAGCAGCCACAGAGGACATGATTAGATGGAGTTCAGGAGGAGACACTGCGTCCGCCATAGGTTGGTGCAAGCGTCGATGGTGGGCGCGATGATACGCCAAAGGTGGACTGTTCATAACCGCAGGCGGCGTGGCAGCGGCACGGGCACTGAAAGTGGGCGTCTCAGTGCTTGCACATTCTGTCGCACCCTAGTACATAAGGGGAAGGCTGACTCTAACATTAGCATATTAACAACGCAGCGATGCCGCAAGTAGATGAAGCCGCGGCTGATTAGCGTCCGTCCACCTCTGAATAAGGCCCAGAATGTCCATTTGCTTTCAAACTTCTTATGACGTCACATTCCTGTGTATGAACCCTCCAAACTGTAAGGGGCATTTTGTTACCTGTACACTGGTAAGGGGGCTATAGATTCCCCTACTACCGGTTGGACACATACGTATACATCAATGCTGTCATCACACAGATCGGTATATATAAAGTCTGTGGGCAAGGATTGTTATTCAGCTTATACACACGCAACGCAGCTCCTAATATCAGCGGTGATATGTAAATATTTGCATTCACATTGCGATCGCAGCCTGACATAAGGACGCCCAGTTCCCCTTACTCACATCCGTATACTAGGGGAACATAGAGAAACAATCGGTAACATCGGACCCAAACGCACAGTTAAGGCAGATCAGACCTCACTCAGGAATTGCTTACGTCAGCGCACGCTATGAGGGCTCAGGCTACATATGGTATCGCAGTGGCTAATTTATGCACGCCCCTGCAACGCCGCTGAAGTGCACTGGCACGCCTGCATTCGCCCGACCACCCCCCGTCACCACCCACAAACAGCACTTCCTGTCAATCATTCTGCCATGGGTCTGTGTAGTGGCGATCGCAGTGGCCGGTTCGCAAACTACGATGCACGCGCAGTGTTTAATAATCGGCCAATTGCGTGCGAATAAGCAGCTGCGATTCTTGCTGAATCAGGCCGTGTGTGCGGATTTATGGGATACAATTCCCTATTAGGATATCTGTGTTTATAGGCGATGTTTAGTTAGCGTTCTCTTGGTTTAAGTTTACATTCTGTTAGTTATTACAGATAGGCCAGTTTACGCTGCAGAACTATGTGGGTTTTAAGCAAAAGTAGTACTGGAAACCATTACCATGAAATCGGTGCTTTTACCATACGGGATTAAGGGCCTGATTCAGAGCCGCTCGTAAGCGGCCGCTCATTTGTTCCTACCGATGTTCGCACAACTGCGCATACGTTCGGATTTTAATACGCATGCGCGAACCAGTCAGTGCGGCCAAAAATCGTGTGCTCGCTAAATAGCGAATACCTGCTATTTTGAGTGACAGAATGAGGCGTTTGTGGGTGGTAACAGGGGAAGGTGCTTGAAAACGGGGAGTGGAGATCAGAACGCAGGCGTGCTTAAAGGTCAAAACGGGCATTTTAAGGGTGTGCATAATTAACAAAGCAGCGTCATTGACCACGTCACTTGGTTGTTTTATAGTCAGAACTGCTCGCATGATTGTGGTAGGAAAAACCAACCACAAGAATAGCGAGCAGTTCAGACGCCTTTCGATGTACTCGATTAATCTAAGAAATAGTGGACATGACGTAGGATGCGAGCGGCCAGGGGGCGTTTTTTTCAAAATTACGTTCGCATGTTTTGTTCGCTCGTTCAGACATAGAGGCGTGAACAGACCGCAAAGAGCGAATGGTTAATTTAAATAGCCAGCCCCTTTTTCTGAACGAGCGAGCGCAAATAGCGTCCGGCTCTGAATCAGGCCCTAAGTACATTGGAAAAGCCATTTGAGACCGTCCAATTAATTTCATTGGGTCCAGGTTTGTCACAAGTTTACTTTGCCTCTATTTTCTTTCAGTCTGTACCCAGCTCCTGGTCTCTAGAGCCGACGAGGAAAACATCAGTTCCTACTTACAGCTGATTGACAAATGCCTTATTCATGAAGTAGGTGACACCTTTGTGATGTAGATGTAACAACATTCAACTTGATAGATGCTGTCACCAGTACATTACTTGTCATGGGAGCTTACACTTCTGTATAAAATTGCCTGATAAGCGAGATTTGCTAAAAGTAATAACTCACGCTGAAGATTTGTTATACAGTACTATTACAAACCGTGCTTTATAGTGATAAATGGCTCCTTAATCCCATGTAACAGGTCTCTGATCTGTGCAGTCCTGTGGAATGGGGTTTCACAAGAGTCCTCGTGATCAGCTGGTTATTGTATGTAGAGGCCTATCCGCTATACTGCCGCGTGTAGGGCACCATAGTCCTCCTCTTGCCTGTCCCAGTATGACAAGAGCGCTCCAGCATTACTATCTGCTATAATCTGCACCCACATGCTCATTTTGGCTGCATGTTGGCCGACCTTTTGCCACCTCCATGTTGATCTGTTAGCTGAGCCGGAATACTGCAAAGGTCATCTGCGAATCTGCGTAAACGCCTGCCGCTGTGCAAATGCAGCCATGTGTAATCGCATTGCTATTATTGCTCTGTCCTGCGGGGAAAGTGCACTAATGCACTTGGGGGACAGGATAGTTTAATTGATCACAATTTATCATTATTTTACATCTGAACATCTCTTTACAACAACTACTTTCACCAATTTCCACATTTACCTGAGACTGCTGGGTCACACGTTAACCAAACTCTTTAAATAACCCTTGAAGTGGCTTCAGCTATCCATCAAACTTCACGTAAACTGAAATAACAACCATGGCTTTCCCCAGACACCTACAAAAACTGTCACATAAAGTAGAATGTCAGTGGCGATAATCTTAATCCAAATGACTCCCTCACATACTGTAAAATAGGAATTCACCCATCTGTCATCCTAACCCTCTGTCCCATGCTCACTGTCTACCCCATCTGTGTCACCCCTGTCTGTCTGCCCGTCCCCTTTAGAATGTGAGCTCTCACAAGCAGGGCCCCCTTCCCTCATGTGCTTTTCCTTTCTTTACTCATATTGTTATCTGCTCTATACTCAAAAGCACCTAACCCGTGACTTTTGCCATCCCAGCAATCTTTATATACCATGTACTTGTCTTGCATTGTCTTGTACTGTATGTCACTGTTTTCTTGTTCTCCTCAGCTGTTTATGTACTGTGTTTATGTACTATGTAAGGCGCTGCGGAACCCTTGTGCCGCCATATAAATAAAAGATAATAATAATGGGTGTAGATGGTATATTTCAGGGGTCAGCCCTTGTCAAGCTGGTGGATGCAGTTTGCTTTTATTCCTGCAAAATAATGTATTTTTACATTTGAAAACGTTCTCTAGGTTGGTGGCTATTTCACACATTATCTTGCTATTATTATGCCTTATGCACCGTCCAGGTACAAATTCTACAAACTAAATTGTGCACTAGTGAAGATTTCCTGATGGCCTCTTGCTGTCATGACTTAGGGCATATAAGTGAAGTGCAAGAGCTGTAATTATAGGAGGTGGCCATCGACATTTTAACATATCCCAGCATGCAGTGGTGTCCGGCCAGTGTCCCCATGGGATGCACAGAGACCTCCAAATGCTCCAGTCTTAGGGGGAATTGTATCAAAACTTCTAAAGGGCAGGAAAGTTGCAACCAAACAGCTTCTACCTATCATTTATTAAGTAAATTCTTTAAAATGATAGTGGCTGATTTGTTGCTATGGGTAACGCCTGCACTTGTCCTCTTCTCCACCCTTTGGAAGCTTCGATACGTCTCCCCCATAGTTACAGCCGCCACTGGTCAGATATCCTGCTGCTAATGCTGTAATGTGTGCAGACTCTCCTAGCCCTGACCAGTTTGGGAGAATGAATACAGTAGTTGCTCTAACTTTAGTCATATGCATCTAAAAATATAAATCAGATTTTATTTCTGTCAGGTCATTCCTGTTACGCTGCCGCTTGTGGAGCTCTCCCGCTCTCTCTGACTGGAAGCTGTGATACTCGCAGGCCGTAACGATCCACAAACCAGCATACTGAGAATGCAGCGGGTAGCCTGCACATAAAATATAATAACAAATCTCAGTAAAAGGACCTGTTTAGTGCATCCTGTGTAACAAATCATATTTTAGGGATCGTTTTGTTTTCCGTTATTTCATGGGATAAACTGTGCTGCATTCTATGGCAGTGTCTGATGAAATGATGTGTTTGTGTGCGCGCAGGCCTTCACGGAGACTCAGAAGAAGAGACTGTTGTCGTGGAAACAGCAAGTACAGAAGCTGTACAGGTCTTTTCCACGGAAAACCCTCCTGGATGTTGCTGGGTACCGGCAGCAGAGAAAGTAGGTTGGGATCAGCTCTCCCCGTGTGCTAGTTACCTTAGTGACTGCGTTTCATCCTGGGGAACCCATCGCTGTCCGCAGGCTTTTTCTTTTTTTTTGCAGTAAAAAAATCCTGTGCATACATCGCGAAGCCGTGCCGGAGAGATACAGGCCAGATATTAACGTGGTATACACCGGATTAATGGCAGTCACTCCCGGCTTAATTGATCTAATAAAAGTACATGATGGTTAAAGGTTTTCCAACCATTAAGAGATTTTAGACATCTCAATTATACGTCCTGCTCCATAGCACAGACAGTGGCCAGACCCCAGGGGGGATATTTACTAAAGTGCAGGTTTTTTTTAATGGAGACGTTGCCCATAGCAACCAATTAGATTCTACTTATCATATAGCTAGCACCATCTAGAACAGTGTTGGCTAACCTTGACACTCCAGCTGTTGTGGAACTATATATCCCAGCATGCCCTGCCACAGTTTTAGCATGCCCTAATAGCAAAACTGTAGCAGTGCATGCTGGGTTATGTAGTTCCATAACAGCTGGAGTATCAAGGTTAGCCAACACTGATCTAGAAGATACTAGCTAGAATCTGGTTGCTATGGGCAACATCTCCACTTCTAACAACCCGCACTTTAGTAAATTTACCACCAGGTGCTTTGTGAACAACCAGATACTCATGTAAATAGATTGGCGGGTGGATTTACTGCAAGGGAGAATAGAAAATCACTAAACGTTATCATGGTAACCAGTTATTCCTTTATATTTACCTATATTTAGCAGCCAGGTGGCGAGGAGACTTTAAGATTCACTAACAATTTAACACTAATGAACGGATGGAAGGGAATTGTGCCCTATGTAATTGTATAGTCCTGGGTGGGTGCAGGATGGATTATTACATCCTTATACAGGTTCAGTCCTTCTGTTTTCTATCGGTGCTTACGGTTGTCGGCTTTCGCTGACTTTTAGTGCGTTGATGTAGCTTGTACCCGGACAGAATGGCGACACGAGAATGTCAACATGGACATTCGTCATGTCGACATGCAAAATGTCGACACAGCATTTTAATGCTACATTTAGGTATAGGCTAAAATAATGACAAATGCTATGTCGCCAGTTGACCATAGAAATGCACAATGTTGACATAATGAACATGTTAAAAAGGGGGGGATGGGCTGCACATCCTAATTACAACATTATAAGAGGTGCTACCATGCTGAGACCTGTAGTTCTATTGCAGAAAAAAGGGGGAAAGCTGATGCGCACTCTAAGTACTAAGAATAATAAATATCAAAAAAATATATATAATAAACTATCAGTTAACATGGTGTTATATAGAGGTTCTTAGTACATGTTTGGCCAAAGATGTTTGCCCACCTGCCACGTCACAGTGACCTCATCAGGTGGGTCCCTAACATCCCTAATACTGACACATTGTATAAATTTTAACTAATTTTAAATAATGAACATGTTACCTGTCGACAAAACGTCCATATTGACATTCTGGCTGTCAACATTCAGAACATGTCAGCATTCTGGTGTCTACATTCTGAGGGGTATATTTAATAAAGTGGGAGTTTTTAGTAGTGGAGATGCCGCCCATAACAGCCAATCAGATTCTAGCTATTATCTGGTAGAAGGTGCTAGATAAATGATAAGTAGAATCTGGTTGCTATGGGCAACATCTCCACTTCTAAAAACTCTCACTGAGGTAAATTTACCCCTAAGTGTCAACATATCATACCATACCTGACGTAGCCAGTTCTACAAGCTGGGAACACAATATATGATTGTGCGACCCAGCGACGGACCGATGCGATGTAACGATACATTGAGCGTGACATACACACTGCACGATCCGTGTATAACGGTGTGAGGTATGGCTGCATGTCGTCGTTCATCACATCGGATGATCCACATTGGCCAACAAAAAATTGGATACGATCTTGACAAACCGTCTCCGACATGGGCCTGTTAGTGTGGGTGGAGGTTGACCCTCTGCGGTAAATTTCCAGTCGCTTTACAGTAAAGACAGTCCATAGAAGTAATTCAGAATAGCCATGGACACGATAGCCACATGGTCAGTTCTGCCCCATCTCATTAGTCCTCATTCTGAATTTCTCCCCATTGTCCTTACATCACCTGATGCACAGATGTTTGGAATGTGCACATAAACGATCGCTTGCTAAAAGGAGAAATGAGGACTTTTGTTCTCTATAAATGACGGTTAATCTGTGGGAAAATGACTCTTCTAGATTGTACTTGCTGAAAGTTCTTGCAAAACTGCACAGAATCATATGGGAAAATATGCTTAGGTTAGATTAAATTGTCTATTTGAGAACATTGCCGAGCAATGCAGAAAACTGGCCATGAATCACTGCTAGCACAGCACAGTTCACACAGCTTTCCCAGGTTTCTGCCATTTTTGCTGTAATTACCATATATTTTGTCGATTTATTTATTTCTTTTTTTCATATTCTGGATTTTTAATGCAAAATTTTTAAACTGAATGAACAGGACCAGCATTGACATCTTCACTGGCAGCCGAGCTTTCGGACAGTCTAACTCCTTGCCCACAGCTGGATCTGTAGGCGCAGGAATGGCTAGAAGAAACCCACGTCAGTTCCAGATTCCATCCAGAAACCTCCCCAGCTCCCGGCTCGGTTTGCTGGGTCCCAGCGGCCTCCTGGGAGCAACACAGCGCACTTCTTCCAGTAATCCTGCAATGCTGAAGCAAGGGAGACAGGTTGGTGCAAAGGTTCCTGTTTAATTAGCTCTATTTTGCTACATAGACTTAAATAAGTGCCGGGCTTTACATCTGAGGTGACCCAAAAAACATTGCACTGGCTACGTGTACGAAGACCAATACATTTCATTTGATTCTAGCCGCTAGTGATGACTTGCTAACCACAGCACATAACCTATGATCTACTGAGCAGAGGTGCTTTGGAACATACAGTACTTAGCCTAAAACCTCCAGGCTCCTCCTACCATCATGTGACCACTAGGGGGCTTCCTAACTGACTGGCTCAGAAGAGAGAGACCTCTTTTCTTTTCTTTTTTGCAATGCGGCCATACATATCTCTACAAAATGGCGATTTTAAGAAGGGAACATTGAGTTATAGGAGAATCTTCTGGAGAACCTCCTTCAACTTCCTGTTGAGTATAGTATAAAAGAGCATATATATATAAATAAAAATAGATCATACAAACTCGGCACTCACATGCTTTTCAAACTGCAACTCCTTAGAACATAGGGAATGTTGGTTCCAAAATATTGCAATAATTTGTTAAGCTGACCACCGATTCACGGTCATCCCCATCCGGCCAGTCCCCACACTGATTCTCAGATAAATGAACTTGATCTGCCACCTTTGGCTCAAGCTTGCATACATTTTAAACATGAAACTGGGTCCTGCCTTAAAGAGACAGGACCACACCCAGGGCTATCAGGGCACCCCAGATGGTTGAGTGCCGTGGATTAAGCCTGTCGTTTATTTATTTATATATATATATATATATATATATATATATATATATATATATATATATATATAATCTTATCTTTTTATATTTCGGACTAAAATCTGCTTCCGTGATTGTTTTGCTGTTTTTGACCCGAGACTGCTGGTAAGCTGTGCATTCACTGAAAGTAAAATCAGCCCAGTCTGTCCCTTCCCGTACATACGATTACTTAACCACGTTCTAATTTTTTTTCCCTCAAGTCTGGATCCTTTTAAAGAAATGTAAAAGAAGAAAAAAAAAAGCAGTGAGAACTAACTCTGCAGGCATTTCCTGTGTTCCCTGCTCGGCGAGAGGTACTGAAAGGGATAAGAGAGAGTTTTGCGTATTGAAAAAAGTCCAGGTGCAGATCCGCCCGGAAAACGCCACTGGTGCCGAAATTTTTAGTTTTAATAGACAGAGTGGGGATTAAGTAGCAACGAGAAACAGAGTTCATGTAAGAAATTGCGCTTGGGAACAGAGCGGCAAGGGTTACAGTAAATCCATTTTTTTTTGGGCTGTCACTGGCTGCCTGATAAATGGACAATGAGCCTTATTCAGCTAGGATCGCAACTGCGATTACACACGCAATAATTCGATTGTTGCGTTCCGCGTATGCATCGCATTGCGCGTGCCTGAACCAGCCACTGCGATCAGGACTGCAATCGCAGTGACTACACAGACCCATCGCAGAGTGATTGACAGGAAGTGGCGTTTGTGGGTGGTGACGGGGGGGTGGTCGGTGAAACGCATACATGCCAGTGCGTTTGAACGCCGTTGCAGGGGTGTGCATAAATTTGGCACGCGATGCCATACGCAGCTCGAGTACTCACAGCGTGTGATGAAGTTAGTAATTCCTGAGTAAGGTCAGAGCCTGTGTAAGTGTGTGTGAGGATGTGATGGTACTCCATGTTACTGATGGTATCTCAGTCTTGTGTAATTACTGTGTGTGATGAGGTTAGTAATTCCTGAGTATGGTCAGAGCCTGTGTAAGTGTGTGTGAGGATGTGATGGTACTCCATGTTACTGATGGTATCTCAGTCTTGTGTAATCACTGTGTGTGATGAGGTTAGTAATTCCTGAGTAAGGTCAGAGCCTGTGTAAGTGTGTGTGAGGCTGTGATAGTACTCCATGTTACTGATGGTCTCTCAGTCTTGTGTAATCACTGTGTGTGATGAGGTTAGTAATTCCTGAGTAAGGTCAGAGCCTGTGTAAGTGTATGTGAGGCTGTGATGGTACTCCATGTTACTGATGGTATCTCAGTCTTGTGTAATCACTGCGTGTGATGAGGTTAGTAATTCCTGAGTAAGGTCAGAGCCTGTGTAAGTGTGTGTGAGGCTGTGATGGTACTCCATGTTACTGATGGTCTCTCAGTCTTGTGTAATCACTGTGTGTGATGAGGTTAGTAATTCCTGAGTAAGGTCAGAGCCTGTGTAAGTGTATGTGAGGCTGTGATGGTACTCCATGTTACTGATGGTGTCTCAGTCTTGTGTAATCACTGCGTGTGATGAGGTTAGTAATTCCTGAGTAAGGTCAGAGCCTGTGTAAGTGTGTGTGAGGATGTGATGGTACTCCATGTTACTGATGGTTTCTCAGTCTTGTGTAGTCACTGCGTGTGATGAGGTTAGTAATTCCTGAGTAAGGTCAGAGCCTGTGTAAGTGTATGTGAGGCTGTGATGGTACTCCATGTTACTGATGGTCTCTCAGTCTTGTGTAATCACTGTGTGTGATGAGGTTAGTAATTCCTGAGTAAGGTCAGAGCCTGTGTAAGTGTGTGTGAGGCTGTGATGGAACTCCATGTTACTGATGGTCTCTCAGTCTTGTGTAATCACTGTGTGTGATGAGGTTAGTAATTCCTGAGTAAGGTCAGAGCCTGTGTAAGTGTGTGTGAGGCTGTGATGGTACTCCATGTTACTGATGGTCTCTCAGTCTTGTGTAATCACTGCGTGTGATGAGGTTAGTAATTCCTGAGTAAGGTCAGAGCCTGTGTAAGTGTGTGTGAGGATGTGATGGCACTCCATGTTACTGATGGTTTCTCAGTCTTGCTAAACATTACGGATGTGTGGAAGTTGAGGTGGGCGGCCTTATGTAGTGCTGCGGCGGCATAGCGATCACAATGGATTAGCAGATTATTGCAGTCTCTGTGTATTAATGGGGTTCCGCTGACATTTTAGGTCTTATCCGCACCCTGTAGCTTTTTTTTTTTTGCACCTTAATAAACACAGCACATTAACATAGGATTAACGAGCCAGTATTGACACTACCAACATGGCAACCCTGGACTTAAACATGTAGTATAAAGTTTTAAAGCATAGCACATACTATCTCCCATGCTATGCATTAAATGGCACCATGCATGAAACACCTTTACATTTACATCACAACACCCAACTATAGTGCACATTACTTTTGTGTGTCTTTCCCTATTCTCCTAGTGCATGTCGACAAGCTTTTAAATCGTGTTTGCGTTGATGCCACAAAACCCATCTGCTATCCTAGACTACTGACAGCAATTACTATCATTTCATCATATTTACAGAATTTACTTGCAGTTGCCTGTCAGCTGTAAAGCCATGGCTTCTTTTATCATTAATTATTCTCCTTACCGTTACTCAGTCTGATATGTATTCTGCTATAAGAAATGTTTGTATAGTAATGGCAACGCAAAACACAGACCAAATTTGGGGGAGTAATTTAAAGTTTATAAAAGGTTTGTTCTGTATGGGAAAAAAATTGAATGCCCCCTTAATACGGTCTACTTTTTTTTTTTTTAAAAGGCAATGGGCCCTTTTTTTGAAAGTTAGCAGTCCTTGAAGTGTACTTGGTTGCCCATCATTATATAATATAGCTGCACGGTGATAAAATATGTCATCACTTTGGAATGTACTGACAGTTGGATGAACTCAAGGTTCATACAAACTAGACTGTATGGTGAAAGATATTGGGTGTACACACTGAACGATATCGTTAACGATATCATTCAGTGACGTCATCCTGCCACATCCCTGAAGGCACTTTCTTACGATATCGTCAGATTGGCCTGGATGTTTGCACGCCTGCAAACATCGTTAAAGACCCACGGTAGCGCGCATCGTTGGTCGTTTGGTCCATAGACACTGGACGATATGAACGATATATCGTTGAACGTTATCGTTCATATCGTTCACTTTTATCGTCTACTGCATGTGCCCCATTACCCACCAGTGTCCGTGATGCCATTTCCACAGAGTTCTGGCACATAACCAGTGCCTGATTACCAACAGGGAAGCCGGGATGGTCGTCAAGAAGCCCCCACACCATCATGAAGCGCGGGGCACTGGGGTTTCTCTATGGCATAATGTGAAGTTGGGGCACTACATTTGTGTTGCTGGGAGTATGTACACGTTATACTTTCCAATAACATCGCCAGCATATCCTATTAACAAATTTCATTGCTAGAAGCCACCACAAATTAATTGCCCCGGGGCACACACAGACCTTAAACCGGCCCCGGTCATAGCACACATCTGTGATTTCTCATACTTACCCATCAAACACCACCTCTCGATAACCACATGGGACATTCCCAAAAATCAACCAATAACAACATCATAACCTTATTCGCAGCCAAAAGTGTATAACCGTATAGAAGAAAAGTAAAAGGCTGCACAGGCCACATTCAGAAAGAAAAAATATGCACTCTGTAGAGGGGAAAAGGTGAGGACGTGCCAAAAAGAACCGTAGTAATGCTAAAAGGAAAAAAGGCAACATAAAGGATAACCAGTGTAATAAAAATCAAGTGCTGATAGGAGAAATAGACAGATGAGGGGGAAGAGAGAGCGTGCGCATCGGGTGTCACCAGACCTGGGCCCCCATTTACTAATGAGTTTTATCACCAAAACGAGTGATACATGTCACTGCGTATGATAAACGGTGCTCCAGCCAATCAGCTCCCAACTGTCATTTTTCTAACAGATGACAGTTGGGATCTGATTGGCTGGAGCACCATTTATCATACACAGTGACAGTTGGGAGCTGATTGGCTGGAGCACCATTTATCATACACAGTGACAGTTGGGATCTGATTGGCTGGAGCACCATTTATGATACACAGTGACAGTTGGGAGCTGATTGGCTGGAGCACCATTTATCATACACAGTGACAGTTGGGATCTGATTGGCTGGAGCACCATTTATGATACACAGTGACAGTTGGGAGCTGATTGGCTGGAGCACCATTTATCATACACAGTGACAGTTGGGATCTGATTGGCTGGAGCAACATTTATCATACACAGTGACAGTTGGGAGCTGATTGGCTGGAGGACCATTTATCATACACAGTGACATTTATCACTCATTTTGGTGATAAAACTTGTTAGTAATGGGGGCCCTGGTGACGCCTCTGAGCACAGGAGAAAAAGAAAGCGAGAAAAATAGCCAGGCAGCAGCAGTATGTATGGGTATGTATCTATATGTGCATGTCATAAACTGGCAGGGGCAATAATCCACGTCAGTAGTGACTAGTTTTGTTTTCCCTTCTGTTTTCCCCTCAGAATATGTGGTTTGCAAACCCCGGAGGAAGTAACAGCATGCCCAGCCGTTCTCACAGCTCCGTACAAAGGACGCGCTCACTGCCCGTCCACACCTCCCCGCAGACCATGCTCATGTTCCAGCAGCCAGGTAAGTGTTCCGTCACTTCTGTGCTGGAGTGTGCTGACCATGTAGCTTGCCTAACAGCAAAGCCTGAACCCAAGAGGGGAAGTAATACAATTTATAGGGGCGGCGCAGTCCTAACTCGTTCATACCGTCCCTCGCGGCGCTGTGTCCGGCACCCTTATCTGCTGCATTCTATCAGAACGATCAATAAATGTCATGTCCATTTACAAAGTCCTTGTAACTCGCAGTCCATATAATGCCCAGCATATGACTGAATCACTGTAGTAACTGAATGAAAGGACAATAATATGAACACGCTGAGAATTATGCAGCAACCGAATACTTTGCAGAGCTTTTCCTGTTGTACCGTTTGACCCTGATAAATGAATCATCCACAACTATTGTTTTATATTCAGAGATCCGTACTACAGTCCCAGGATAGACTTGTAGGTTATATTCAGAGATCCGTACTACGGTCCCACGATAGACTTGTAGGTTATATTCTAGATCAAATATGTTTCTGATTTACAGACTTTGTTTTTTGTTTTATTTTTTTGTTTTTTCTCTCCAGATTTTCAGGTACCAGCAACAGAGCCAGATATCAATAACCGGCTGGAATCTTTGTGTCGGAGTATGACGGAGCATGCTCTGGGTGGTAAGCGTTTCAAATATAGCACAGCTAAAAATACTCGGGAGGAGACAGCCTGGGAGTGGAATGTCTGCTAGGAGGGATACACGCACAAAATGTCTATTTTCCGGCTGGCTTTGTAAATCCGTCCAATGATATCGCCGCCCCCAGCGCACGGAGATTCGGCCCCTCTGCTGCAGCAGGAAAGGTTGGGTTTGGGCAGCGCACTGATAGAATGTGTCTCTGCAGCTGCCAAAGTCAGTTTGCGGTTGGGCTGAGGTATGTGAGGTTAGAGGGGAGGAGGACGGGTGTAGTAACAAAACATTGTGTCTGTACTTTGTGCGATTCTGCCGGCCATGAGCTGCGGGAGGAAATCTCAGTGGATTTATTGCTGTTGAGTGGTCAGGCTGAATGAAACGGCATGTGTCGGCAGGTCTACTCCTACATCATTTACTGACACTCAGCGTGCAACTATTGGATTTCCAGGTTGGTTTTAATGACACATCGTAATGTCTTACGCAAACCACTGTACATCATGGAAGAGCTTGGCTGGATCTCCTGCTCACCAATACCGGGACAACCACAAATTCATTATTATGCCTTAAGTGTTTTTCCGATACAATAGAGAGTGCCCAAGTTAAAGCGTGCGCAATTCTCCGAGGCTGTCTCTGCCCTTGCTCCACTCCACCCTTCGGCCCTTGCTCCACGGCAGCCTTCGGTCCTTGCTCCACGGCAGCCTTCGGTCCTTGCTCCACGCCAGCCTCCGGCCCTTGCTACACACCAGCCTCCGGCCCTTGCTCCACGCCAGCCTCCGGCCCTTGCTCCACGCCAGCCTCCGGCCCTTGCTCCACGCCAGCCTCCGGCCCTTGCTCCACGCCAGCCTCCGGCCCTTTCTCCACGCCAGCCTCCGGCCCTTTCTCCACGCCAGCCTCCGGCCCTTGCTCCACGCCAGCCTCCGGCCCTTGCTCCACGCCAGCCTCCGGCCCTTGCTCCACGCCAGCCTCCGGCCCTTGCTCCACGCCAGCCTCCGGCCCTTTCTCCACGCCAGCCTCCGTCCCTTTCTCCACACCAGCCTCCGTCCCTTTCTCCACGCCAGCCTCCGTCCCTTTCTCCACGCCAGCCTCCGTCCCTTTCTCCACGCCAGCCTCCGTCCCTTTCTCCACGCCAGCCTCCGTCCCTTTCTCCACGCCAGCCTCCGTCCCTTTCTCCACGCCAGCCTCCGGCCCTTTCTCCACGCCAGCCTCCGGCCCTTTCTCCACGCCAGCCTCTGGCCCTTTCTCCACGCCAGCCTCTGGCCCTTTCTCCACGCCAGCCTCCGGCCCTTGCTCCACACCAGCCTCCGGCCCTTTCTCCACGCCAGCCTGTCAAAGCTGTGACTTCTATTTCTCAGGTAAGGGATTAGCTAAACTATCCCAAACACCATTGGCACACTCCACTATCACTGATCAGGCTGGCACCACCAGCTGGGGCAATGTACACAGATCTGCCCGCTGTTATTCAACAGCACATTTCTGATATACACTTCACCTGGCTCAATAGCCGCCGGTTCAAATCCCGACAGCGCCATCCCAATGCATGAAGATCCCGACAGGGGTGGTAAGTGCCCCAACACTCCCCCTTTTTTTTTTCCTAACTGTCCCTTAGTGGTGCCTAACCCCCCTTCCTGCAACCTAAACCTAACCCTCCTTGCGTAACCCTAACCTCCACCCGGGGGTGCCTAACCCTAACTCCCTCTCCTCATAGCCTAACCCTCCCCGGGGGGATGCCTAATCCGAATCTCCCCCCGAAACGGAAATGCCTAAACCTAACCCCCCTATCCCCAGGGACAGTGATACTTACCCGGCGCCCGGAGGTTCGGCATTCCAGCGGTAGGGTTGGTGACGCCGCTATGTTAGTATCATTCGGGATGGCGGCGTTGGGATTACAGGCGTTGGCATATCGGCACCCGGGATCCCGTCTGCCGGCTTATTAACTTTTTTTTTTTTAACTACATCCCCTTCATCTCTAGCAGTAACAGGGCTCATTTTTTTTTAGTCTTCCTTTATACGAGCTCAGCATCACCAAGCAATTATTCCGCTTCAATACTCCATGGCAGCCATTACAGTGGCACCCCGGGATGGCATGTAGTGTGACTCCATCCCTTGCCGTCTAGTCCTGTCTCTACTATAGTAGGTCAGGTAGTCTTTTTATTTTGAGGGACTTCCTTTATGGAAGCTTTGTCAAAGATAAAGATGCTCTTGGATAAAGCTTCAATAAATGGAAGCGAAACGCATGCGAATACCTGCTACTTGCACCTTGCGGGACATTTACTTGATTGCAGCCAGCGATCTTCATATACTGAGCGGGAGCTGTTTCACTACAGCGGGACGGAACTCAGGACGTGATTCAGACCCCATCGCTAAGGGGCGATCGCTCGCAGGCGGCCAATTGCTGCAAACTGCGCATGCGTATTAGTCGCAGTGCGCGTGTGTAAACCGCTCACTGCCATCAGGAATAGAGCACGCGTGGCACAAAGGCAGATCGCTCCTTTGAGGGACAGATAGCGCCATTTGTGGGTGGTAACAGGGGAAGGTGCTTGTTAACGGGGAGTGGTAGTGCGTACGCAGGCGTGTCTGGCCGTCATAACGGCGTTTTATGGGTGTGCATAAATTCAAAGCTGTGTCATTGTATACGTCACCTGGCATCTTTTTTTGACTGAAGTACTCGCAGTACTTCCGATGGCTCTCGCTATTACCGATGGTCTTATTCACTTCCTGGAGATGACGTGTGCTGCGAGAGTAGAGGGGGCGGTATTATACGAGCTTGTGAGCGCTTAGGCGCCGCTCTCTAACACATAAAGGGCGTCCTTTAGCCTTGCCTTGCGATCGTGGTTTTTGCATGTCCGGCCCCTTTTTCGGATGCGAGCGATCGCATCTAGCGAGAGACTCTGAATGAGCTCCTCAGTTTGAACCGGACTGAGACAGCGGCTAACAAAGGATATTTGTACTTATTGCATTAAATTAATGACGTCTTGACTTTTATTTCTGCCTTGTCCGGTACTTCCAAAGTATTATTGTGATACATTAGCGCAGCACCACCATTCGTATTTACATTTATGGCTACAGTGACTTCCTCTGGTAGTCTTGTTCATTTGTGGGCTTACATAGACCCGTAGGTGTATGCTGCTACATTGGATAAATGTAAACATTATTTATATTAGCGCCCAGCTGGAGTTGTGTTAAAAATGTTTTCCAGACTATTCCTCGTCCAGGAAACCTCAGGAGCTTTTCACACTATTGTGGACCTGGGGAGACTGCACAGATTTGTCAGTGCAGACCGTCCTGAATGGAATCTGTGAATTCTATAATCACGGCCATCGACAAACCACAAATCAGGAGGAGGCCATTCAGGGAACACGTGTGTTTTATTGCACATTGTGCATTTTTGGGGGTGTTCTTTGAAAAAACTTTGTGCAAAATGGAAGCCTTATACAGGAAAGCGGCTATGGTGACCACTGCCGTTATCCATCCAGCTGCCAAAGACTTGGACTCGCAGAAGCCACGGGCGCTATGACGCTGCCGCAGGCGATACTGTACAAAGCTCTGGTGCTGCCGACAAACCTGGCGTAATGGGATATGCCCGCAGCACTGTGATCCAACACAACCACCTAATGCACTTGTTCACATTTATTCCAATGCTACAGCTGATCAATAAAGTCCAGTCCTCCGACACATGCAATGTAAGCTTGGGGAGGGATTTGATAAGGGATAGTATCTACTAAACTTCCTACAGGCCATGTTTTAAGGATTGCCGGATCACTTCTGCTCTGATATTGTAACTCGCATATCCTACATTAAAAAGTCCCCCATAAAATGATCTCATGGACGTTGAACCGCGGAACCATAGCGGCCACATCGGTTTTTCCATGTTTTATGGTCGTTTAGAAAATGAAACTGAACAGCAGGTTTCTATGCATCCGTTTATATGAATGTCATTGGCTTAAAGTGTTTAAAGACTGGATTGAGAACACCTGTCTCGTGTGTGTATTTGATGAAATAACGCTAAGCGTATAATTCAATGGGAGGCGGGGGGGGGGGTCAGGGACACATGGAGGCGTATGAAGCCAGTTGCACAGGTCACTGGCTGCACAAAATTAAGCAGTTTGTGGCAGCCAATCACATTTTATCCTTGCTTGGTTGCTATGGTGGTAACCTGTGCATCATTCTGCACTGCAGGAAGTTCCTCCATATTTACCCATGTCGTATGACCACTGCCCTAACATCCGCTCCCCCCTTCCCAAGAAAAAAATATATACAGTATATATACAAGTACTGTGCAAAAGTTTTAGGCAGGTGTGGAAAACATGCTGCAAAGTAAGAAGGCTTTAAAAAATAGAAGTGTTAATATGTTGTTTTTATCAATTAACAAAATGCAAAGTGAATAAACAGGAGAAATATAAATCAAATCCATATTTGGTGTGACAACTCTTTGCCTTCAAAACAGCATCAATTCTTCTAGGTACACTTGCACAACGTCACGGATTTTGTAGGATTATAGTCAGGTGTATGAGTAACCAATCATACCAAACAGGTGATAACGATCTTCATTTTCATATGTAGGGTTGAAGCACAGTCATTAACAGAAACAGCTGTGTAGGAGGCTTAAAACTGGGTGAGGAACAGCCAAACTCTGCTATACAGGTGAGGTTGTGGGAGACAGTTTCATGTCACACCATGGCAAGACTGAGCACAGCAGCACGACACAAGGTAGTTATACTGCATCAGCAACGTCTCTCCCAGGCAACGATTTCAAAGCAGACTGAGGTTTCAGGACGTGCTGCTCAAGCTCTTTGAAGAAGCACAAAGAAACTGGCAACCTTGAGGACTGTAGACGCAGTGGTCGGCCAAGGAAACTTAGATAGACACATCATGCTTACTTCCCTTCAAAATCGGAAGATGTCCAGCAGTACCATCACCTCAGAACTGGCTGAAATCAGTGGCACCCAAGTACACCCATCTGCTGTTAGGAGAAGTCTTGCCAGTAGTGGTCTTCGTGGAAACAAGGCCAAGCGACCCAACTATGGACATAAACATAGGAACTGGGGTGCAGAAAAAAAGGCAGCTGGTGCTCTGGACTGTTGAGTCAAAATTTTAAATATTTGGCTGTAACAGAAGGCAGTTTGTTCACCGAAGGGCTGGAGAGTGGTACAATAATGAGTGTCTGCAGGTAACAGTGAAGCATGGTGGAGGTTCCTTGCAAGTTTGTGGCTGCATTAAATACAGGCTGGTACTTATCCATCATACTATACCATTAGGAAGGCGTCTGATTGGCTCCAAATTTATTCAGCAGCAGGATTTCAACCCCAAACATACAGCAAATGTCATTAGGAACCATCTTCAGCGTAAAGAAGAACAAGGAGTCCTGGAAGTGATGATATGGCCCACACAGAGCCCTGATTTCAACATCATCGAGCCTGTCTAGGATTACATGAAGAGACAGAAGGATGTGAGCAAGCCTACATCCACAGATGGTCTGTGGTTAGTTCTCCAAGATGTCTAGAACAACCATCCGTAACGAGTTCCTTCAAAAACTATGTGCAAGTGTATCTAGAAGAATTGATGCTGTTTTGAAGGCAAAGGGTGGTCACACCAAATATTAATTTGATTTAGATTTCTCCTCTGTTTATTCACCTTGCATTTTGTTAATTGATAAAAATAAACTCTTAACACCTCCTATTTTAGAAAGCATTCTTACTTTGCAGCATGTTTTCCACACCTGCCTAAAATTTTTTGCACGTGTGTGTATGTATGTATGTATGTATGTATGTATGTGTATATACAGTACCAGTCAAAAGTTTGGACACCTTCTCACTCAATGGTTTTTGTTTATTTAAATTGTTTTCAACATAGTAGGTTAATACTGAAGACATCAAAACTATGAAAGAACACAAATGGAATTATGTTGTAAACAAAAAAGTTTTAAACAAATCAAATATGTTTTATATTTTAGATTCCTCAAAGTAGCTCCCTTTTGCTTGGATGACAGCTTTGCACACTCTTGGCATTCTCTCAGTCAGCTTCATGAGGTAGTCTCCTGGAATGGTTTTCCAACAGTCTTGAAGGAGTTCCCAGAGGTGCTGAGCACTTGTTGGCTGCTTTTCCTTCACTCTGCCGTCAAACTCATCCCAAACCAGCTCAATTGGGTTTAGGTCGGGTGATTGTGGAGGCCGGGTCATCTGACGCAGCACTCCATCACTTTCCTTCTTGGTCAAGTAGCCCTTACATAGCCAGGAGGTGTGTTTGGGGTCATTGTCTTGTTGGAAAACAAATGATGGTCCCAGTAAGCGCAAACCAGATGGGATGGCATGGCGCTGCAGGTTAAGTGTGCTTTGACTTTTGCATAAATCACCAACAGTGTCACCAGCAAAGCACCCCCACACCAACACACCTCCTCCTCCATGCTTCACAGTGGGAACCACACATGCAGAAAACATCCGCTCACCTTCTCTGTGTCTCACAAATTCATGGTGGTTGAAACCAAAAATCTAAAATTTGGACTCATCAGACCAAAGTACAGATTTCCACTGGTCTAATGTCCATTCCTTGTGCTTCTTGTGCCAAACAATTCTCTTCTTCTTGTTGTTCATCCTCAGTAGTGGCTTCTTCGCAGCAATATGATCAATGAAGGCCTGATTCTCTGAACAGTTGATGTTGAGATTTCTCTGCTACTTGAACTCTGTGAAGACTTTATGTGGTTTCTAATCTGAGGTGCTGTTAAGTAGCGGTTTCTGAGGCTGGTAACTCTAATGAACTTATCCTCTGCAGCAGAGGTAACTCTTGGTCTTCCTTTCCCGGGCGGTCCTCATGAGAGCCAGTTTCATCATAGCTTTAGATGGTTTTTGCAACTGCACTTGAGGATACATTCAAAGTTCTTGAAATTTTCCGTATCGACTGACCTTCATGTCTTAAAGTAATGATGGACTGTCGTTTCTCTTTACTGAGTTAGGTGGTTGGTGCCATAATATGGATTACAACTGTAGTCAAATAGTGGTGTCCACTGTGTACTAACCCTACCTCTGCACAACACAACTGATGGTCTCAAACACATTAAGATGGCAAGTAATTCCACAGATTGACTCCTGACAAGGCACACCTGTTAATTCAAAACCATTCCAGGAGACTACTGTACCTCATGAAGCTGATTGAGAGAATGCCAAGAGTGTGCAAAGCTGTCATCAAAGCAAAAGGGGGCTACTTAAACAAATCAAATATGTTTTATATTTTAGATTCCTCTAACACTTTTTTTATACAACATAATTCCATATGTGTTCTTTCACAGTTTTGATGTCTTCAGTATTAATCTACTATGTTGAAAATAATTGAAATAAACAAAACCCATTGACTGAGAAGGTGTGTCCAAACTTTTGACTGGTACTTTATATAATATATATAATATACACACACATAAAATATAGTTCTGGCATGTGAGCAAAAATGAATGTCGTCTGCCTTGGTTATGTTTTGTTAACCCCAAGTCACTTTCAGGCTTTATTTTGTATCTTTCTTCCACAGATGGCGTAGACAAAACCTCTACGATCTAGAAGCGAATCGGAACATTACTTTGTGGCAGCGCTGGACGTATCACACGGAACTGCTGGTCCAGTGTCGGAAATCGCTGACTTTCTCCTCGGATGCGCCAAACACAACTTTGCCTTTTTGTTTTCCATTATTATTGTACAAAGGAAAGTAGAAAGGGGAGAAATTTATAAGCTGTGCTTGCAAAAAAAAAAAAAAAGATTATTTTGATACGTAAAAATGACGGAGAAAGTGAACTTTTATTTTTTTTTTTTAGATGTGATCGGTTTCCTGAATGAAAAGCGCTATGTTCTGAGTGGGAAACGTTGGGAAATAATTTAGCTGCCAGCAGACAAGTACATGTCTGACCCAATAATGGGGAACAGTACATGTGACCAAACAATCGGGGGAGAGAGAGAAGGAGTACATTGCTTTGCGTTGCTTAGTTGAACTACATTAGGGTGTTTTGTGTCATTTCAGTTTTTGTTTGTTTTTCTCCTTGGCGAAAATAAAACTCACATGTTTACATAAAAATTTTTTTTATATATATATATATATATATATATATATATATTTTGAGGGTACATAATTACTGCAGGTAAGCATTCTGTATCTTAAATTAGTTTTTCTTTTTTTGTATGGCAGCCGGTTTGCATTGTGTAACAGCAAGATGTACTTTTGGGAATGGGAGGTCACTGATTCTTAAAGGAGGTCCGCCGCCAGAGCCACCTCGCTGTTCTGTTCCGCTCAGACAGCAGACGTCTCACTGCGTTAGTCGCGGCTGAAGGGTTAATAGTTACGGTGCTGAAAGGTGTGTGAGGAACGTCATAGAATGTAAGTAGCAAGTGAAGAAAGAACCCGGGCAGATTTATTTTTGCAGACTGTAGAAGACGAAAATAGAAAATTAAGAACAGGTCATGTTGCAGGACTTTCCCAGGGGCGGAACTATAGGGTGCGTGGGGTGTTACTGCGGCCGTGGGCCCACACGCTCCATGATGCACCCCCCTCCTCCAGCAAAAGGGCTCCCATTCTGCTTAGTCCTCTTCTGAGCAGGCGATGGGGCCCCTTTGCCCAAGCTTGGCTATTGGGCACGGCAATACACTGTTCCGCCTCTGGGCATTCCTATTTAATAGCTCTGTAGGAAGTGCACAATTTGAAAGTTATTATTGGATTTGTTTTTTCTTCGGGAGAGGTTGCATGATAAATAAGTGCTACTGGTGTGTGGTTTTAATGGATAGGCTGCCTTCTCATTCATGTCATTGGCTCCTAGTGACTGGATAGGCTGCATTCTCAGTGATGTCATTGGCTCCTAGTGACTGGATAGGCTGCATTCTCAGTGATGTCACTCGTTCCTAGTGACTTAATAGGCTGCATTGTCAGTGATGTCATTGGCTCCTATTGACTGGTAAGGCTGCATTCTCAGTGATGTCACTGGCTCCTAGTGACTGGATAGGCTGCATTCTCAGTGATGTCACTGGTTCCTAGTGACTGGATAGGCTGCATTCTCAGTGATGTCACTGGCTCCTAGTGACTGGATAGGCTGCATTCTCAGTGATGTCACTGGCACCTAGTGACTGGATAGGCTGCATTCTCAGTGATGTCACTGGTTCCTAGTAATATAACTGGTTTATAGTAAATTAACAAGTTGCATTAATCTGGTTTAGCTTGGCCCACATATTGGCTACTTTATGTGCGGTTGACTGGTACACTTTGTATCTAATTTAATATGGCACTAAAATACATATTCTCAAACTAATGTTCTACTTTGAGAACATGTGGGTACAATTGTCTATAGGTAAATGTAACCAGGTACCCTTTAATACTAGTTGCTGATGCATTTTATTAAGACCTTTCCTTTAAAATGCCTAGCAGTTTCGGCACTTGCCTCAATCCCTGCTACGCAACATTATTTTGAACCCCTCGCTATCCACCAATCACTACTTACATGTGAAACCCTGGCTGCTGCTTCTCAGTGTAGCTGATGTGCCGAGTGCAGTGCTCGGCTATAATGGTGCCGGGGGGGAGGGGGAGTTCTGGGTGGGAAGCAGGTAGTACTTACCTGGGCCCAGGTCAGTAGGAGTGTTCTGTACCCTGCTGCTCTGCCCACTACCGCTTGCCGCGCCTGTATAGCAGCACAGCCATAGTCTCCTCTCACTGCCTGATGTGCCGCTGCTGTGCTGTATAGACGCAGCCAGCGGTAGTGGTTAGAGAGGAGAAGTGTTACAGGTGGGGGTAATCGCACTGGCCACCACCCCTCCCCTGGTGCCGCCCCACCTCCAGATAGATATACACTTTATCTGTGAGGGATGAGGTGAGTGCTGCTATTATATATATATATCAGTGTCCTGAGGAAGGGGATACGTTCCCCGAATCATTGATGTAATAAATGACCCTGATGTAGGGTTTATTGGTTTCACTAGACTCAGAGTGCCACCTTATTGTCTGTCATATATATATATATATATATATATATATATATATATAAATATATATATATATCTATATCATTTTCTTTTTTCCTTGTAGCTAGTGAAATTAAAGTGTACATGTTATCTACCATTTGCGATCGAATCCTTTTCATGAATGAGAATGCAGCCTATTGATTCACTTGGAACCATTGACATCCTTGAGACATGAGGCACAACTTGCCTCAGTGATGTCACTACTAGTTCCTAGCGCAGTGGTTTTCAGCTCCAGTTCTCAAGTACTCCCAAAAGATCATGTTTTCAGGAGTTCTTTAATCATGCACATGGGAGAATCCATTTTGCTTGGTAAGTAATATCTCACCTATTTCCACAGACAGAAAATCCTGAAAATATGACTTGTTGGGGGCACATGAGGACTGGAGTTGAAAACTACTGCCGTAGCGGATTGATAGGCCAAATATTTTGTCCCGTCTACTATGTGCTTGCAGCAGGTACAGGATAAGTATCCAAGTCTGCGCTTAAATATGGTTTACATGCCTTGCAGTGAAGGATTATTGGAAAAGGTTTTGAACCTCCACAGCTGTTCCATAATAGGAATATATTTACCCATTAGAATTATTTATTGTCGCCCTGCTTATAATAGCAGAGGTAATCTGATCATATCTATATTTTCTTTTGTTTGACAGTTAGCTATGGCTGGTAACCATAAATTATCTTCATATTAACTACCATATACTTTTGTGTTTGATATAAAGCCTATTATAGGTCATTTTGTAGATAGATTTGTGTTTTTTCTCTGGTCAGTGTTAACTATATATATATATATATATATATATATATATATATATATATATATATATAATATTGTGAACATCTAATTTCTGATATATTCATTTTGCTTGTGGCAAAATGGCGGAATCATTTACTTCCTATACGTCCTGTATTGATTGCAGGTTTACAAAGACACAGAAGAAAGGTGAATTATTTATAAAGGAAAAAAAAATGGAAATGTTTTAGAAGCTGTATAATTCTTTCAAGTGGCAGTGCCTTCTCGTCTGTTTTGCTCCCACTCTAATTTTTTTTTTCTTCATTTATTAAATATTCTAAAACTCTGAGTGAGTTCTATTTAAGAATCCTCTAAAAATTTGTTGGGTTTTTTTTGTTTTTTGTTTTTTACTCTGAGGTTTGAAAAAGTGTGTGTGGGGGGGGGGAAACAGTTGTGTTTCATTCATCTCTGCTAGCTGTCTTTTAGATACTTTGCAGGAAAAGTTTTTTGCCTTATCTCTGGTGCTTTTTATCCATAGTGATTTCTAAAAAAAAATAAAAAAATTATATATACAGATATAAAATTTTAAATAAATGTAAAAAAAAAAAATCAGTGTTCTCAGATGTACCAAAAATAAGATGTTGCTGCTTATGTTGTCTTCTGCTTGGCGTTTAAACTCGTGTGTGTTAATTTGTAAAGAATCTTTGGGCAAACACACCGTTTTCAATGCGTTGATGTCTACACAAGTGCTATGTGGTATACACATACAGTGTTGTTATAGTATTATACCCGTCAGCGGCTTGGGATTGTATTATCTGCAGGAATGAAAATCGCTGCCCCCTTGTGGCCTTTTAAAGTAATGGTGGTATTTTTAGCTTAACAGCAGCTCCTCCCACTGCGCAGTTGTAAGGGATTTTTTTTTTTGTATACTCTGACTGGTTTCTGTATATGTTGTTGAACAATATATTTTCAGCCAAACCAGGATGCCAAGGATTTAAAGTGGTTTCAGTGCCCTCTTATATGAGATATATATATATATGGTCCGGTATTCCAATAACATGGGTGATTTTCATTTGGTGTTGTCATAAGTTTTGGAGCTGACAGGACAGTGAAAAAATGAAGCAAATTACCCTCCTGCTGGGAGTTACCAGGTGCGCCTTGCCAGGGATATAAAATAAACTCTGCAAATATAATCAATTGTTTAAAAGTTGCCCCCTATGTAGAGGGTATTGGGAGTATTTAAATGTTTTACTAAAGGGACACTATCATCTTTTGTATTTTTTGCAGAGAGAAATTAATGCAAAAACTGTTCTTTTTCAGTGTCCTGTTTTTAGATAAAAGACCCTTTATAAATAGCTTGTCTAAACACAACTGGCAGTCATTGGAGGTCCTTGCTAGACCTCCCCTAAATATTCCTTCTCCCTCTGTAAATAACCTTCTTGCCCTTACTTGCCCTGTCTGCCTCTTGGCCGTCAATACCCTCTTCTTCCTAATTATCTAAGTAACATGCTACCCTCTCTTAAAAAGCCAGCCATCTATTAAAAAGCTAGTTGCCCGCTCTAAATAGCTAGCCATGTTCTTGAGATATGTAAATAGCCAGCTCTACTCCCACCCTCTCTAAATAGCTAGCCGTGCTCCTGCCATAACTAAATAGCTAATCACCCTCTCTACATAGCTAGCTGCGCTCCTGTCATATCTGGACCTAAAAAGGAAAAAATAAATAAATCAGAAGGAAAAAAATAAATTTATATCTCGAGTTTAATTGAGCATCAACACCTACCATATTATTGCATATATAAGCATTCAAACAATTGAACAAACACATCACATTCGTCCATTTGCTCCTATTGGGAGAAAAAAAAAACTAGTTTGCAAACATAGTAAAATTTCCCTTATAACTTAATAAATAAATAAAATAATTTGTACAAAACATGAGGCAGATTTTTTTTTTTTTCTTTCCTTACACCATGACATTATGAACAAAAAGTGTGGTGGGGGGGGGGACGACAATCTGAGGGAAAGAGAAAAAAAACAAAACAATAAACAGTAAAAACTAAAAGAAAATACACCAACATTGCCTGCATTATATTAGTTAGTTTCATATAGTCACCCTGCTCATGAACCCCCAACCCTATTCCTCCTTGCACAACTCTTTCACACCGACCTGAAAATCCCGGGTTATTCCACATGAACGCGCAACAACCAGGGATTTTTATTAGTGGAAACGCCTCCACCTGGGTCCAGTCACCGGGAATCCTAGCAGTGGGAAGGACCCGGGTGAGCTGCAGTGTATGTGGGTGACCCTGGTTCCAAATACAGGGTCAGACTTTGGTGGAAAAGTGGTATTAGTCAACCGCCACAGTGCATTGTCATAGTCTTTATATCAGAGGTATACGACATGTGGTCTGCCAGCTGCTGTGGAACTACACATCCCAGCACTGCTACAGTCTTACTTTTAGGGCAAGCTAAAATTGTGGCAGAGCATGCTGGGATGTGTGGTTGCACAGCAGCATGTTGAATATCCCTGCTTTACATGATCAAGCTGCAGTTCTCTATCATTATCCATTGTCTGGAATCATTGTAGACTGTAGAAGGAACACCTGGCAACCCCTAGCACTGATGGTCTTTCACCTGAATGTGCAGCTTCAAAATGGGTGGATCTAATGTTAGGGAGTGTAGTTCAAGAGCCACCCTTCATTTACACCCAGTGATGGAAGACATTTTGTGGCCTCAACTTTGACAGTCTATTCATTTACTAGGAACTATGGGCATGACTTCATAACTAATATTCATGAGGTATGATGAATATGCATGAGGTACGGCAGCCTAGTGAATGTGTAGGCTGCATTCTCGTGAAATTGGATCAGGGTAAAAACAAAAATAAACGACTAAGTGAACAAAGTAGTAGGCAGAGCAAGATCTATTAAACATTGCAAAGAGGACAAATTGAGATGTTACCCATAGCAACCATTCAGATTTTAACTATCATTACATGTTATAAAATGAAAGCTTTTATCTGATTGGATGCCATGTTGGATGCAAAACCTCCAATTGTCCATTTTGACGGGTCTGATAAATCTCATTATGGAAGGCATTAACCAAGAGCAGCCTTAATTGAGTTTATGGTGGCATCAGTTTGCAAGTCTGGATTTCAGAGCGCCATCTCTAAGCCAATGTGGATAACTAAAGCATTATCCGGTAGGATACTACAAGTTACGGTGAACTCCCTTAAGGCTTCTTCTTTGAATGTGCCTGTCAAAGCATAAATCATGCAAAAAGTATACATTTGCACACAGCTGTAGTAACACTAAAGTTAATTTTATATTCATTAGAGATTGCAAAGTGAGTTTTTTTAATTTGTTTTTTGTATTTGTTTACTTTACCCTTTGGTTGCCGGAAAGATCTTGCGCAGAAACGCGTAGTGCCCTCTCTGGACAGCCTGTGGGTTAATGATGTATGCGTATATTCCTCTGGGAGGAATAAAGAGAAAATAAGATTGTTAATAGTATTGAACAAAATCCTTCCTCCCGTATTAATATAAATTGTGTGTATTTATGTATATTCTAAGCCTCCTTATTAAAAAAAAAGCCAAAAAAATAAATATATATATATAATTTTTTTTGCATGCTAGAGCCAGGCTTATCTCTGTACATGCATGCAAACTTTTTGTTTTTATTATTTTCTTGTTTTTTTTTTTTTTCCTCTGGTTATTTTTTTTTTTACTCTAGAATATTAGTGCATAAAGAAATATTTTTGGCTAGTCAATGTTGCGATGCAATGCATATTTTTTAAATGTTTTGTCTTTTATGAAATTAGCATGTTTGTTACATGTATTTAAGCATACAAGTTCTAAGAAAAATAAAAAAAGAATCCTTATGTTTGAAAATGCTGTTTGCTAGTGTACAGTTTTCAGATGTTGTGAAAAGTGAAACACCTATGTTATTTCAACTTGCTACAATGTATTTATTACTCATTTCCTCCCATGTTATTACAGATCATTGCTATATTTCATATCGGCATTCTATTGGAAGTGAAGGGAGATGATTAATACAAAATTTTGTAACACTGTTGCGTGTTTGGGTTTTTTCTTCCAACTAGTCTTTTAACTGATAAGACTTTTTTTTTTTTAATATCTTTATTCCATTTTAAATAGTCAATAAGTTACACAAACAAAAAGAGAAGGAAATTGGCAAAAAAAATCATATACCCGTGGTCATATATTATTTCTAAATATTTTACAAATACTTTACATGACTTTATTTCAGAAAAAGTATAATAATAAAATATACTAAAATATAATATCTAATATTCCCACTAGAAACCTATTTTGAGAATTTAAATACAATAAATAACTTTTTCCATCACAAAACTCCTTATATCGAACTCAAAAGAATGAGAAAGGAAAATAAGGTAAAGAAAAATAAAAGAGGGAAAAAAGGTGGGAGGGATAGGGAAGACGACCCTTCACTATCAAAAATCATGCACGCTCTCACTTCTATAAATTTACAACTGTCAGTAAAGATACCAAATAGTAGATTTAAAACATTTTGACTATTGTTCCTGAGTAGATAAGTTCAATGTTTCAATATATGGCCCCCATTTTTTTTATACAATTGAATTACACCTCGTTCAATATCAGGCCTAGAAACTTGTCTACCTAGGCATATCAGATGTAGTAATGCCGTGGTAATCTGCTCCAACCACGGTGAAGAGTGTCCTATCCATTTGATACTATAATTGTCACTATAGGTAGAAGCTGTTTATATCTAAGCTTTATTCTCCAAGTCACAATAATGCAACGGGATCCATCATGCATTTCAGATTAAATGTTCTGTTTATAAAAAATATCACTTTGTTCCAAAATTTTTGGGCACAATATAGAAATTGTGTTTTATATGGGAAAGAAGATACCGATACAAGCAAAGATGTAAGAACATCTTCACCAAATTGCGGAGGGGATATTGATTTAAATAGTGTTTAAGTTTGAGGTACATATAAAATAGTTTATTACTTATGACATATTTTGCAGCAAAATCTTGAAAGGAGAGTAAAGGCCCCCCATACACATAGCTACCGATCTGACGGATTGGTACAATATCGCTGCTATATCGTACCGTGTGTGGGCAGGATATCGGCCAGTGCGAGCTCCCGTGGGGTCGTACATCGCACCTCCAGATCTTACTGCATGTTCACTTGATCTGAGGATGCGATGTATGACCCCATGCAGCGCTATGCAGGTGGGGGTTACCGGCATATCGGGTGGTCAGCCACCCGATCGCACCGTATGTGGGGAACGCCCGTTATGTTGGCCGTTGGATCGCAAGTCAGAATAAGCTGTTTTGGCATATGAAGTAATGCACCAAGAGACTATGGATAAACCATTGGCCGTTCAATATCTATATTTAGTATAAATAGATCTACCTAAAAGCCAGTCAATAACATACCGAAGGTGAACCGACCAAAATATCCGGAACTGCCAGCTCCCCGCCAACCCCCACTTTTGACGCTGTAATCTTAGTTTTACCATCGATTATCAGGGTTTCTTTCACATCCACATACATTTTTTTTATTTTTTTGTAACAAATTTTATTAGAAAGATGAGAGACACTACAATGATGACCTACACAGAGGTCTAACAATATAAACATACCACTTCGCAGAAATAAGTAGATGTATAAATTGCCTTCATTGTGGCATAAAAAAAATCAATAAACAATGGTAAAAATGCATCAAATATACAGAAAAACAGACCTCTATTTTTCCTTATATTAAAAAGAAAGGAAAATATGAAAGAAAAAAAAGGAGAGACATAAGAGAGCAAGAAAAAGGGAAAACCAGAGAAGAAAGAAAAAGAGGTGGGGAAGGGTGGGTTGTGGGGGAAACCCGATTGGACAGGACCAGAGCAAAACGACTCAACAGTCTCCATACAGGGGCTCTATATCAAATAACTACAGGAAATATTGGTCAATTAAATGCCGGGGCAACCTGGAAATAGGAGTTCCAAGGCTCCCACACCTTGACAAACTTCACGGAGGAGCCCTTCAGTATGCTGGTAATAGATTCCATGGAATGGATATGCCATATTTTAGCTATGATCACACCCATTATAGGAACTTCAGATGTCTTCCATGCTGAAGCAATGACACATCTGGCCGCCAGAACCATGTGAGTAAATAGTTTATTCTGATGAGGAGAGGCCACAGGGATACATGTAGGGAGTTAAAAAATATTTAGGGCTAAGAGGGACCTGAATGCCTAAAATGAAGCTGGTCAGGGTACCCAATTCCCTCCATAGGGCGACTAATTTCGAACAACTCCACCGGATATGCAGAAACTTTCCATCGGTCATGTTACATCGCCAACATAAAGGGGAGAGTTCAGAGTGCATTTTATGAAGGCGGGTAAGAACATAATACCATCGAAAAAATAATTTGTATGCATTTTCTTTTACGTGAACACGTTGGCCAGGTTAGACTAGATATCAATCCAGTCGTTGTCTAAAGTTTCCCCCAAGTCAGTCTCCCAGGCCCACTCATGGGAATCTCTATCGTCCGGTGGTGAGGGCAAAAGTAAGTTGTATAATGTGGAAATAAGTCCTTTAGGGGATGCCTCGTGAAGGGCTAAACCCTCCAATGTAGTGAGAGACCTGTGGTTAAGTTGCGATGCGATACTATTGTCGAATAGAAATGTCGCATTTGTAAGTACTGGAAAAGATTTTGGGCTCTATTTACTACAATCCCCATTTGTAATGCAGATTGTAGTGTGATATTGCCTGAATTCGCATTGCGAATTCAGGCAATATCACAGAGATTTACTACAAACCCCTTGCAGGGATAAAGCTCTGTGCCTGCGAATCCCCTCCGCACACTAGTCACGGTATTTTCGCAAAAAATACTGTGACAAAGTGCCCGCGCATGCGCCGACTGGCCGCCACTGCTGCCCCCCCCGGCGCTAAAACCCGCCCCCGTCATTAAGCCCCACGATCACGGACCCCCCCTCGACACCCCACTCCCTTAATAGCACTTACCTGCAGTCATCGGTGCTCCGGTAAGCTGATATCCCATACTGCACTGGGACCCGATCACCTGATGACCAGGCCGCAGTGCACCATGGGAGACCAGCTGACCGGAGGGGAGTCCTCACCGGAGCCCCGATCACCGGTCCCTTGAGACAGGTAAGTGAATTTTTTTTTTTTCCTTTTTTTGCAGTGATCAGCTTGCGGTCTGTTTAGACCACACAGCAGATCACTGGGGCCGGCTCCGGGCTCTGCTCTGCCTTTTAGAGCAGAGTAGGAGGCCGGTAACCGGGGGAGACCCTGGATAACGCCACCTCCCAGGTGGCATTATTATCACAGGTCTTTCCCCGGTATTTTTTTTACAATGTATTTTTAGTAACTTTGGTCGGATCACATTTCCCATTACAATCATGGGAAAAGCGATCTGATTACTAAAAATAAGTGATACTTAGGGGTTGGAGTAGAATTTTACGAATTCTACTCCAATTGCCGTAAAATTCTACTGCAATTGCCCTGTAATAACGATAGGTGATACTAAAATAATGTGAAAAGGGTGTGAAAACACACTTTTTCACTTTATTTTAGTAAAAATAATGTTAATAAATAGAGCCCTTTATGAGGAATTGAAAAGTTGGTCTGAATATCTGAAAATGTGGGGAAGGACGAGTCCTGCACAATATCATTTAACAATTTAATACCATTGGTCTTGCAGTACGTTAATGCAGGTGAATTGCAGCCCGGACGAAAAAGAGAATTATCAATCCACATACATTTTTAAATAATCTTATTGCAAGCTGCTATATCAGATTGACAAGTTTATTGGTAGTATTTGTAAAATATAAGATATTTTAGGGAAGAAAATACTTTTAATAATCGACCCCCCATCCCAATGAAGAAACTGGTCATCTCCAATTATCCAGACTAGAGAATATGTTCCGTAGAAGCATAGAGAGATTTGTTTCATTTAAAACTTGAATCTTGACTGTTATATCATCTCCCTAAATATTTAGTTTTTGAACATACCAATTGGAATTGATATATGCATTAATGCAATTTGAGAGGCTGGAGATGAATAGTTTCAAACAGGTGATCCCATGATATAAGGTGAGAGCCTTCTCAGCACCCAATGATAACAAAAACTGAGGTTCTACTACACCAGCAGATGAGATCCAATGTAATGCTGTTAATACCTTACGAATATTGCTTACAGAATGCCGACCACAATTAAATCCTGTCTGGTCTGCATCGATGACATCTGGGAGGAACAACCTTAACTATCTGCTAATAATTTAGCCAGAATTTTTGTAATTCACATTTAAAGTGATATAGGTCAATATGATCCTGATAATTTTAGATCTTTACCTGGTTTTGGAAGAAGTTTAATGATTGCATCATTAAAATACCTTGGAAGTGTATAGTTAGCAATAATATTATTAAAAACTTCCGTTAAGGTATCACAAATCTGTTACAGAATAATTTTGTTATATTCCCCCGTGAGGCCATCTGGACTTGGGGCCTTCAGCGGTTTCAGTCCCTGAATAGCCTTACGAACTTCCTCCGATTTGACTGGTGCGCCCGGCTGAAGGAGTTTATACGGATCTAGCCTCAGCGAGCATAGATGTGCTCAAAAAGGTGATTTAGCCTGTCTATAGCAGGCTGTACATAAATATCTGTATAAGAGTTTCAGAACACTTCCTCTACTTCTTTACTATAATCGTTGAAGTATGACCTGGCTTATAAAGATGTTTAATCATAGAAGAAGTAATAGTTCCCTGAAGTAAATTTGAAAGTTACCTACCCACTTTATTTCCATATGTATAGAACCTATAGGAACCCTGAAAGGAGTACAGCTCTCCTAGCTTTAATAATAATCAAAATGCAATTTCACCTCTAGATATGATCATTTATTGTGCTACTTGATGAAGTTCTAAAAGCTCGATAGGCCGCTGTTAGAGAAATTTGAGAATGTTTATATAGTAAAAAAAAACATAGTAAAATTAAACAGAAAAAAATAAACACAAATACCAAATCATTACATTAATAAGACCCAAGACAGACACCCTTAGAGCCCTAAAAGGATTTAAATCATCCATTGTACTAATTCACTTTGAGTTATATTTACTAAAGTGCAGGTTTTTATAAGTAGAGATGTTGCCCATAGCAACCAAACAGATTCTAGCTATTACCTTCTAGAAGGTGTTAGATAAACGTTAATTAGAATCTGATTGGTTGCTATGGGCAACATCTCCACTTCTAATAACTCGCACTTTAGTAAATACAACCCTATGTATAAACAAATAGACTTTACAAAGAACTTATTAGGAGTAGAATAGCTTCAAATGCAGCCATAATAACCTTCTAGTGTCGCTACTAGGGAGATTAGACTAAAAAAATACTGATTTGTAAATGTGATACCTTTTTAATTATACTTTCTGGGGCATTTAAAAAAATGAACCAATTTTTCAATCCCAATATTCCTCTGTAAAAATACCAACATACATAGCTGTACAAATTTAATAAATAGTCTCCGTGCATATTAACATCAAACAATAAAACTTTTGATACATAAACTAAATGAAGAGAAATTTAAAAAAAATGAAAAACCATGTACATTCTATTGTAACTGTACTTACTATTATATACCTGTGTGCTCAATATAACTCTATGCCTTCTTCAAAACTAGTACCACTAACAAAGAACTTTAGACATAAAAATAGAAAATTATAAATGTGATACCTTTAAAATCTACTAAATACATTATTGTGCAAAAAACCCCCCCACTATTTTCCATCTCATTATTACTCTCTAAAATGGGTTGGGTACTGGATCCCAGCAGTCAGAATCCTGACAGAATTTGGTAAGTATCCTAACCCCCACTCACCTTTTCCGCAGCCTAACCCTCCCCCTCCCCCAGAGCCTAACCCCTAAAGCACAGGTTCTCAAACTTGGTCCTCAGGACCCCAAATAGTGCATGTTTTTCTGGTCTCCTCACATATTTACTAGTGAAATAATTAGCTGCACCTGTAGATCTTTTAAAATGTGTCAGTGAGTAATGAATACACCTGTGCACCTGCTGGGTGACCTGCAAAAGTGAACTGTGTGGGGTCCTGAGGACTGAGTTTGAGAACCACTGCCCTAAAGGGTTAACACACTAGACTAGACTAGACTATGGGTTAGGCTGCGGAAAAGGTGAGTGGGGCTTAGGATACTTACCAAATTCTGTCGGGATCCTGACTGCTGGGATCCAGTACCCAACCCATTTTAGAGAGTAATAATGAGATGGAAAATAGTGGGGGGGGGTTTTGCACCATAATGTATTTAGTAGATTTTAAAGGTATCACATTTATAATTTTCTATTTTTCTTTTTATGTCTAAAGTTCTTTGTTAGTATGAGCTGTATGAACGATATTGGTGAAAGATTTCCCTTGAACTTTCTGTAGTGTAGGACAAACGATATTGGGTGTACACACTAACAGATACTGTATCTTTAAAGATATCCTTCAGTGAAGTCATCCCGCCACACCTCTGAACAGGCAACTCTTGACGATATTGTCAGATTGGCCTGCATGTACGGACGACAGAAAACATCGTTAACGACCCGCGGGAGCACACGTCGTTGGTCATTCACTGCATACACACTGAACGATATATCGTTGAACAATATAGTTATCGTCCATATTGTGCATAAAACTTGTCTAGTGTGTATGCGGCTTAACCCTCCCCCAGTGCCTAACCCCTAACCCTAGTACCGTCCGAATGTCAGCAGTCAGGATTCTGGAGGCGGGATTTTGACCACCTTCATCCCAAACGCCTGGATGCTGACTAAATCCCCTAAAAATACTATTTTATATAGCTGTTTAAATGAAATAATGTCCGTTCATATTCACATCAAACAAAAATGCTTCCATGCATAAACCAATCAAAGAAAAAAAACACATATGCAGAAACGTGCATCCCGTCATCACTGTGCTAACTGTGATCATATCTCTGTATTTTCAGTATATCTCTATACCTTCTAGTTTTAAAACTAGTATTTTGAATTACTACACAGCACACATATATTCTCTAAAGCAGGGATTCCCAACTACGGTCTTCAAGGCACACTAATGGGGCACATCCACTAGACGATCTACTCCCTGTCCAATCTCTAAACGATTTTCCCTTGATTTTTTTTCCCTTGAAATTTTATCTTTCAGTCTGAACGATTTGCAAACGATCTTTAATAGATCAAGTGAAATTGACCTGCATGTTCGGTCGACTGATGAGACTATCAAACAACCAGCGGGAGCGCGCATCGTTGATCGTTAACGACCAAACACTGAACGATTTTTCAATCGCCTGCTAAAATCGTGTAGTGGATGCAGTCCAGGTTTTAAGGATAGCCATACTTGAGCACAAGTGACTTCATTAGTACCTCAGTTATTTTGATTTAACCATCTGTGCTCAAGCATGGATATCACTAAAACCAGGACTGTTAGTGTGCCTCGAGGACCGAGGTTGGGAATCACTGCTCTAAAGTGTCAGTGCATATCAAAATCCAAATATATAATCAGTGTAAAAATTTAAAAATATAGATAATATCAAAGTAAATAAATCAATCACTTTGGATCAGCTGCTTCATATCCCTCTCTACGTCCAAAGTCACAATATTCTCAGTTTATCTCTGACTAATATTTCAAAATATCACATTTATACAGTCCGTAAAGTATCAGTGCGTATCAAAGACCCAATATACAATCCGTAAGAAAGAGAAAAAACTATGGTTAATATCAAAAGGGAGAAAATAAAAATGATATAGCTCTATTATGCCAGCTGTGATACCCCCTGCAATCTAAGCCAGTTTTTCCATATATTCCTCAGCATATACAGCCAGTATAGGACTTTTTAAATGGTTAACTTTTCCTGATTTGTGTAAGGTTAGGAGAATAGGTGATTAACACTGAATGGGATTGAAATACAGACTGCTTAATAGCCACCGGTTCTAATCCCGACAGTGATAGACAGACGGATGAAGATCCCGACGGGTGCCCGTAAGTATACCCTCCCCTCTCCCCCCTCTAACCCTCCCTTAGGGGTGCCTCACCTCCCCCCCTACTGCCTAACCCTAACCCCCCCTTTCTCTATGCTAACCCTAACCTTCCCTGGGGGGTGCCTAACCCTAAGACCCCCCCGGGGGTCCCTAAACCTAACCCTACCAATTCCTGGGCTAAGTGCATACTACCCGGCAGGAGGGCGATCAGTCTGGTGTCATTCAGCGTTCGGGCATCGGGATTAACATAGGCGGCGGTATTACGGCGCCTATGTTAAATCCCTTGCCGGGATGACACTGTTGGGATTGAGACCGGCGGTACATCTCGATTAACACAGGACCTGATTCTGCAAGGATCTCAGTTGCTAATACGCATGCAATCGGGCAATTGTTGCATTCTGCATTGCAGCGAACGTGCAGAAACCAGCTATTGCGACTGGGACTGCGATCACAGAGGCTACGCAGACCCCTCACAGAGTGATTGAGAGGAAGCACCGTTTGTGGGTGGTGATGGGGGGGAGGGGTCGGGGAAACGCAGGTGTGTCGGTGCGTTTGCACACCGTTGCAGGGGCATGAATAAATTAGCCACTGCGATGCCATACGCAGTGTGAGGTCTTATAGTGTGCGTGGAAGTTAGCAATTTCTGAGGTAAGGTGTTGGCTTGTGCAAGTGTGCGTATGGGTCCGATGTTACCGATTATTTTGCTATGTTCCTAAAGTATACTGATGTGAGTAAGGGGAAGTGGGCTTCCTTATGTCAGGCTGCGATTGCAATGCAAATGCAAACATTTACATATGTCCGCTGATATTAGCAACTGCGTTGTGTGCGTATTAGCAGAATAGCGATCCTTGCTGAATCAGGCCCACAGACTTATAATCACTTTCCAGAAAGCTCAATCATATAAACTCAAAGAGCCACCACAACTTGCTTCACTTTCTCCATGTATTTCTCAGCATCCAAAACTAATGTCAAATCTTTAATTGTCTTCCCTCAAACACACGGAGGCGAGCTGGATACAACAGTGCAACCACACGGAGGCGAGCTGGATACAACAGTGCAACCACACGGAGGCGAGCTGGATACAACAGTACAAACACACGGAGGCGAGCTGGATACAACAGTGCAAACACACGGAGGCGAGCTGGATACAACAGTGCAAACACACGGAGGCGAACTGGATACAACAGTGCAAACACACGGAGGCGAACTGGATACAACAGTGCAAACACACGGAGGCGAACTGGATACAACAGTGCAAACACACGGAGGCGAACTGGATACAACGATGCAAATACACGGAGGCGAACTGGAAACATCGGTGCAAACACACGGAGGCGAACTGGATACAACGGTGCAAACACACGGAGGCAAACTGGATACAACGGTGCAAACACACGGAGGCGAGCTGGATACAACAGTGCAAACACACGGAGGCGAGCTGGACACAGCAGTGCAAACACACGGAGGCGAGCTGGATACAACAGTGCAAATTTGTGGCCTAATTGAAACAAACCAGAACAGATGGGGGCGAATGCTTTACTAGCCCATGTAAGCTCAGGGGAGTTTCTCTTGTAAAACTTGGAATTGTCCCAGGATAAATTTCTTTGCGTACGTGAGGCTGCCCATATTGCTCCTTTATGCAAATAATTAAGTCAGCGAAACAAAATAGCACTCGGTTTAGATTCAGGTTGTGAGCTAATAGGTCCAGTCCTTTGGGCTCTTTCAATAACAATGTCTTTGCATACATCTTGTATCTGCAGAATCTCAGGTACTGTAGTGTGTTTCTCAAAAACTGATATACTACAGGACCTTTAGGTGCTTAAGACAAGCCCACAATTCTCATATTATAACGCCGAGATCTGTTCTCTAGATCATCTAATTTAGCCCATATTTGCTGGTCAGACTGCTGTAGTTTGCAAGTCAGTACTTTTAACTCTGTAGGTGCGGACACACACAACGATGTTAGTAACCAACGATTTTAGTGAACGATTTTCGTTCAGATTTTCCCTTGAAAAAGTGAACGAAAATCGTTCGCTAAAAATCGTTGGTTACTAAAATAATGAACGATTTTCAGAAACTATTAACGATTTTTTTAATCATGCATACAGTGAATGGAAATCGTTCATCGTTTATCGTTCATTCTGCACAACATGAAAGATTTTCTGAACTAAAATCGTTTGTTGGACAGTCAGAATGGACGATAAACTACAAACGTGAACGCACATGAACGATTATCGTTCAGCTTCAAAATAACGATTTTACAAACGATTTAACGATAACGACGTCGTTATAGTTAAATCGTTCAAAAAATCGTTATGTGTGTACGCACCTATGACCTTCTGAAAGTTTTCCCCACACCTGGTTCCTGTATCTGCTCTTTAATACTCGTATATGTTACTGTTTGCTGCAGCCTGTTCTTGTGCCTGCTCTTTAAGTAGAGGACTCACCGTTCCTTGTATGGCTATGGCTTGCACCACATCTGCATACGTAATAGGGTAATGTTTAGCTGACCAGGCTAGTCGGCGTTGGGGTGGGGGGGATTATTTGTTGTAGAAGCCACAGGTGCCACGTGGTGCCCCCACAGGATGCAGCATCGGAGACCTGGTGTTTTATACAGCTGCAGCGCCCATCTTAGCATGCGGTGCCACACAGCTCCGATCCTGGCATGTCTTCTGTGATTTAGGCCTCGTCGGGGTTAAAACCTCTCCATACCCCCACTCAGTCACCCCTGTTGGGGGGGATTGTTGCTGCATAGTGTGGAGTCGAAAACGCCAGCATTTTGGATGGCCGGGATGGTATCAAAGCACAAGGTGGGAGCTGCTCACTTTATGCCAGCAGGAACAGGAAATCCCTACTGATAAGACTTCTTAATGATTGTTCAGTCTCTAATTCAGTGATGGGCAACAGGCAGCCCCCCGGGCATTCACCTGCAGCCCCTTCCTGCTAAATTGTCAGATGTGTTTTCTTTATAGCGTTTAACACTTTGATAGACCGTGGACCTGCATGCAATGTGGACTGCCTGTGGACCACATTCATCTGCCCATTTGTTGTATTGTACGTTTTTCCTAAAGCACTGCGCATAGCGTTAACACGTGTTCTCAAGGTAAACAAAAGCAATGGACGAGCAAAGAAAAACTAAACCGTTTGCTAAAGATGTCTTCCCCAAGCTAAAGTGTCTTGTGAGTTTGATCTAGGGGTGTTAACACTATGTGGGTGGAAATGGCGTAGTCCCAGTTAAGGGACGCCATCTTGTATTTTGTCAAGAGCGCAGGGACTGCAAAGAAAGAGACTCAATCTACGCACAGACAACGCTTTGAATAATTCTCGTCCCATCTTACGATACAGCCTCATATACAATGCAGTCATATGTTTTTGGACCCCAAGCACCGTGTTATATCAAAGTACCAGTATAATTACTAAGGGTGGACAGAATAGCCACTGATTATTGAACTCAGAGGTATTGCACACCTGCAAATAATTAAATAGGGTTATGAAACAAAACAAAAAAACGATTTGGGGGTAAATTTACTAAAGTTCGATTAGAGATTAATTTTTATGAATCACTCAAATCTCCAGAGATCGAATTGAACTTGAACAACAAAATCCCTTTGCAAATCTAAAATTTACTAAGAATGGATTTTGCTTTCAATTTTCCTCTCAAATTCGATCTTCTTTCAGTTTAAGAAGGGATTTGGTGTTGGGTTTTGCATATTCATGTCCAAATCGAACAGCAAATCCTACTCCAAAACGAACTTCAAAGCCCCAAATGAATAGAACTGCTTCATGCTTTCATTTTCAGCATGAGCAGTTCGTTTTGACACAGATACTTGGAGAACCACAGGTACCAGCATACAGGGCATTAAGGGACCGCTGGTACATGTAGTTCACCTGTAAAGAAATGTTTAAATAAACACAATACACACACACACCGTGATACATGCATGCATCTCACTGATGTATGCACGTATCTGTGTGAAATCCAACTGCTCATGCTGAAAACGAATGCATTAAGGCCCTCATTCAGAGCCGTTCGCTATTTGCGGTCGTTCGTTTAAAAACAAGGGGTGGCTATTCAAATGATCCGTACGCACATTGCAGTCTGTTCACACCTCTAAGTCTGAACGAACGAGCAAAACATACGCTCGTTTATTTGTTAAAAACGCCCCCTGGCCGCTCGCACCATACGTCATGTCCGCTATTTATTAGATTAATCGAGTACATCGACCAGCGTATGAACTGCTCGCTATTCTTGTGGTTGGTGTTTGCTACCACAAATTTGCGAGCAGTTCTGGCTATAAAATAACCCAGTGACGTGGACAATGACGCTGCTGTTTTAAATATACACACCCATAAAACGCCCGTTTTGACCTTTAAGCACGCCTGCGTTCGGATCTCCACTCCCCATTTTCAAGCACCTTCCCCTGTTACCACCCACATACGCCTCATTCTGTCACTCAAAATAGCAGGCACTCGCAATATAGCGTACAAACGATTTTCGGCCGCACTGACTGGTTCGCGCATGCGTACTAAAAACCGTACGCATGCGCAGATGTGCAAACATCGCTCGGAACGAGCGTACTGCCGCTAACGAGCGGCTCTGAATGAGGGCCTAAGTTCTTCTATTCATTTGGGGATTTGCAGTTCGAGTGTGAGTTCGTTTTTCATTTGATTTACAAATCGAATGTTAGTAAATGAAGGGATCCTATTGTCCTCCGTGTGAAAACATCAATGTTTTTCAGAAATTCGATTTCATTTCAAACTCTGGGCCTGATTCAGACCCACTCCCAAGCACTGAGCGCTTGCAAGCGGGTCAATGTTGGGCCAGTGCGCATGCGCACGACGGACCCGGCTCCATCGCGCGCATGCGCGAGACCCGGATAGCGACAGGCAAGCTGTCGCTATGGGTCTCGCTACAAAGGGGGCGTGCTGTCGATGGTGAGTGACAGCACGCTCCCTTTGGTGGGCGTGGCTGCCCAGACGGAGGCGCTCCCATGGGAACGCCTACCGTCTGGGGCCGGCCCAACTGACATCACAAGTGATGTCAGTGGGAGTGCTTTTGGCTCTGATAGAGCCAAAAGCACTCCAGGGCTTGCGGCAGACGAGACCCTACCACAAGGGTCTCGTCGCAAGCCCGATGGTCGCGATGGTCTTGACCATTGCGACCATCTTTTTGGCTGCTCACTGTAGCTGATCACCCACAGCTATGCGAGCGGCCAGGAGGCTGCTCTAAAATTCAGAAGGACGGCCCTGATTCAGGGCCTCTGTTCATTTTGGCCTTTAGTAAGTCCCTTCATAAAAAATAGAACCAGAATCGAACAGAAAACAAAATCGAACCATAGTAAAATATACCCCCTGGAAAGCCAAAGAGCCTCATTCAGACCCACTCGCAAGCGGCTGTCCGCTCGCAAGTGGGTCGATGGTGTGCACTGCGCATGCGCACGACGGAGGGACTTTCCTTCGCTCGTTGTGTCTGATCAAAGGGGGCGTGCTGTCGATGTTGATTGACAGCACGCCCCCTTTGGTGGGCGTGCCGGTGGCCTGCCTGCCAGACGGAGGCGTTCCCAAGGGAACGCCTACCGTCTGAAGCCGGCCCCACTGACATCACTAGTGATGTCAGTGGGAGTGATTTTGGCTCTGATAGAGCCAAAATCACTCCAGGGCTTGTGGTCGATAACCCCGACCACAGGCTTCTGGTCGCACTGGCGATGGTCAAGACCATCGCGACCATCATCCTGCACGCTCGTATGTGCTGTGGGTGGTGACCCACAGCTATACGAGCGTCCAGGAGGACGCTCCATTTTTATGGAGGACGGCCCTCATTCAGAGCGAGCGCTCTGCTCAGAGCGTCCGGCTCTGAATGAGGGCCAAAGATCACAAATCAACACACAGCCGCCAACACCGTCCTCTCACAAGCCGGTCTCTAGTACAGGCCACACTTCTAAAGAACATATTTAGATTTTTCTAGACTCCACACAAGCAGAATAACATAAATAATATTATATAGACATAGGATTCATTATTAACAATGCTTGATACACCATCTGGTTTGACTGCGCCCATTGCTGGCGTGACGTGATTGCTGGGCTGTGCGGAGGAATGCGCTCTCTCAGTTACAGCACCACGCAATGAAAGATAACTTTTTTTATTTTTAATTGCCTCAATAAGTTTTTCCGTAGCTGGAGTTTCATCCAATAGTCACAAAAAGAAATGTAGCGAGATGATTCACAGGAGAAGAATTTGTCTCGTTACTAATCTTTACTCCCCGATTACGCCACACTTGGTTCCTCGCCAGCCCTCTGGGCTTGTGCGGAAAAAGCGTGGAACTTCCTCTGCTGGCTTTGCTAAAATAAATACATTCCCGTGGAGGGGTCTAGAGTGGCCCTAGCAAGAGAGACATTGGTGTAATTTCCTTATACATACATAGACGCTATTACACCTGTGACTTTCACTATATTAACTAAAGAAAAAAAAAAAAATCCTGATTCCAAAAAAAATGTTCACAAAAAAAATCAAACACAATTTATAAGGATGCGTTTTGTGTTGCAAAACTGCATTTGTATATTTTTTTGTGCCTAAACATTATCTTTCAATTGTGAAATGCAGTTTTCCTTACGCATCTACAGGGTGATCTTTGGCTATTGATAAAGTAAACAGTGTTAGAAAGGGTTGGGTACGGGATGCCGGTATATCCTGGCGGTCAGAATCCCGACGCTGACATCCTGACAGGCTTATGATACTGACACTTGTTGGTCAATAGCCTGACCCTCCTCCTCTCCCTACCCATAACAGGGCCAAAACTAGGATTAAAACTAGGTCACCCGGGGCAAGACAGTAATTTGGTGCCCCCCCTGGTAATTCCCCCATAGTAATGTTCCCTTCAGGAGTGCACCTATAGTAATGCCCCTGTAATGCCGCTGCAGTACCCTTATAGTAATGCCCCTGTATTGCCCTTATAGTAATGCCCCTGTAGTACCCTTATAGTAATGCCCCGTAGTGTCCTTCTAGTAATGCCCCTGTAGTACCCTTATAGTAATGCCCCTGTGGTGCCCTTATAGTAATGCCCCTGTGGTGCCCTTCTAGTAATGCCCCTGTAGTAGTGCCCTTATAATAATGCCCCTGTAGAGCCCTTATAGTAATGCCCCTGTATTGCCCTTATAGTAATGCCCTTGTAGTGCCCTTATAGTAATGCCCAGTGCCCTTATAGTAATGTCCCTTGTAGTGCCCTTATAGTAATGTCCCCTGTACTGCCCTTATAGTAATGCCCTTGTAGTGCCACTGTTTACACACATAAAAAGAAAAAAAAACAATACTTACCTTAAACCCTGCTCCTGCGTCCGCCGCCGTCCGGTCCACCCGGCTGCTCCTCGGAACTATGGGAGAGACGTCATGACATCTCTCCCATAGTGCCCGGGCTGTGGGGAGACCCGGAAGCTGGAGTTCAGGAGAGAACTCCAGCCTCCGGCTACCGCAGTGCTGCAGGGAAGGAGCCGTGCGCCCGCTGGTAATAACATCTCAGCGGGTTCCCGGCTTGGAGCCTCCCTGCGGCACCGGGCTGGAGGACACTGGCACCGGGTAGAGCGGCGCACCTCCAGCCCCCCCCCCCTAGTTGCAGGCCTGCCCATAACCCTCCTTGGTGCCTAGACCTAATACCCCCTGCCCCGCCTAGTGCCTAGACCTAACCTCCCCCTCGGGTTTGCCGACATTCTAATCGCAGGCATCCCGACTGTCAGGAGCTTTACCAGATCCCATTAGAAATACTTACCGTTTCATTCCTCCGAGACCTGACGAGGTCTAAATTTTTGTATACTTTGGACAAACCGCGGAGCAATTTATTTTACTTTATTTCTTTTAACTTCTTTGTAAAATATTTAAATATACTTCCTTGATTTGCGGGTTCCCACTTGCACACGCACTGACCCCTTCTTTAAAGTAAGGTAGTAAATGAGGCTTCTACAACCACTTTGCATGTGACTATCAGCCCCCAAAAGTGTATATTGTAGGAAAGATGTACTAACCCTTGGATAGAGAGGGAAAGTGGATGGAGATAAAACAGCATCTAACGGTCACTTTACAGGCTGTGTTTAAAAAATGACAGGAGCTGATTGGTTGGTACTTTATCTCCATCCACTTTTCTCTCTCACCAAGGCTTAGTACATTGGACCTTATTCAGAGGTGGTCATTAGATGCAAGCGGTCGCCCTGAATCAGGGCGGCCGCTTGCATCCTGAATGACCGCCTCCTTGTCGATTGCTAAGCTGTGGGTTACCACCCACAGCTTAACGACCGACCAGGTTGATGGTCGCGATGGTGAACACCATCGCGGCTTACGACCAGACCCTAAGGTTGGGTCTGGGCACTCGTAAGCCCCAGGGAGCTTCCTGCTCTGAAAGAGCAGGAAACTCTCCACTGACATCACTGATGATATGAGTGCGGCCGCCCACAAAACGGTAGGCGTTCGCTAAGGAACGCCTCCGTTTTGGAAACCACCCCCCCGGCCCGCCTACAAAACGGGGCGAGCTGTCGATCAACATCGACAGGCTCCCCTTTTGTAGAGAGCTCTGGAGCGACGCGCTGTGCCGTCGCTGCGCGTGCGCAGGGCTATCTATCGACCCGGTTGCGAGCACATCGGTGCTTGCGACCGGGTCTGGATGAGACCCATAGACCCCTATATGATTTGTGGTGGAGCTATAAAGGCATGAGTTGGTTTTTTGTTTTTTGCTCATTTTTTAGTCCTTGTAGGTCCTTTTATTAGATTTTGTTTAATTTGATTTTTTTTTTAGTATTATTAGTTTATTATAATTATAACTGTTTTACCAGGGGGTCCCTCTCTCTGTGTATCAGCATTGATAGATTTTGTGTAACTTGCATTTAACCCGCTGCAGACAAGTCTTTGTGAGAATCGGGTAACACTGTGTCTATCAACAGGTAACGTCTGGGATGGGCACCAAAGGAAATGTCTGATGTCAGCAATATGACATCACATTATTTATTGTGCTCAGCGGTGGAGTCTAGGCTTCCCCAGGCACGTGCATAGCAATCGGGTTTCGCAAGGACTGGAAAATAGATCCTGGACATTTCACTGGAACCTGTGATTTTTTTAAATCAACCTGAGTATGGGGTCAAGTTCGGAAGGTGTCATTTCTAAATGACACAGAAGAATGAAGCTCCCACTTCAATGCAGGTCGGATGATTTACAACGTGACTGTGACGTGACCTTGAATGTGTAATGGAAGTTGATGCATCAGGAACAGCCAACCGGCTGGGATAACCACCCATAATAGTGTCACAGGTGTATTGAGATTGGGCCACTACTTCAATAACACCCAGCCAGTGGTGGTCATGCCTCGGAAATAGATCACTGAAGACTGTCCCCAACAGAGGCTAAGGAAACTTGTGCTGAATAACAGGTGAGCTCCAGTCAGCCAGCTGTGTACAACAATGGAGCCGGAGGAATTCAGAACACCCCATTGATTTAATACACAGGTTCTCAAACTCGGTCCTCAGGACACCAAATAATGCATGTTTTCCAGGTCTCCTTGCAGGATCGGAAGTGAAATAATTAAGCAGCAACCCCCCTCCCCCCCCATGTCCTGTACAGTAGCTAGCTGCCCCCCCGTGTCCTGTACAGCAGCTGCCCCCCCCCCGTGTCCTGTACAGCAGCTGCCCCCCCCTGTGTCCTGTACAGCAGCTTACCCCCCCTGTGTCCTGTACTGCACCTGCCCCCCCCCTGTGTCCTGTACAGCAGCCCCCCCCGTGTCCTGTACAGCACCCGCCCCCCCCCCTGTGTCTTGTACAGCAGCTGCTCCCCCTGTGTCCTGTACAGCAGCTGCCCCCCCCCCTGTGTCCTGTACAGCAGCTGCTCCCCCCTGTGTCCTGTACAGCAGCTGCCCCCCGTGTCCTGTATAGCAGCTGCCCCCCCGTGTCCTGTATAGCAGCTGCCCCCCCGTGTCCTGTACAGCAGCTGCCCCCCCCGTGTCCTGTACAGCAGCTGCCCCCACCGTGTCCTGTACAGCAGCTGCTCCCCCTGTGTCCTGTATAGCAGCTCCCCCCCCCCTGTGTCCTGTACAGCAGCTGCCCCCCCCGTGTCCTGTACAGCAGCTGCCCCCTGTGTCCTGTACAGCAGCTGCCCCCCCCCCTGTGTCCTGTACAGCAGCTGCCCCCCCCCTGTGTCCTGTACAGCAGCTGCTCCCCCTGTGTCCTGTACAGCAGCTGCCCCCCCCTGTGTTCTGTACAGCAGCTGCTCCCCCTGTGTCCTGTACAGCAGCTGCCCCCCGTGTCCTGTACAGCAGCTGCCCCTCCCCCTGTGTCCTGTACAGCAGCTGCCCCTCCCCCTGTGTCCTGTACAGCAGCTGCCCCTCCCCCTGTGTCCTGTACAGCAGCTGCCCCTCCCCCCTGTGTCCTGTACAGCAGCTGCCCCCCCGTGTCCTGTACAGCACCTGCCCCCCCCTGTGTCCTGTACAGCAGCTGCCCCCCCCCTGTGTCCTGTACAGCAGCTGCCCCCCCCGTGTCCTGTACAGCAGCTGCCCCCCCCGTGTCCTGTACAGCAGCTGCCCCCCCCGTGTCCTGTACAGCAGCTGCCCCGTGTCCTGTACAGCAGCTACCCCCGTGTCCTGTACAGCAGCTGCCCCCCCCCGTGTCCTGTACAGCAGCTGCCCCCCCGTGTCCTGTACAGCAGCTGTCCCCCCCCGTGTCCTGTACAGCAGCTGCTCCCCGTGTCCTGTATAGCAGCTGCCCCCCCGTGTCCTGTACAGCAGCTGCCCCCCCCTGTGTCCTGTACAGCAGCTACCCCATGTCCTGTACAGCAGCTGCCCCCCATGTCCTTTACAGCAGCTGCCCCCCCGTGTCCTGTACGGCAGCTGCCCCCCCCCTTTGTCCTGTACGGCAGCTGCCCCCCCGTCTCCTGTACAGCAGCTGCCCCCGTCTCCTGTACAGCAGCTACCCCCTCCTGTCCTGTACAGCAACTACCCCCCCCCTGTGTCCTGTACAGCAACTGCCCCCCCCTGTGTCCTGTACAGCAGCTGCCCCCCCCCGTGTCCTGTACAGCAGCTGCCCCCCCCCTGTGTCCTTGTACAGCAGCTGCCCCCCCCCGTGTCCTGTACAGCAGCTGCCCCTCCCCCTGTGTCCTGTACAGCAGCTGCCCCCCCCCCTGTGTCCTATACAGCAGCTGTCCCCCCCGTCTCCTGTACAGCAGCTGCCCCCCCGTATCCTGTACAGCAGCTGCCCCCCCGTGTCCTGTACAGCAGCTGCCCCCCGTGTCCTGTACAGCAGCTGCCCCCCCCAGTGTCCTGTACAGCAGCTGCCCCCCTGTGTCCTGTACAGCAGCTGACCCCCCTCCCCCCTGTGTCCTGTACAGCAGCCCCCCCCCGTGTACTGTACAGCAGCTGTCCCCCGTGTGCTGTACAGCAGCTACCCCCTCCCCCCCTGTGTCCTGTACAGCAGCTGCCCCCCCCCCCCCTGTGTCCTGTACAGCAGCTGCCCCCCCCCTGTGTCCTGTACAGCAGCTGCCCCCCTCCCCCGCAGTCTCCTGTACAGCAGCTGCCCCCCTCCCCCGCAGTCTCCTGTACAGCAGCTGCCCCCCCCGTGTCCTGTATAGCAGCTGCCCCCCCCCGTGTCCTGTACAGCAGCTGCCCCCCCCTTTGTCCTGTACAGCAGCTGCCCCCCGTCTCCTGTACAGCAGCTGCCCCGTCTCCTGTACAGCAGCTACCCCCTCCTGTGTCCTGTACAGCAACTACCCCCCCCTGTGTCCTGTACAGCAACTGCCCCCCCCTGTGTCCTGTACAGCAGCTGCCCCCCCCCCTGTGTCCTGTACAGCAGCTGCCCCCCCCCCCTGTGTCCTTGTACAGCAGCTGCCCCCCCCCGTGTCCTGTACAGCAGCTGCCCCTCCCCCTGTGTCCTGTACAGCAGCTGCCCCCCCCTGTGTCCTATACAGCAGCTGTCCCCCCGTCTCCTGTACAGCAGCTGCCCCCCCGTATCCTGTACAGCAGCTGCCCCCCCGTGTCCTGTACAGCAGCTGCCCCCCGTGTCCTGTACAGCAGCTGCCCCCCCCCAGTGTCCTGTACAGCAGCTGCCCCCCTGTGTCCTGTACAGCAGCTGCCCCCCCCCCCCCCTGTGTCCTGTACAGCAGCTGCCCCCCCCCCCTGTGTCCTGTACAGCAGCTGCCCCCCTCCCCCGCAGTCTCCTGTACAGCAGCTGCCCCCCTCCCCCGCAGTCTCCTGTACAGCAGCTGCCCCCCGTGTCCTGTATAGCAGCTGCCCCCCCCTCCGTGTCCTGTACAGCAGCTGCCCCCCCCTTTGTCCTGTACAGCAGCTGCCCCCCGTCTCCTGTACAGCAGCTGCCCCGTCTCCTGTACAGCAGCTACCCCCCTCCTGTGTCCTGTACAGCAACTACCCCCCCCAGTGTCCTGTACAGCAACTGCCCCCCCCTGTGTCCTGTACAGCAGCTGCCCCCCCCTGTGTCCTTGTACAGCAGCTGCCCCCCCCCTGTGTCCTGTACAGCAGCTGCCCCCCCCCTGTGTCCTATACAGCAGCTGTCCCCCGTCTCCTGTACAGCAGCTGCCCCCCCGTGTCCTGTACAGCAGCTGCCCCCCCCTGTGTCCCTGTACAGCAGCTACCCCATGTCCTGTACAGCAGCTGCCCCCCATGTCCTTTACAGCAGCTGCCCCCCCGTGTCCTGTACGGCAGCTGCCCCCCCCCTTTGTCCCTGTACGGCAGCTGCCCCCCCGTCTCCTGTACAGCAGCTGCCCCCGTCTCCTGTACAGCAGCTACCCCCCTCCTGTGTCCTGTACAGCAACTACCCCCCCCTGTGTCCTGTACAGCAACTGCCCCCCCCTGTGTCCTGTACAGCAGCTGCCCCCCCCCTGTGTCCTGTACAGCAGCTGCCCCCCCCCTGTGTCCTTGTACAGCAGCTGCCCCCCCCCGTGTCCTGTACAGCAGCTGCCCCTCCCCCTGTGTCCTGTACAGCAGCTGCCCCCCCTGTGTCCTATACAGCAGCTGTCCCCCCGTCTCCTGTACAGCAGCTGCCCCCCCGTATCCTGTACAGCAGCTGCCCCCCCCGTGTCCTGTACAGCAGCTGCCCCCCGTGTCCTGTACAGCAGCTGCCCCCCCCCAGTGTCCTGTACAGCAGCTGCTTCCCCCCTGTGTCCTGTACAGCAGCTGACCCCCCTCCCCCCTGTGTCCTGTACAGCAGCCCCCCCCCGTGTGCTGTACAGCAGCTACCCCCTCCCCCCCCTGTGTCCTGTACAGCAGCTGCCCCCCCCCCCTGTGTCCTGTACAGCAGCTGCCCCCCCCCTGTGTCCTGTACAGCAGCTGCCCCCCTCCCCCGCAGTCTCCTGTACAGCAGCTGCCCCCCCCAGTGTCCTGTACAGCAGCTCGCCCCCCCCCGTGTCCTGTATAGCAGCTGCCCCCCCCGTGTCCTGTACAGCAGCTGCCCCCCTCCCTTTGTCCTGTACAGCAGCTGCCCCCCGTCTCCTGTACAGCAGCTGCCCCGTCTCCTGTACAGCAGCTACCCCCCTCCTGTGTCCTGTACAGCACACTACCCCCCCCTGTGTCCTGTACAGCAACTACCCCCCCCTGTGTCCTATACAGCAGCTGTCCCCCGTCTCCTGTACAGCAGCTGCCCCCCCGTATCCTGTACAGCAGCTGCCCCCCCCGTGTCCTGTACAGCAGCTGCCCCCCGTGTCCTGTACAGCAGCTGCCCCCCCCAGTGTCCTGTACAGCAGCTGCCCCGCCTGTGTCCTGTACAGCAGCTGACCCCCCCTCCCCCCTGTGTCCTGTACAGCAGCCCCCCCCCGTGTACTGTACAGCAGCTGTCCCCCGTGTGCTGTACAGGCAGCTACCCCCCTCCCCCCCTGTGTCCTGTACAGCAGCTGCCCCCCCCCCTGTGTCCTGTACAGCAGCTGCCCCCCCCCCTGTGTCCTGTACAGCAGCTGCCCCCCTCCCCCGCAGTCTCCCTGTACAGCAGCTGCCCCCCCTCCCCCGCAGTCTCCTGTACAGCAGCTGCCCCCCCCGTGTCCTGTATAGCAGCTGCCCCCGCCCCCGGTGTCCCTGTACAGCAGCTGCCCCCCCCCTTGTGTCCTGTACAGCAGCTGCCCCCCGTCTCCTGTACAGCAGCTGCCCCCGTCTACTGTACAGCAGCTACCCCCCTCCTGTGTCCTGTACAGCAACTACCCCCCCCCTGTGTCCTGTACAGCAACTGCCCCCCCCTGTGTCCTGTACAGCAGCTGCCCCCCCCCTGTGTCCCTTGTACAGCAGCTGCCCCCCCCCCTGTGTCCTGTACAGCAGCTGCCCCCCCCCCCTGTGTCCTGTACAGCAGCTGTCCCCTGTCTCCTGTACAGCAGCTGCCCCCCCCCTGGTCCTGTACAGCAGCTGCCCCCCCCCTGTGTCCTTGTACAGCAGCTGCCCCCCCCCCTGTGTCCTGTACAGCAGCTGGCCCCCCGCCCTGTGTCCTGTACAGCAGCTGTCCCCCGTCTCCTGTACAGCAGCTGCCCCCCCGTGTCCTGTACAGCAGCTGCCCCCCCCCTGTGTCCTGTACAGCAGCTACCCCCATGTCCTGTACAGCAGCTGCCCCCCATGTCCTTTACAGCAGCTGCCCCCCCCGTGTCCTGTACGGCAGCTGCCCCCCCCCCCTTTGTCCTGTACGGCAGCTGCCCCCCCCGTCTCCTGTACAGCAGCTGCCCCCGTCTCCTGTACAGCAGCTACCCCCCTCCTGTGTCCTGTACAGCAACTACCCCCCCCTGTGTCCTGTACAGCAACTGCCCCCGCCCTGTCCTGTACAGCAGCTGCCCCCCCCCTGTGTCCTGTACAGCAGCTGCCCCCCCCCTGTGTCCTTGTACAGCAGCTGCCCCCCCCCCGTGTCCTGTACAGCCAGCTGCCCCTCCCCCCTGTGTCCTGTACAGCAGCTGCCCCCCCCTGTGTCCTATACAGCAGCTGTCCCCCCCGTCTCCTGTACAGCAGCTGCCCCCCTCGTATCCTGTACAGCAGCTGCCCCCCCGTGTCCTGTACAGCAGCTGCCCCCCCGTGTCCTGTACAGCAGCTGCCCCCGCCCCCAGTGTCCTGTACAGCAGCTGCCCCCCCTGTGTCCTGTACAGCAGCTGACCCCCCTCCCCCCTGTGTCCTGTACAGCAGCCCCCCCCCGTGTACTGTACAGCAGCTGTCCCCCGTGTGCTGTACAGCAGCTACCCCCCTCCCCCCCTGTGTCCTGTACAGCAGCTGCGCCCCCCCCCCTGTGTCCTGTACAGCAGCTGCCCCCCCCCCTGTGTCCTGTACAGCAGCTGCCCCCCTCCCCGCAGGCAGTCTCCTGTACAGCAGCCCCCCCCCCCCGTGTACTGTACAGCAGCTGTCCCCCCGTGTGCTGTACAGCAGCTACCCCCTCCCCCCCTGTGTCCTGTACAGCAGCTGCCCCCCCCCCTGTGTCCTGTACAGCAGCTGCCCCCCCCGTGTCCTGTATAGCAGCTGCCCCCCCCCGTGTCCTGTACAGCAGCTGCCCCCCGCCCTTTGTCCTGTACAGCAGCTGCCCCCCGTCTCCTGTACAGCAGCTGCCCCGTCCTCCTGTACAGCAGCTACCCCCTCCTGTGTCCTGTACAGCAACTACCCCCCCCTGTGTCCTGTACAGCAACTGCCCCCCCCCTGTGTCCTGTACAGCAGCTGCCCCCCCCTGTGTCCTTGTACAGCAGCTGCCCCCCCCTGTGTCCTGTACAGCAGCTGCCCCCCCCCCTGTGTCCTATACAGCAGCTGTCCCCCGTCTCCTGTACAGCAGCTGCCCCCCCCGTGTCCTGCTACAGCAGCTGCCCCCCCCCTGTGTCCTGTACAGCAGCTACCCCATGTCCTGTACAGCAGCTGCCCCCCCATGTCCTTTACAGCAGCTGCCCCCCCCGTGTCCCTGTACGGCAGCTGCCCCCCCCCCCTTTGTCCTGTACAGCAGCTACCCCCTCCTGTGTCCTGTACAGCAACTACCCCCCCCTGTGTCCTGTACAGCAACTGCCCCCCCTGTGTCCTGTACAGCAGCTGCCCCCCCCCTGTGTCCTGTACAGCAGCTGCCCCCCCCCTGTGTCCTTGTACAGCAGCTGCCCCCCCCGTGTCCTGTACAGCAGCTGCCCCTCCCCCTGTGTCCTGTACAGCAGCTGCCCCCCCTGTGTCCTATACAGCAGCTGTCCCCCCGTCTCCTGTACAGCAGCTGCCCCCCCCGTATCCTGTACAGCAGCTGCCCCGTGTCCTGTACAGCAGCTGCCCCCCGTGTCCTGTACAGCAGCTGCCCCCCCCAGTGTCCTGTACAGGCAGCTGCCCCCCTGTGTCCTGTACAGCAGCTGACCCCCCTCCCCCCTGTGTCCTGTACAGCAGCCCCCCCCCGTGTGCTGTACAGCAGCTACCCCCCTCCCCCCCTGTGTCCTGTACAGCAGCTGCCCCCCCCCTGTGTCCTGTACAGCAGCTGCCCCCCCCCTGTGTCCTGTACAGCAGCTGCCCCCTCCCCCGCAGTCTCCTGTACAGCAGCTGCCCCCCCCAGTGTCCTGTACAGCAGCTGCCCCCCCCGTGTCCTGTATAGCAGCTGCCCCCCCCGTGTCCTGTACAGCAGCTGCCCCCCCCTTTGTCCTGTACAGCAGCTGCCCCCGTCTCCTGTACAGCAGCTGCCCCGTCTCCTGTACAGCAGCTACCCCCTCCTGTGTCCTGTACAGCAACTACCCCCCCCTGTGTCCTGTACAGCAACTACCCCCCCTGTGTCCTATACAGCAGCTGTCCCCCGTCTCCTGTACAGCAGCTGCCCCCCCGTATCCTGTTACAGCAGCTGCCCCCCCGTGTCCTGTACAGCAGCTGCCCCCGTGTCCTGTACAGCAGCTGCCCCCCCCAGTGTCCTGTACAGCAGCTGCCCCCCTGTGTCCTGTACAGCAGCTGACCCCCCTCCCCCCTGTGTCCTGTACAGCAGCCCCCCCCCGTGTACTGTACAGCAGCTGTCCCCCGTGTGCTGTACAGCAGCTACCCCCTCCCCCCCTGTGTCCTGTACAGCAGCTGCCCCCCCCCCTGTTTCCTGTACAGCAGCTGCCCCCCCCCCTGTGTCCTGTACAGCAGCTGCCCCCCCCTTTGTCCTGTACAGCAGCTGCCCCCCGTCTCCTGTACAGCAGCTGCCCCGTCTACTGTACAGCAGCTACCCCCTCCTGTGTCCTGTACAGCAACTACCCCCCCCCTGTGTCTGTACAGCAACTGCCCCCCCTGTGTCCTGTACAGCAGCTGCCCCCCCCCCTGTGTCCTTGTACAGCAGCTGCCCCCCCCCCCTGTGTCCTGTACAGCAGCTGCCCCCCCCCTGTGTCCTGTACAGCAGCTGTCCCCCTGTACAGCAGCTGCCCCCCCCCTGTGTCCTGTACAGCAGCTGCCCCCCCCCCTGTGTCCTTGTACAGCAGCTGCCCCCCCCCTGTGTCCTGTACAGCAGCTGCCCCCCCCCTGTGTCCTGTACAGCAGCTGTCCCCCGTCTCCTGTACAGCAGCTGCCCCCCCGTGTCCTGTACAGCAGCTGCCCCCCCCTGTGTCCTGTACAGCAGCTACCCATGTCCTGTACAGCAGCTGCCCCCCATGTCCTTTACAGCAGCTGCCCCCCCGTGTCCTGTACGGCAGCTGCCCCCCCCCCTTTGTCCTGTACGGCAGCTGCCCCCCCGTCTCCTGTACAGCAGCTGCCCCCGTCTCCTGTACAGCAGCTACCCCCCTCCTGTGTCCTGTACAGCAACTACCCCCCCCTGTGTCCTGTACAGCAACTGCCCCCCCTGTGTCCTGTACAGCAGCTGCCCCCCCCTGTGTCCTGTACAGCAGCTGCCCCCCCCCTGTGTCCTTGTACAGCAGCTGCCCCCCCCGTGTCCTGTACAGCAGCTGCCCCTCCCCCTGTGTCCTGTACAGCAGCTGCCCCCCCTGTGTCCTATACAGCAGCTGTTCCCCCCGTCTCCTGTACAGCAGCTGCCCCCCCGTATCCTGTACAGCAGCTGCCCCCCCGTGTCCTGTACAGCAGCTGCCCCCCGTGTCCTGTACAGCAGCTGCCCCCCCCCCCAGTGTCCTGTACAGCAGCTGCCCCCCTGTGTCCTGTACCAGCAGCTGACCCCCCTCCCCCCTGTGTCCTGTACAGCAGCCCCCCCCCGTGTACTGTACAGCAGCTGTCCCCCGTGTGCTGTACAGCAGCTACCCCCTCCCCCCCTGTGTCCTGTACAGCAGCTGCCCCCCCCCCCCTGTGTCCTGTACAGCAGCTGCCCCCCCCCCTGTGTCCTGTACAGCAGCTGCCCCCCTCCCCCGCAGTCTCCTGTACAGCAGCCCCCCCCCGTGTACTGTACAGCAGCTGTCCCCCGTGTGCTGTACAGCAGCTACCCCCTCCCCCCCTGTGTCCTGTACAGCAGCTGCCCCCCCCCCCCCTGTGTCCTGTACAGCAGCTGCCCCCCCCGTGTCCTGTATAGCAGCTGCCCCCCCCCCGTGTCCTGTACAGCAGCTGCCCCCCCCTTTGTCCTGTACAGCAGCTGCCCCCCGTCTCCTGTACAGCAGCTGCCCCGTCTCCTGTACAGCAGCTACCCCCTCCTGTGTCCTGTACAGCAACTACCCCCCCTGTGTCCTGTACAGCAACTGCCCCCCCCTGTGTCCTGTACAGCAGCTGCCCCCCCCCTGTGTCCTTGTACAGCAGCTGCCCCCCCCTGTGTCCTGTACAGCAGCTGCCCCCCCCCTGTGTCCCTATACAGCAGCTGTCCCCCGTCTCCTGTACAGGCAGCTGCCCCCCCGTGTCCTGTACAGCAGCTGCCCCCCCCTGTGTCCTGTACAGCAGCTACCCCATGTCCTGTACAGCAGCTGCCCCCCATGTCCTTTACAGCAGCTGCCCCCCCCGTGTCCTGTACGGCAGCTGCCCCCCCCCTTTGTCCTGTACGGCAGCTGCCCCCCCGTCTCCTGTACAGCAGCTGCCCCCGTCTCCTGTACAGCAGCTACCCCCTCCTGTGTCCTGTACAGCAACTACCCCCCCCTGTGTCCTGTACAGCAACTGCCCCCCTGTGTCCTGTACAGCAGCTGCCCCCCCCCTGTGTCCTGTACAGCAGCTGCCCCCCCCCTGTGTCCTTGTACAGCAGCTGCCCCCCCCGTGTCCTGTACAGCAGCTGCCCCTCCCCCTGTGTCCTGTACAGCAGCTGCCCCCCCCTGTGTCCTATACAGCAGCTGTCCCCCCGTCTCCTGTACAGCAGCTGCCCCCCCGTATCCTGTACAGCAGCTGCCCCGTGTCCTGTACAGCAGCTGCCCCCGTGTCCTGTACAGCAGCTGCCCCCCCCAGTGTCCTGTACAGCAGCTGCCCCCCTGTGTCCTGTACAGCAGCTGACCCCCCTCCCCCCTGTGTCCTGTACAGCAGCCCCCCCCCGGTGTGCTGTACAGCAGCTACCCCCTCCCCCCCCTGTGTCCTGTACAGCAGCTGCCCCCCCCCTGTGTCCTGTACAGCAGCTGCCCCCCCCCCTGTGTCCTGTACAGCAGCTGCCCCCCTCCCCCGCAGTCTCCTGTACAGCAGCTGCCCCCCCCAGTGTCCTGTACAGCAGCTGCCCCCCCCGTGTCCTGTATAGCAGCTGCCCCTCCCCGTGTCCTGTACAGCAGCTGCCCCCCCCTTTGTCCTGTACAGCAGCTGCCCCCCGTCTCCTGTACAGCAGCTGCCCCGTCTCCTGTACAGCAGCTACCCCCTCCTGTGTCCCTGTACAGCAACTACCCCCCCCTGTGTCCTGTACAGCAACTACCCCCCCCTGTGTCCTATACAGCAGCTGTCCCCCGTCTCCTGTACAGCAGCTGCCCCCCCGTATCCTGTACAGCAGCTGCCCCCCCGTGTCCTGTACAGCAGCTGCCCCCCGTGTCCTGTACAGCAGCTGCCCCCCCCAGTGTCCTGTACAGCAGCTGCCCCCCCTGTGTCCTGTACAGCAGCTGACCCCCCTCCCCCCTGTGTCCTGTACAGCAGCCCCCCCCGTGTACTGTACAGCAGCTGTCCCCCGTGTGCTGTACAGCAGCTACCCCCTCCCCCCCTGTGTCCTGTACAGCAGCTGCCCCCCCCCCCTGTGTCCTGTACAGCAGCTGCCCCCCCCTGTGTCCCTGTACAGCAGCTGCCCCCCTCCCCCGCAGTCTCCTGTACAGCAGCTGCCCCCCTCCCCCGCAGTCTCCTGTACAGCAGCTGCCCCCCCCGTGTCCTGTATAGCAGCTGCCCCCCCCCCGTGTCCTGTACAGCAGCTGCCCCCCCCTTTGTCCTGTACAGCAGCTGCCCCCCGTCTCCTGTACAGCAGCTGCCCCGTCTACTGTACAGCAGCTACCCCCCTCCTGTGTCCTGTACAGCAACTACCCCCCCCTGTGTCCTGTACAGCAACTGCCCCCCCCTGTGTCCTGTACAGCAGCTGCCCCCCCCCTGTGTCCTTGTACAGCAGCTGCCCCCCCCCCCTGTGTCCTGTACAGCAGCTGCCCCCCCCCCCCTGTGTCCTGTACAGCAGCTGTCCCCCGTCTCCTGTACAGCAGCTGCCCCCCCGTGTCCTGTACAGCAGCTGCCCCCCCCCTGTGTCCCTGTTACAGCAGCTACCCCCATGTCCTGTACAGCAGCTGCCCCCCCATGTCCTTTACAGCAGCTTGCCCCCCGTGTCCTGTACGGCAGCTGCCCCCCCCCTTTGTCCTGTACGGCAGCTGCCCCCGGCCCGTCTCCTGTACAGCAGCTGCCCCCGTCTCCTGTACAGCAGCTACCCCCTCCTGTGTCCTGTACAGCAACTACCCCCCCCTGTGTCCTGTACAGCAACTGCCCCCCCCTGTGTCCTGTACAGCAGCTGCCCCCCCCCCTGTGTCCTGTACAGCAGCTGCCCCCCCCCCTGTGTCCTTGTACAGCAGCTGCCCCCCCCCCCGTGTCCTGTACAGCAGCTGCCCCTCCCCCTGTGTCCTGTACAGCAGCTGCCCCCCCCCTGTGTCCTATACAGCAGCTGTCCCCCCGTCTCCTGTACAGCAGCTGCCCCCCCGTATCCTGTACAGCAGCTGCCCCCCCGTGTCCTGTACAGCAGCTGCCCCCCGTGTCCTGTACAGCAGCTGCCCCCCCAGTGTCCTGTACAGCAGCTGCCCCCCTGTGTCCTGTACAGCAGCTGACCCCCCTCCCCCCTGTGTCCTGTACAGCAGCCCCCCCCCGTGTACTGTACAGCAGCCCCCCCCCGTGTGCTGTACAGCAGCTACCCCCTCCCCCCCTGTGTCCTGTACAGCAGCTGCCCCCCCCCCTGTGTCCTGTACAGCAGCTTGCCCCCCCCTGTGTCCTGTACAGCAGCTGCCCCCCTCCCCCGCAGTCTCCTGTACAGCAGCTGCCCCCCCCAGTGTCCTGTACAGCAGCTGCCCCCCCCCGTGTCCTGTATAGCAGCTGCCCCCCCCCGTGTCCTGTACAGCAGCTGCCCCCCCCTTTGTCCTGTACAGCAGCTGCCCCCGTCTCCTGTACAGCAGCTACCCCCTCCTGTGTCCTGTACAGCAACTACCCCCCCCTGTGTCCTGTACAGCAACTGCCCCCCCCTGTGTCCTGTACAGCAGCTGCCCCCCCCGTGTCCTGTACAGCAGCTGCCCCCCCCTGTGTCCTATACAGCAGCTGTCCCCCGTCTCCTGTACAGCAGCTGCCCCCCGTGTAGCAGCTGCCCCCCCCCAGTGTCCTGTACAGCAGCTGCCCCCCTGTGTCCTGTACAGCAGCTGACCCCCCTCCCCCCCGTGTCCTGTACAGCAGCTGCCCCCCCCCTTTGTCCTGTACAGCAGCTGCCCCCCGTCTCCTGTACAGCAGCTGCCCCGTCTACTGTACAGCAGCTACCCCCCTCCTGTGTCCTGTACAGCAACTACCCCCCCCTGTGTCCTGTACAGCAACTGCCCCCCCCTGTGTCCCTGTACAGCAGCTGCCCCCCCCCTGTGTCCTTGTACAGCAGCTGCCCCCCCCCTGTGTCCTGTACAGCAGCTGCCCCCCCCCCTGTGTCCCTGTACAGCAGCTGTCCCCCGTCTCCTGTACAGCAGCTGCCCCCCCGTGTCCTGTACAGCAGCTGCCCCCCCCTGTGTCCTGTACAGCAGCTACCCCATGTCCTGTACAGCAGCTGCCCCCCATGTCCTTTACAGCAGCTGCCCCCCCGTGTCCTGTACGGCAGCTGCCCCCCCCCTTTGTCCTGTACGGCAGCTGCCCCCCCGTCTCCTGTACAGCAGCTGCCCCCCGTCTCCTGTACAAGCAGCTACCCCCCTCCTGTGTCCTGTACAGCAACTACCCCCCCCTGTGTCCTGTACAGCAACTGCCCCCCCCCTGTGTCCTGTACAGCAGCTGCCCCCCCCCTGTGTCCTGTACAGCAGCTGCCCCCCCCCCCTGTGTCCTTGTACAGCAGCTGCCCCCCCCCCCGTGTCCTGTACAGCAGCTGCCCCTCCCCCTGTGTCCTGTACAGCAGCTGCCCCCCCCTGTGTCCTATACAGCAGCTGTCCCCCCCGTCTCCTGTACAGCAGCTGCCCCCCCCGTATCCTGTACAGCAGCTGCCCCCCCGTGTCCTGTACAGCAGCTGCCCCCCGTGTCCTGTACAGCAGCTGCCCCCCCAGTGTCCTGTACAGCAGCTGCCCCCCTGTGTCCTGTACAGCAGCTGACCCCCCTCCCCCCTGTGTCCTGTACAGCAGCCCCCCCCCCCGTGTACTGTACAGCAGCCCCCCCCCGTGTGCTGTACAGCAGCTACCCCCTCCCCCCCTGTGTCCTGTACAGCAGCTGCCCCCCCCCCTGTGTCCTGTACAGCAGCTGCCCCCCCCTGTGTCCTGTACAGCAGCTGCCCCCCCTCCCCCGCAGTCTCCTGTACAGCAGCTGCCCCCCCCAGTGTCCTGTACAGCAGCTGCCCCCCCCCGTGTCCTGTATAGCAGCTGCCCCCCCCCCGTGTCCTGTACAGCAGCTGCCCCCCCCTTTGTCCTGTACAGCAGCTGCCCCGTCTCCTGTACAGCAGCTACCCCCTCCTGTGTCCTGTACAGCAACTACCCCCCCCTGTGTCCTGTACAGCAACTGCCCCCCCCTGTGTCCTGTACAGCAGCTGCCCCCCCCGTGTCCTGTACAGCAGCTGCCCCCCCCTGTGTCCTATACAGCAGCTGTCCCCCGTCTCCTGTACAGCAGCTGCCCCCCGTGTAGCAGCTGCCCCCCCCAGTGTCCTGTACAGCAGCTGCCCCCCTGTGTCCTGTACAGCAGCTGACCCCCCCTCCCCCCCGTGTCCTGTACAGCAGCTGTCCCCCCCGTGTCCTGTACAGCAGCTGCTCCCTGTGTCCTGTACAGCAGCTGCCCCCCCCTGTGTCCTGTACAGCAGCTACCCCCCCATGTCCTGTACAGCAGCTGTCCCCCTGTGTCCTGTACAACAGCTCCCCCCGACCCCCCTCCCCCCCTGTGTCCTGTACAGCAGCTGAGCTATGGACAGGATGCCAGGCGCAGGGATACAAGCAGCGCTGCGGCCGTACCCCGAGCAGCCAGCTCCGCCCCCCGGCCTGAGATCAGTAACACCGCCACGGATCAGAGCTGTGCAGGGATTTTCCCCTGTGATCCCTCCCCCTCCCCCTCCCCTCTGCCCCTCCTTCTCCTCCCTGACTCTCTCCTCCCCCTCCAGGAGCAGGGGCATGAGGAGGAGGAGGAGCTGCACCCCGGCCTGCACTGGAGGAGCCCTCTGTGTACTGCACAAGGTAAGACGGATACTATGGAGGGGCTGCTGCTGGCCAGCTGACTCCTCTCCCTGGGCTGCTGGCTGCTATCATTAATCCCTCTCTAAAGCCCGTCTGCAGCTGTGCGGCTGCCTAGTCCCTGCTGCAGGGTGCCGGCAACAGAAGGCTCCAACAGCCGGAGCCAGGCCACATGGTGACTCTGCATCTCCCTCACAGGCCCGGCGGTGAGGTTATCACGCATTGCTGCCCTGCCGGCCCCGGCCCCGTCTCGCTAGCTTGTGGCCGGAGGTCGGATGCTTGCCTTGTGCATGATGTCATTCCCATGACGCTGCTCCGGCCCCGCCTCCTCCCTGACTCTGGCCTCCTGCGCTGCGACATCCTCCATCCACCGAGGAGCCGGCTCAGGAGGGAGCCAGGGGGTGTATTACTCACTGCCGCCCGCCCCCAGCACATAGAGAGGCTGCCTGTGGCCATGGGGCCTGTAGCTCTGCAGTGCTGCACTGTCCTCTGTCCCAGCGGGTGTTACTAAGTGCCATCATCACAGACACAGAGGGCACTGCCCACTGTGCCAACATCATTATACATATAGGCAGCTCCACTATTCTTATATATATATATATATAGTGTGTATGTACTGTATATGTCTGTGTGTATATATGTGTATGTACTGTATATGTCTGTGTGTATATATGTGTATGTACTGTATATGTCAGTGTTAGTGTGTATATATACTGTATATGTCTATTACTGTGTATATACTGTATATGTCTGTGTGCTAGTGGGTATAAACGTGTATATACTGTATATGTCTGTGTGCTAGTGGGTATATAGGTGTATGTACTGTATATGTCTGTGTGCTAGTGGGTATATAGGTGTATGTACTGTATATGTCTGTGTGCTAGTGGGTATAGCGTTCCCGCTAGGCTGTTTTAGCAGGGTGCGGCACCCTGCCCTCCTTCTGGAGGGCAAAAAGCACCCTGCCCTCCAGAAGGAGGGCAAAAAGCACCCTGCCCTCACAGGCTGCGGGTGCAGTCTTAACTCGCGGGACGCAGTGTCCCGCGGGTGGAGAAATGTGCGGTGACCCGGTCACCGCCGGAGAATAGACGCCGGGCGCATGCGCCCGGCATCTGTTCTACCTGTCTGCAGCGCTTGGGGGCTGCCCGGCATGTCCGTAAGTGCCGGGCATGCCCCCAAGTATGATGAAAAAGGGGACGCGTCTTATGGACATGCCCCCTTTTATGGCCACGCCCCCTTTTTGCCCGTGCGCTCAAAGTTGCCCTCTCTAGCTCCTGCACCCTGCCTGCCGCCGGAGCTAGAGTGAACACTATGGGTATATATGTGTATGTACGGTATATGTCTGTGTGTTAGTGGGTATATATGTGTATGTACTGTATATGTCTGTGTGTTAGTGGGTATATATGTGTATGTACTGTATATGTCTATGTGTTAGTGGGTATATATGTGTATGTACTGTATATGTCTGTGTTAGTGTGTATATATGTGTATGTATTGTATATGTCTGTGTTAGTGTGTATATATGTGTATATACTGTATATGTCTATGTGTATATACTGTATGTCTGTGTTAGTGTGTATATATGTGTATGTACTGTATATCTATGTGTATGTACTGTATATGTCTGTGTGTATATACTGAATATGTCTGTGTTAGTGTTTATATATGTCTATGTATTGTATATGTGTGGTACCCCAGAACCTGGGAGTACCTCATGTTGTGTACCCTTATGTATGTGTTACTGAACATTTGAATATATTCATTGGTGACAGTGGACAATGTAGCCAGCTTCAGGAGCTGGCGTGCGGCTGGAGAGACTGGACCTCCAATGCAATAGAGAAACAGTGCCCCGTGACCAGAGGGGCTTGTACTGGCAACTGGGCGGCAGTTGGTGTGGGCAGTTGGTGAGGTAGCTGGACAGGAGAAGGGGCTGCGCTGCCTTGATGCTTTGCTGAGGGCTGCGGCCGTACTCCGGGACGAGCAGCAGAGGTCTCTGAGGCGGGGAACATCCGGTGGGACCAAGCTGTGTCATCCGGGGAGGTTCCTGAGAGCAATCAGCCTAAGAGGGGTGTGTCAGACGACCCCTAAGGGAGTGCCTCAGGCGGAGCTGCGGAAATAGAGAGAGACCGAGCTTGTAAAGGAGCCGGAGGGTGAGAGCTGATACTGGAGGGGTAAGAAGCTGCTGCACCCTCCCACACAGACACTCAGTGACATTAGCGCCTATTAACTGGAGGCCTATAGTTGTCCACCATTACATATGCACAGCAGTCCCTTCAGAGATAAGCGTGGGGTTTATAGACTGCATCATAATAGTAAGAGTAACCCCCTGATACTGCATATTGGAGGTGAGGTACAACAGTTACCAGCAGTGTTAGGGCGACACTTCCCTGCCAGCACTTGTAATGCTCTTGCTATGAACTAAGGGCCTGATTCAGACGCGCTCGCTGAGCGCTCGCAATCGGGTCGATGTTGGCCCAGTGCGCATGCGCAACACCCGGGTAGCGACGGGCAAGCCGTCGCTCCGGGTCTCGTACCAAAGGGGGCGTGCTGTCGATGTTGAGTGACAGCACGCCCCCTTTGGTGGGCGGGCCGGAGGCATTGCTGCCCAGACGGAGGCGTTCCAATGGGAACACCTACCGTCTGGGGCCGGCCCCACTGACATCACAAGTGATGTCAGTGGGAGTGCTCTCTGGTCTGGTAGAGCCAAAATCACTCCAGGGCTTGCGGCAACGAGACCCTACCACAAGGCTCTCATCGCAAGCCTCACCCACAGCTATACGAGCGGCCAGGAGGCCGCTCTAAAAATCCAGAAGGACGGCCCTGGTTCAGAGCGAGCTCTCTGTCGGAGCTTCCGGCTCTGAATCAGGGCCTAAGGTTGCTAAGCAGAGAAGGAACGGACTGTAATACCAACACCATCGCAGCAGGATCATTTACACAGGATTACAGTGTTGCATTAATTAGAGACAAGTACTGTAGCTGGAGCAGTTTATTAACATCTGTACAGGACTTGGCAAAGACAGAGTAGATTGCCAGTTAAATAATTCCCAAAGAACTGTTCTTCATATCCCGGGCAACGAAGGGTGCACCCTATTAACTATTTCAGCGCTGAACTAGCATTGTATGAGACATGTAAAGAGCAGTGGTGTGAGGAAAATGTTTTCTTAAAAAGGTGTATAGAAAAGTAACACAAGTTTGCAATTGTATTCTTGATGTAACCTTATCCATTTATCATACTCACATGAGGCTGTTTGTATAATTTAGAGATGTTAAGGGAATTGCAAAATTAGTCATTTGTTAATTGCCACTAGAGAATACTTACCCATTTATAGTTTGCAGGTTCGAAGTCCAGAGTTCGCTAGTGATCTGCAGGTTCCTGAAAAATAAAATAAACGAGAGTGTTAATGTGTGTGTTACTGTCTACTGAAATGCATTGTTGATATATGAATATTGCCAGGTGTTTCTTTGTTCTTGCAAAGTAAAATAATCATAAGAAAGGATTCACTATCTCTATCTTTACTGTTATAATAGGTTGTATGATTACATTGTGAATAAACTCATAGTTTGAGGGTATCACATATGTCTATGTGTATGTACTGTATATGTCTATGTGTTGGTGTGTATATATGTGTATGTACTGTATATGCCTGTTAGTGTGTATATATGAGTATGTACCGTATGTCTGTGTTATATATGTGTATGTACTGTATATGCCTGTTAGTGTGCATATATGTTTATGTACTGTATATGCCTGTTAGTGTGTATATATGTGTATGTATGTGTTAGTGTGTATGTATATGCCTGTATGTGTTACTGTGTATACATGTGTTTGTATATATCTGTATGTGATATATGTGTATGTATGTTTAAGTGTCGATGTTTGTGTATGTACATATGTTAGCGTGGATATATGTATAATATATAACATATACATGTGTGTTATATGCTGTATATATTATGTGTATAACTGTGTTTAACAACACACACACACACATGTATAATATATATATATATATATATATATATATATATATAAGAGCCCTTTCCCTTTGTAATTGGGGTACATGACATCACGCCACTGGAAGGGAGAGGTCAGAGCCGCGATGTGTGAGGAGCAGCGGCAGCCAGCCAGTCCTGGGGGAGAAGAAGCCAGAAGGAAGAAGCACAAGGCGATGAGGTAAGTCATAATTACACTTAGCAGTAGCGGGAGGTGGGGCCCGGCCTATTTTGTCAGTCCTGGGCCTCACAGTTTCTGATGGCAGCCCAGCTCCCACTCCTCAGCTATCAGGGACAGGGCCGAGGCACCGACACCAGTGTCAGCCAATGGCAGCCCTTTACACAGAACAAAGTAGAGTGTGACCAAGGATTGGCTGTGAGGTGGCCTGCGTAGGATTCCTTTGGATACGAGACCACACCTCATTTTATTTTTATAATTATGGGGGGGTGGGCACCGAGGCTCTTTCTGGCACAGGGCACCAAAATGTCTAGTTACAGCTCTGGATAGGAGACAGCCGCGGGGGACGGGGGGGGTTAGGGTTAGGCACCCCCGGGGGGGGGTGTTTAACTAAGCACCCCCCCCCCGGGAGGGTTAGGCTAGGGAATGGGGGGGTTAGGGTTAGGCACCCCCGGGGGGGACTTAGGGTTGGGCACCCCCTGGGAGGGTTAGGCTAGGGGATGGGGAGGCTAGGGTTAGGTACCTCCCCGGGAGACTTAGGGTTAGGCTGCAGGGAACAGGGGGGTTAGTTTAGGCACATAGAGGGGGGTTAGGGTTAGGCACTTGGGGGGGAGATTAGGGTTAGGCACCCCTAAAGGAGGGTTAGGGTAGGGAAGTAGGTTAGCGATACTTACCAGAAAGAATGATGGGAATCTCCACCCCTGCCAGGCTGCCACTGTCGGGATTAGAACCACCGGCCATGCGGCTGTAGGTAAATCCTACTGATTCCTCTGTGATAACCTGTGATCTGGGGTAATAACACAGCAGTGGTACTGTGAGCTATTTGTTCAGCAATTCCTTAGTCACACGTACAGTGAAGTACTGTATATTGGAGACCTTTAGGGCTAATCTGCACATACATAAAGTGACCTATTACAGATGCCGCCATTGATCATCAGACTGTGAGCTACATCTGGCCCCGGCACTTAGGGCTAATCTGCACATACATAAAGTGACCTATTACAGATGCCGCCATTGATCATCAGACTGTGAGCTACATCTGGCCCCGGCACTTAGGGCTAATCTGCACATACATAAAGTGACCTATTACAGATGCCGCCATTGATCATCAGACTGTGAGCTACATCTGGCCCCGGCACTTAGGGCTATTCCATCAATTAGCTCAAGGAGGATACGTAAAAACAGAGAGGCTCATACAGCTATGGGAACATTACAGGGGAAGATTAATAGCTCAACTGAAGACTTATATGTAACATTATTTATATTCTATAATATATGTTTCATCGGCATAGGTTTTATTCACACGCGATGCTATGCGGCAATCATATGGGACTGATATAGGAAAGGGTCAGGATATTTAGGGCCATATTCAATTAGAGGCAAAAAGTCCGTTATCGGTGATGACGTCATTTTCGCCAGTTTCACTTATCCCCATATTCAATTTCAAAGACTTCTCACAGGTGTGAAAAGTCTTTGTTAAAAAAAGGGGGTTCGTTTTATTCACTGAATAGGTGGCCAAAATTGGGGTTTAGGGGTGCAGAATAAAAAAAAAATAGCCTGCACCCCTGGGAATGTATCAAATAAAAGGGAAGGGGGAAAGGGGACCACTGCACTAACTAGTTTCAATATGACCCCAATATTGATCAAATAATACCTGCTATAAGATCTGGGGGTGCTGCCTAGGACAAAAATGAAAAGTCATAGATCAATACTCCACAACCTTTATTATTATGTATTAAAACCTTGTTCTGTGAAATATGTTATAATGGTATAGAATAAAGAAATGGTGAAAAAAAAGTTTGAAAGTGATAAAATAAATCGGACACTGACTGGTTTTTTTTGCCTTGATAAAACTTATTGTGAAACGTACGTCGGCGTTCTCAGACGCTGACCACTGATGCTGCTATATAATTAATATGAGTGATTATGATCGTTACCTGAACTTAATATCATCTGTACATATTGTGGCTTAATTACTCCTTAGTATACATTCTGACTAACCGGAGATTGGTGCCCGATATACCTGAGCCGTCCGTGAGTTAACTTCCAGACAGATCCCATTTTAACATATTTCACAGAGGTTTTAATAAATAACAATAAAGGTTATATTTTATTGTATTCTGAATACTCCTTTTTTTCATTGTGCGCCAATACAGGACATTTCTTTCTGTAATCCTTGTGGAGTATTGATCTAAGCTTTTGGAATGTCCCTTTAAAGTATTCTGTGTATAAAAAAAAATAAAAAATTTCAGGACACCCCAAAAAAGGTATTTTAATTTTGAGGGTGAAAAAAAAATATTGGGGAACAAAGGGCCTGATTCAGACCCACTCGCAAGCGGCTGTCCGCTCGCAAGTGGGTCGATGTTGTGCACTGCGCATGCGCACGACGGCAGGAGCTCCGTCGTGCGCATGCGCCAGACGCGACGAGCGAAGGACTTTCCTTCGCTCGTTGTGTCTGATCAAAGGGGGCGTGCTGTCGATGTTGATTGACAGCACGCCCCCTTTGGTAGGCGTGCCGGGGGCGTGCCTCCCTGACGGGGGCGTTCCCAAGGGAACGCCTACCGTCAGAAGCCGGCCCACTGACATCACTAGTGATGTCAGTGGGAGTGATTTTGGCTCTGATAGAGCCAAAATCACTCCGGGCCTTGCGGTTGAAAACCTCAACCGCAGGCTCCGGCTCGCAGTGGCGATGGTCAAGACCATCGCGGCCATCAAACTGCACGCTCGTATAGGCTGTGGGTGGTGACCCACAGCTATACGAGCGTCCAGGAGGACACTCCATAATTATGGAGGGCGGCCCTCATTCAGAGCGTGCGGCTCTGAATGAGGACCAAAGTTTTAAACTAGCAAAATTGATTCAGGGGGTTTCCCAGGTATGCGGCAGGTGTTTTTTAGAATGCGGCTGGTAGCGGCAGGTGAATTTTTGCAGAATTTAAAAAAAAATCACTTTTGGGACTTAAAAATATGCTTGCACCCATTTTCATGTACCCCGAATTTAATAGCCATAGTTATTCCCCCCCCCCAAAAAAAGCTAAGTGCTATTCTTCACCACTTCTTCATATGCCGCATTTATGCACCTGCTGCGGCTATTAAAAATCCAGACTTCCTTCAGCAGCCAAAATCGGGGGTACCCATAGTGTCAGAACATCTTTTGGGGGGTGACAGACTGATTTCCCCTAAAACTGACAGAACTTTTCGATGCTTACCTTTCCTTCGGGTCCTGTTTTTGACGCATCCTAATTGAATGCGAGGATAAGTGGGCACGCACCAGATACTTTATCCCTGCTAAAAACGTTGATGAGGGCGAAAAGTCTGACCTTAAACTTTTCGCCCCATATTGAATATGGCCCTTAATGTCTAACAGAGTGAGATTAATAGAACTTTAGGGTAGATTTTATGAGTTGATCACTTTGGGATTGGTATACTTCCTCTTCTGATGCAATATTGGTTTTAACAAGAAGTAAAACATATGTGTTGGTTATGTGTATTAACTGTAAGTTCCGAGTAATGTGAGTCTATATGCTCCTTTTAAGTATCTGTTAATGTATGTGACATTAGTAGTGTATTAATAGTAACTGTGATGCTTATCTGTGTAAAATGTTTATGGGATTACACTATTATTATAATTGTGTTATGTAAAGGAATATTTAAAACAATTGTACATGCTATTATTTCACCCAGCTTACCGATAGAAGGTAAGCCGGGCGCCAGGCGCGGACAACCGCGGGGAGGGGGAGGGGGGGAGGAATTTACGTTAGGGGCTCCTGGGGGGGGGGACTTAGGGTTAGGGCCCCCCCCTGGGAGGTTAGGTTTAGGCTAGGGGAAGGGGGTTAGGATTAGGCTCCCATCCATGGGGGGAGGATAGGGTTAGGCACCCCTAAGGGAGGGTTAGGATCAGATGTTTTTTGTTGCTCACATAAAAAATGCAGTTTCATATGTTGGAGTAACAACATTGGATGCCAGTCTCCTAACCTCCAGGATTTCGGCTGCGACTGTATCTGCCGCCATACCCTATGGCTGCGCTCATTGAATGCAGAGGTGGACTCCAAGATAAGTTCACCCAGTGCTGGTGTCAAGTCACCAGGGACGCTTGAGTAAGAGTTGAAGTCTCTCACGGGTACGCCCTCTCATTGCTCAGACGACCTCCCCACGTTTTGCTACACAGGCCCTTCTTCAGACCCGAACAAGGCCTTACAAATCCAGAAAGCTATACACTCCTTTCAGTAAGCAGGGGTAATTATACCAGCCCCACTATCTCAGCGAGGGTCTGGTTATTCTACTTTCTTTCTGGTGCAGAGGCCGAATGGTCTTCATTGGCTTATCCTCTATCTCCAATCCCTGAACCAATTCCTAAAGGTGGCTAGGTTCAGAAGGGAACCCCTACGCTCAATCATCCGAGCTATGGAACCTGGGGACTTTATGGTATTGCTGGATATTTAGGTTGCATACCTACAGGTACCTATAGAGCCCTCTCATCAGCGTTAGCTCAGGTTTTCTGTGCCACAGCAACACTTCCAATTTTCAGGCTCTGCACTTTGGACTGTCCACAGCCCCACCAGGGTTTACCAGATTTATGGCTTTTAAGACAGTCCACCAGTTCAGGGTATCCAATTGCAACTGTATCTGGACGGCCTCCTGCTCTTAGCAGGATCAACAAGGTACTTTAAAGCCATTTTCAGTTAACCGTTGCTTTCCATCACAAGCACAAATGGTTAATCAAGTGGGATAAAGTCCTCCCTGAATCCCTCACAGGGTATGATTCATCTGGAAGCCCTGCTGGATTTTCAGAATCGGAGAATCCTTCTGACGTCAGACAAGATCTCCACTCTTCACCTATGAGTGCGCGGGTGTTTCCACAGTCGACAAGTGTCAATACACTCTGTATTGCAGGTTCTGGAATCCAGGGTGTCTACCTTCGGTAGGGTGGAATATGCTCCGTTCCATTCCAGGCCTTTGCAAAAACTGATCCTCTCTAGATGGAACGGGTTTCTCCATCGGATCACTGTTCAGACGATGATGCCATCTCCGGAGATGCATCTGTATCTGGGTGGCTATGGGCATCTCATCTAGGGTAATCCTTACAATGGACGCCAGTCTCTGGGGCGCAGTGACCGGTCCGCACTCCTTTCGTGGCAGTTGGACGTCTGTCGTTTCCACCCTGCCAATCAACTTATTGGAACTTCAAGCTGTCTTGGGCCCTCGCTATGGACTAACACAGACTTCACGGTATTCCTGTAAAGGTTCAGTCCGACAAGGTCACAACAGTGACTTACATCTAGGAGACACTCGTAGTTGGGCAGAAATGACAGGAATGTCACACATTTTGACTTAGTCCAAGGGTCTCCTCCTGGCCATCTCTGCAGTGTTTATTCTGGGAGTTCTCCATTGGGAAGCGGACTTCCTCAGCAGTCACAAAGTGCATCCCGGGGACTGGTCTCTTCTCCAAGAGAGGTCTCAACTACTGGTGAGCAGAGGGGGCTTTCTAGAGGTATTCCTCATGGCTTTCTGATTATTACACACTGATGGTGTTAGGGTACAGAACTAGAGGTACTGAAGCAACCTTCTGTGACGCGTTGTCAGTGAAGTGGTCCTTCCAGTTTGTGTACCTGTTTCCTCCGGTCTCCCTTCTTCATCGAGTTCTTCCAACCCAGACGGAGGTACTGTCCTGCTAGTGACTCCAGATTGAAAATCTAAGTACCAGTGATGTCTGGGTCCGAGTCTCTCTATCGACACGCCATTCCTGCTGCCTCAATATCCCGACTTGTTGTATCAGGGTCCTTGCCTTTCCCTGTGTGAGGTTCTGGTTTTGTTGTGGGCCCGGGGTGGTAAAAGGAGCAGACACTGAAGCAGATTTAAAAATAAACGTGGAATTTGTAATGAGTGGCTTAACAGACATGAATGTGGCAAAACAAAAAGTCAGGGTATAGCACTAAGTGCATTTGGGAAACTGTAGTGAGGCAATGGGAAAAAGTCCAGGTAGTGATAACAGAAGGTAGTCCAGTATTCCAGGGTTTTGTGAGGCTGAAAAGAATTGCAGGTTGAAATGAAGTGCAGACTGAAGTGAATTGCAGACTGAGGTGAATGGCAGGCTGAGAAATAATGTCCAGGGAAACTGCAAGTGGAGGCAAGGTGCAGGGTAACAGCTGACACAGGTACTCAGGCAAGGGAGAGGCAAAGGAGGAGGCAGGAGCTAGCGGGGCTGGAACAGGCAGGGTGTAGCAGGCTAGGTAATGATCCCAACTGTCGAAGCTGAATAATTGGCTGAGACAAGTTCAGTTTAAAATTTAATCGCGGCGACGCCATCTTGAAAATGAGATCGCAAGACGCCATTTTGCGAATGGCCGCCTAAGCGCCATTTTAGATAAACTCACATTTTAGTACATGTGGCGATAATACTGTTAGCACCATGCGATTGCATCTTTCACCATTTCCCATACGCACATTAATACACACAATTGCGCTGTTAACTAGTCGCATATTAGCGAATGCATAGGACTTTGTAGGAAACCACTGTTTTATTAGCTTTATGCGCACGCATCTGCCCCAAGTTAACTAGTGTCCTTATATCAAACCCCGAATACTCACACATTACATATTCACACATAAGGTTTAATAAGCTTTAAAGTGTATGATTTAAGTTGGTTCAGTTAGTTTAAATGCTGAGAAATAAAGATATTTGATAACTAAGGTATTATAAATGCTAAACAAGTAGTGTTTGGTTTTGTACTGATGCGTATTCTTTTTACAGTATTCCGGTGTTATCGGTGGGGAGATCGCATCATGCATTCTCGAGTTATGGATAGCAGAGCCTCCAAGCAACAAAATGTATATTTCATGAACAACTGTTAGGATGTTGCAGGGGGGCGGGAAGGGAAAGATCCCCAGCTCTTAGAGGCAGGGAGAGTCTATTTGAACCAGCCTGTTAAATGCACTGTAACAGATGCTTCTCCCCTAGGAACCAATGACATCAGCAACAAACTTCTCTATTGTCCTGTTTATTCTGGGGGGGTATAAATATGTGTGCTCAAACGCTGATTCTTAGTCTTCGTGCTGAATGCTGAATGACGAGGGGTCTCTTGCTGATGCCTATCTTCGGGTCCGGAAGCGCTGCGTATGTATACTGTACTTGGGTCTGTATAATTTCCTTTTGCGCCTGAAGTGTGTCTGGATCAATTGCGTGTAACTGTCTGAACTTTTACTTGAATAACACTTTGTGCTTTGGAACCACAGATTCCATGTCTAAGTCTTTATTTACAGTATGACTGCGTATGCAAATTAGTGTCATCCTTAGAGGTTTATAGGAAGGGTTTTAGAAGGTATAGGCAGTGGTATATTGAGGTTCTGATCCAGTATCATTATAACAGACAGGTGAATGAGCACAGGAACTCTCTCTCTCAGCTCTCGCTGAGAAACACATTGCACTGGCAATGAGAGGAAGCTCGGCACTCCCTTAAATACCCAGTGCCGCACTGTGACAGGCCAGAGAGAGCATGTGACACACCAGGATAGGACGACTAGATCACATGACCAGAGGCAAGATGGCGGCGCCCATGCTAGAGCGGAATGGAAGCACCACCAGGCCTAACCAGATCAGAGTGACAGTATGCCCGCACAGGATCACGCACAACCAATGCTCCCCGCCAGGCACCACAGCCAGACGGCCCCACCATAGCGTCCTCACAGGTAATACCCGCCGACCGCTATGCCGAGAAACTCTGGTCGTGACACCCTGAACCTGGATCGTTTGTCTTTGACTGCGTCCCTACTGTGGTCCTATTGCTTCTCTGGCTCTGTCATCATCGGGATGTTTAGAGCGTGTAGGCCAGCTTTTGCTGGGATCTACCACAGAATGCGGCATACATAATTCTTATGGTATCGTACCTGTAGCTCCGATCCTCAGGTGTTTAGGATTTCCAGAAGTTCTGGCATTCCTTCCAGCTGGCGTGGGTCTCGCCCTCCGCCTGGCCTCCCTGAAAGTGTGGATCTCTGCACGGTCAGTATGGTTCAGATGTGGCATTGCTCCACTCTCGGGGCTCCTTGGGATTTGCCAGTGGTTATAACAATCACATGCAGATACACCCGCAGTCACACACAGAACATAGGCTTGCTGCATACCATTTTAATCAGCAATCGTTTTCATATTCTGTAAAAAAAAGAACCACGTGTACTATAGAACACTCACAGGGACAGTGGCTCTGATGGGATAGATTAGTGAACTGCTAAATTTGTCGACATATTCAAATTGACTTTGTGAACATATATGGAATTAGGGTTAGTTTTATTATAAAAAAGACCTACTGTTTACCATTCTTATTTGTAGTCCACTTCTGGCTACGGGTCCATCTTTGCTATAGATTTTTGGGACCCGCAGTAAGGTCAGTAACCGGTAAGACGGCTGAGTGTCGGCATAACCGCAGACTGTGATGGAGTACAGGGCCTAGGAAGATAAAAATTAAGATGATGATGAAGAGGAGGAGCCTGATGGCTGAAATATTCCGTACCGCTAGGGTGTTTGTCTCCAAGAACGGTGTGGCATCACAAGAATATGTTTTGTTCGCTCGCTCAGACAGAGGCGTCAACAGACCGCAAAGAGCGAGCAATCAATTTAAATAGCCGGCCCCTTTTTCTGAACGAGCGAGCGCAAATAGCGTCCGGCTCTGAATCAGGCCCTCAATCCATAATATCAACGTTTCGGGTTTATTACAACCCTTCCTCAGGATACAGGACGACGATATGACATCAGATATGCGGTCATTGCACTAGCACTTTTGTAGTATATATGGTCAAATGCCCCTGTGGGTTATTATATAGGTAAGACCATGCGTTCTTACATAGATCAGCTATTCGGGCGGCCCTCAGGGGGAAACAGTCTGATCAACCCATAGCAAGACACTTTGCAGAGGCCAAACATAGCCTTGTCAGTTTCAGACCGTATACGTACGGGAAGCCGGCGGCCGCCGGGTTCCCGACCGCTTAATCCTGGCGACGGTTAAACGACAGGCATCTAAATCTAGACGCCATTCTTTTTACCGACGCAGGGAGACCGGCGCCCGGCATCCCGATCGAAGGAATGCCGGGCGCGGACAGCTGCATGGGGGGGGGGTTAGGGTTCCCAGGGGTGTTAGGGTCAGGCTAGGGGAAGAGGGGGTTAGGGTTAGGCACCCCCTCGTGGTACTTAGGTTTAGGCGGCGGGGATGGGGGGGGTTAGGTTTAGGCACAGGGGCGGGAGGTTAGGGTTAGGCACCCTAAAGGAGGGTTAGGGGTTAAAATTAGGTTAGTTTATACTTACCTTTAGGACGATCGGGACTTCCCCCCTGTTGGGCTGCCACTGCCGGGGTAAATTATACAGAATGCTTTCAGACATATCATCGACCACATACTGGAGAACACGAGAGGTGGAGATCGACAAGAGGCTTTTACAAGTGGAAACTAAATGCATTTTTCAACCGGACACAGTGAAACCCGAGGGGCCTTAATGACCACCTATCATTCAATATTTTCTTATGATTCAAAAATTCTACTTATGATATTATCATTTTTTATTTTTTTTTTTGCTTTCAGTTTTATTTACTTTATTAATAGTTTTTTTTGTTTTATGCCTATATAGGTGCATTCATTATGCTGTTCTTCTGACAATGTGCCCATTGGAATTATGCTGATCAATACTTTCCACTAGATGTTCTATATCTTATCTCAATAAGATGGTATAGATTCTGATTGCTGCTAGTTTAGTGTATTGTTGTATTTTGTCACTCTTTCTTCGGGTTAATTTTATTTCCTTTATCTACATTTATACTATTTTATTGTTGATTGTCTACAGGTAATTGATTACCACCTTAGACTTATCTGGTCATTATGTTTTCATCAGCTATAGACAGTGTAAAGCTGCATATACACACAATGATTTAGTAAATTAACGATTTTTTTGAACTACAAACGATTTTTGCATATTCCCTTACTGAAAAACGTTGAGTTGGTCAGTCTGACTGAACTACAAACTACAAACGTGAACGCGCATGAACGATAATCATTCATCGTTTTATCTCAAAGTTAACGATTTTTACAACGATTGAACGATAAATTATATCGTTAATGAAAATCGTTCAATAAAATTGTGTGTGTATGCACCTTTACTATCGTTTTAGACATACTGTGCTGCTAGGGTGCTTATTTTTGGTGGTTGTTAGTTTTATTCTATGTAGGAACTAATTTTGCACATCCTTATTGCAGGGGATCTGTTTTAGGTCCACGCAGCGGGTCACCCTGGCAACGGGGGCGGAGCTTAGCGCTCTCTGTGCCAGAGGTTTCCGGAGTTCGGGCTGGGAGACGCGGTCGATGCTGGTGGTGGCTCGGATGTCCACCTATGGGGTATTAAGGTAAGAATTATGCTATGTCTATTGTTACTGTATCCCGAGGAAGGTTTGCAATAAACCCGTGTAGTGACCTAGGGCCTGATTCAGACCCACTCGCAAGCGACTGTCCGCTCGCAAGTGGGTCGATGGTGTGCACTGCGCATGACGGCGGGAGCTCCGTCGTGCGCATGCGCCAGACGCAACGAGCGAAGGACTTTCCTTCGCTCGTTGTGTCTGATCAAAGGGGGCGTGCTGTCGATGTTGATTGACAGCACGCCCCCTTTGGTGGGCGTGCCGGGGGCGTGCCTCCCAGACGGGGGGCGTTCCCAAGGGAACGCCTACTGTCAGAAGCCGGCCCACTGACATCACTAGTGATGTCAGTGGGAGTGATTTTGGCTCTGATAGAGCCAAAATCACTGCGGGCCTTGCGGTTGAGAAACTCAACCGCAGGCTCCGGCTCGCAGTGGCGATGGTCGCGATGGTCAAGACCATCGCGGCCATCAACCTGCACGCTCGTATAGGCTGTGGGTGGTGACCCACAGCTATACGAGCATCCAGGAGGACGCTCTATAATTATGGAGGACGGCCCTCATTCAGAGCGTGCGCTCTGCTCAGAGCGTCCGGCTCTGAATGAGGGCCCTAATTAGGTATGCAGGAGATAGCTTGGAATAGCCCCATATAACTATAATAAAACCCACCTCGGGAGAGTTTAGCTAGGGGGTATGCTATGATTTTTTTGATTAGTTAGTGATTATATATATATATATAGCCAGTGTTCTCCCCAGAAATTTTTCCAGCCGGGTGGGGGCCTTCACAATTCTTCACGCGTCGGGAAAAGGGGTATCTCCCTTACCAATCCAGCCCGACAGGTCTCAGGCTGCTCCCCCACTGGCTCTCAGTCAAAAGTGCCCATTATGCAGTGCCCCCTGTATTTGTGCTCTTTATACAGTGCCCCCTGTAGTTTTCCCCTTTATGCATTGCCCTTATGCAGTGCCCCCTGGCTGAAGTAGTATGTAGTGCCCCCAGTCTGGCCACTTACGTAGTGCACCCAGACTTAAATAGTCTCCCTTAGGCATTGCCCCCAGACTGGTCCTGGACCCAGCCCAGCACTTACCTTTACTTCCTGGCTACTCGCCGCTCGCACTCCCACTCCCGTTGCCTCGCGCTGACTGGATCTAACTAGATCCAGCAGGCGCGCAGGGCAGGCTCCTCACGTCGCGGGTGACGTCATCCGCGCAGTGCATCATTGGGAACGCTTGCCTCTGAAACAATCAGAGGCTTCTTTAGCCTCCGGTCACTTCAGAGGCCAGCATTCCACAGCAGCGGTCAGCGGGTGTCGTCAGAGGAAAGTGCCGGGCGGTAGGCTGTTTCTGCCGGGTGATGCGTCCGCAGAAAACAGCCTGGGGAGAACACTGTATAGCGATAGTTAGATGGTTAGGAACATAATGGAGTGGGATGAGGATAAATGTAAAATATAATAAGGCTAATACGTTCATAGTTTATACAGATGTATTGTAAGCATGTATGTGACTTGTATTCTTTTGTACAGGGAGATAGAAGTCATAGCCCGGGCATGAGCACACAGGGTAGGGGGTTTGTGTTTAAGAGGGAAGGAAGGTACAAGAATGAGCTGGAGGAGACCTAAGGCTCGTGGCTTAGGCGGGAGGAGAGGCGGTCGCGCCGGTGTCCAAGGTTATATAAGGAGAGGCAGCAGCATGGACGGCAGACTGATGTCCCCCCCATGTGAGCTCAGGCTGGGTCACTCTCCGGCGCTGCCTTTTGAGTAAGCAATAGTAACGGCAGCGGCTGGGAGCCCTAGACCTGAAGCCAGAGTGGGCTATGGTAGGCTCTTTCCTTGACAGCCAGCGCTGAGCGGAGAGTTCCCGCTGGTCTCTGGCTGGTTTTGAAAGGAGGAAGAGGCAGTGTGTGGGCAGGTCTATGTACTCCGGTCCCTGCCCCAAGGTGATGCGCAGCCTGGAGAGGAAAGGAGGAAGAGGCAGTGTGTGGGCAGGTCTATGTACTCCGGTCCCTGCCCTGAGGTGATGCGCAGCCTGGAGAGGAAAGGAGGAAGCGGCAGTGTGTGGGCAGGTCTATGTACTCCGGTCCCTGCCCTGAGGTGACGTGCAGCCTGGAGAGGAAAGGAGGAAGAGGCAGTGTGTGGGCAGATCTATGTATTCCGGTCCCTGCCCCGAGGTAACGTGCAGCCTGGAGAGGAAAGGAGGAAGAGGCAGTGTGTGGGCAGGTCTATGTACTCCGGTCCCTGCCCCGAAGTGACGTGCAGCCTGGAGAGGAAAGGAGGAAGAGGCAGTGTGTGGGCAGGTCTATGTACTCCGGTCCCTGCCCCGAGGTGACGCGCAGCCTGGAGAGGAAAGGAGGAAGAGGAAGTGTGTGGGCAGATCTATGCACTCCGGTCCCTGCCCTGAGGTGACGTGCAGCCTGGAGAGGAAAGGAGGAAGAGGCAGTTTGTGGGCAGGTCTATGTACTCCGGTCCCTGCCCTGAGGTGACTTGCAGCCTGGAGAGGAAAGGAGGAAGAGGCAGTGTGTGGGCAGGTCTATGTACTCCGGTCCCTGCCCTGAGGTGACGTGCAGCCTGGAGAGGAAAGGAGGAAGAGGCAGTGTGTGGGCAGGTCTATGTACTCCGGTCCCTGCCCTGAGGTGACGTGCAGCCTGGAGAGGAAAAGAGGAAGAGGCAGTGTGTGGGCAGGTCTATGTACTCCGGTCCCTGCCCTGAGTTGACGTGCAGCCTGGAGAGGAAAGGAGGAAGAGGCAGATCTATGTACTCCGGTCCCTGCCCCGTGGTGACGCGCAGCCTGGAGAGGAAAGGAGGCGTGCCATTGGAGAAATCAATCAGCGGCGGCTGACAGCAGTGTACTGTCAGGGTATAGCCAGCGCTAGTAAGCTGAACTTACCGCTGTCCTCACTGACTGCAGCCTGCCGTGATCTATAGAGCAGCCTTCCTGATGTCGGAGGGAATGTAAGTAGTTTAAGCCTATAAACCCAGCAGCAGATGTAAGCCCAGCAGCCAGTCAGTAATTAGAGGTGGGCTGGAGAAACGGTCCAAAGGGTTCCTTACTACCCTTGTTCACTGATTATAGTTAGCAGGATATATTACCCAAGGGTTAGGTCAGTCAGCTTAACTAACATACTTATAAGGAAAGTCGGGGGAGAAGTATTATAAGTATTCATTGCACTAAGGCATCAGATCGTCAACATATATACTGTATAATGCAACAGAGTAAAGGGGCCTATCCATTAGCAGATAAAATGAACGATTGACCGATATATCGGTCAATCGTTCATTATATCTACTAATGGATAGGCCCTGAACGATCACAGATGCGCACTCCCGCGGTCGATAAATCGCATCTATCATCTCTCCAACATGTGGGTCAATTATGGCATATAGCTGTACGATATTAGCAATATCGTGCAGTTTATATGCGGTAAATGCCGAACGACGAAAGATATTTATTAGAAAGCCACTCCCAGGACGCGCCGAATTCCTTCTTTAATGAATATTCCACCAATCATTTAATAAAATGTCCATGTACATGAGCGATATCGTACAGCGCAGCCACCGGAATTTTCAAGGGATCTCTTTTGTCTTTCGTCGCTCAGAAATACATCTGCTAATGGATAGGCCCCATTACTCATTCTGCATCCAAAGACTCAGGAGCTGCAACATAAATGGCTTGGGGGGGAAGTAATTACACCCAGAGACAGTGATAGATTCTGCAGCCCATCGATAAGGGATTATTAACCATTTCACATAAAATCTTGGTGCTTTGCTTTCTGACTCTTTATTTAAGCCTGTAACTATATACTGTTACGTTCTGGATTATTTGTGGACCCAGGGTGGTAGCAGGAGCGATCACAGAAGCAGATCTGTAAATAAAACTAGGATTTTTAATAAGTGCTTGAGTAGACATATAATGTGGCAGTAAATAAAAGTCCAGGAAAATATAAATGTGCACAAGAGTTCTGTGGTGGGAGCAAAAGGGTTAATGTCCAGGTAGAAACAATTAGAGCACTCCAGGTGTGCAGGTAGTGAAACTGAAAATAAACAAGCCAGGTTTGCAGATAGTGAACTGAAGCGCAGGATGTCAGCAGGCTCAGGCACTCAGGTATGGGCAAGGGTGATGGAGGTAGCGGGGTAGTCCAGTGGGAACTAGGAGCTGACAGGCAGACTGGCAGACAGCGAATTCACAGGAATAGGAAAGCACAGAGAACTCCCTCTCAGCTAGGCTGAGGTACATGTTGCACTGGCAAAGAAGGAAGGCACTGACCCTTCCTAAATACCCTATGCCGTGCTGTTACTGGCCGGAGGGAACATGTGACTCACCAGGATTGGCCAGCCGCATCACATGGCCAGAAGGCAAGATGGCGGCGCCCATGCCAAATGGAACGGAGACGCCGCCAGGCCTCACCAGCGCAGAGTGACAACAGGGCCGCACAACAACGCGCGCAGCCAAAGCCCCCCGCCAGACACCAGCTCCGCCACCAGACAGCCCGCGCCACAACGACCTCACAGGTAACACCCGCCTAGCGCCATGCTGAAATACCCTGGCCGTGACATATACTTTTGGGGAAGGCGGTCCAAGCCTTTATTGATTTTATTATAACCTTTGGAGAGCTATATGTTATCTACTAACAAAGGACTGTACTATTTATTGGCTGCACTGCAGGGAAAGCCTAGACTGAGCTAATGTGCTAACAATGGCAGTGAGGGACTTCTCCTGAACTGTATTATACCCCTTTTCCACCAAAATTCCGGGTCTGGCCCGGAGTTGGAACAGGGTTCCTGTCCGGATCAGACCCAGAATTTAGCCGGCGCCGACTCTGGATATTCCTGAGTCGGCACCGCTCACACCGCAGTCGGGTCTGCATAGACCCGGCTTTTCTGGCGTGAAAGTGGACGCTTGGAGATGACATCATCTCCAAGCGCCACTGAAGCCGGACCAATCGGCTGGCTTGCGGCGCACTGCAGGTCATCAAGACCCGGAGTGCGCCGTACACACAGCAGGGTTTCACGGGCTAAGCCTGTGTTAAACCCTGCAAGTTACTTGGGTTGGATTGCCGGGTCACTCGACGCGGCGATCCAACCCTCTCCCCTTTTACACCAGGAAGCTGCCCAGGTTAGCCCTGCAATAACCCGGCTTTTAGCTCAGGTGTAAAAGGGGTATTGCACAGATATTTGATACTGGACTTTGGAAAGCGGAAAGGAGAGTATGGTTATACACATGTAATTGCCGAGATATTGAAGTGGACTTGTTAAATGTAATTATATTCTCATAAGGTGAGGTCATTAAACTAAAAGGTAGCTACAAGTAGTGAATGTTAATATAGGTATACATAACGAGATACTCTATTTTATGTAACCCAAACGATTGTCATAGAAAGTATAAGTACTGTTGCAATTGTGTATGTTATCTTTATTTTCAGAAACTAGTAACTGTACTGTACTGGTGTGATTTACTTACCAGAAAGAGCTCACGAGAGGTCAGCAACGGGGACAAGCTGAAAAAGGAACAGAAAATAAGATAAGTGTAAAATAAAAATGTCATTGTATTATTATGTCCTGCCCTGGTACATTCGTCAGTATATTCACATAGTATCCATTTAGGCTTTCCCAGGTTAGCCTAGGTAGCATTATCACACACTATCTATGATTAGTAACAGGGGTTACACCTGGAACATCGATATTACGGATTGTGTTTGATAGCTTATTTGTGAAGTCCGTTGAGTGCCGCTGCTTCGTTACTACTGTTGAATCACTGTAGACTGGCACCTCGGCCTATATATACTGTATGGAAGTGCCGTCTTTATGGACATTACATATTATAACCATATAAGAATGCTAAATCCACTAATTGAGGAGCCTAAGAGGGACTGGAGTTATCCCTATTGTCCCTCCCTTTCTTACTTGTTAACACACATCCGCACCCATGTAGTGTTTTTTGTAAGTCTATTTTAATATTTATAGATATTAAAAGTTGTTTTATTTGTATTTTTATTCCGATCTATAATTGCTATACGAGTGCTTCCCATTTATAGCTGAGTCATTCAGACCTAAGAGCCTATTATAATGCTGGTCGCACATCGGCTTCTCAGACCCTCTTACCCCAGCCACCGCTGCCATTTCACTGACTGGCCTGTCTCCACAGGCCAGTCATCTCAGGATGTTCCTGTTTATTCGACTTCTGAATAATGTTCCTGCTGCATAGATGACACAATTGCAGCCACTCACAGAGACTTGCTTCTCACATGACTCCTGTACCCAATCCCAGTGCAGTGAACTTATCTTGTCCTGCTGCAATCGCCTTTCATGCACCTCACCTGTGCTGTGCTTATCTTGTCCTGCTGCAATCACCTTTCATGCACCTCACCTGTGCTGTGCTTATCTTGTCCTGCTGCAATCGCCTTTCATGCACCTCACCTGTGCTGTGCTGTGCTTATCTTGTCCTGCTGCAATCACATTTCATGCACCTCACCTGTGCTGTGCTTGTCTTGTCCTGCTGCAATCGCCTTTCATGCACCTCACCTGTGCTGTGCTTGTCTTGTCCTGCTGCAATCACATTTCATGCACCTCACCTGTGCTGTGCTTATCTTGTCCTGCTGCAATCGCCTTTCATGCACCTCACCTGTGCTGTGCTTGTCTTGTCCTGCTGCAATCGCCTTTCATGCACCTCACCTGTGCTGTCCTTATCTTGTCCTGCTGCAATCGCCTTTCATGCACCTCACCTGTGCTGTCCTTATCTTGTCCTGCTGCAATCGCCTTTCATGCACCTCACCTGTGCTGTCCTTATCTTGTCCTGCTGCAATCGCCTTTTATGCACCTCACCTGTGCTGTGCTGTGCTGTGCTTATCTTGTCCTGCTGCAACCACATTTCATGCACCTCACCTGTGCTGTGCTTATCTTGGCCTGCTGCAATCGCCTTTCATGCACCTCACCTGTGCTGTGCTTATCTTGTCCTGCTGCAATCGCCTTTCATGCACCTCACCTGTGCTGTGCTTATCGTGTCCTGCTGCAATCGCCTTTCATGCACCTCACCTGTGCTGTGCTTATCGTGTCCTGCTGCAATCGCCTTTCATGCACCTCACCTGTGCTGTGCTTATCGTGTCCTGCTGCAATCGCCTTTCATGCAACCTCACCTGTGCTGTGCTTATCTTGTCCTGCTGCAATCGCCTTTCATGCAACCTCACCTGTGCTGTGCTTATCTTGTCCTGCTGCAATCGCCTTTCATGCAACCTCACCTGTGCTGTGCTTATCTTGTCCTGCTGCAATCGCCTTTCATGCACCTCACCTGTGCTGTCCTTATCGTGTCCTGCTGCAATCGCCTTTCATGCACCTCACCTGTGCTGTACTTATCTTGTCCTGCTGCAATCGCCTTTCATGCACCTCACCTGTGCTGTGCTTATCTTGTCCTGCTGCAATCGCCTTTCATGCACCTCACCTGTGCTGTGCTTATCTTGTCCTGCTGCAATCGCCTTTCATGCACCTCACCTGTGCTGTGCTTATCTTGTCCTGCTGCAATCGCCTTTCATGCACCTCACCTGTGCTGTGCTGTGCTTGTCTTGTCCTGCTGCAATCGCCTTTCATGCACCTCACCTGTGCTGTGCTTGTCTTGTCCTGCTGCAAACGCCTTTCATGCACCTCACCTGTGCTGTGCTTGTCTTGTCCTGCTGCAATCGCCTTTCATGCACCTCACCTGTGCTGTGCTTGTCTTGTCCTGCTGCAATCGCCTTTCATGCACCTCACCTGTGCTGTGCTTATCTTGTCCTGCTGCAATCGCCTTTTATGCACCTCACCTGTGCTGTGCTTATCTTGTCCTGCTGCAATCGCCTTTCATGCACCTCACCTGTGCTGTGCTTGTCTTGTCCTGCTGCAATCGCCTTTCATGCACCTCACCTGTGCTGTGCTTGTCTTGTCCTGCTGCAATCGCCTTTCATGCACCTCACCTGTGCTGTGCTTGTCTTGTCCTGCTGCAATCGCCTTTCATGCACCTCACCTGTGCTGTGCTTGTCTTGTCCTGCTGCAATCACCTTTCATGCACCTCACCTGTGCTGTGCTTGTCTTGTCCTGCTGCAATCACATTTCATGCACCTCACCTGTGCTGTGCTTATCTTGTCCTGCTGCAATCGCCTTTCATGCACCTCACCTGTGCTGTCCTTATCTTGTCCTGCTGCAATCGCCTTTCATGCACCTCACCTGTGCTGTCCTTATCGTGTCCTGCTGCAATCGCCTTTCATGCACCTCCCCTGTGCTGTCCTTGTCGTGTCCTGCTGCAATCGCCTTTCATGCACCTCACCTGTGTTGTGCTTGTCTTGTCCTGCTGCAATGGCCTTTCATGCACCTCACCTGTGCTGTGCTTGTCTTGTCCTGCTGCAATCGCCTTTCATGCACCTCACCTGTGCTGTGCTTGTCTTGTCCTGCTGCAATCGCCTTTCATGCACCTCACCTGTGCTGTGCTTATCTTGTCCTGCTGCAATCGCCTTTCATGCACCTCACCTGTGCTGTGCTTGTCTTGTCCTGCTGCAATCGCCTTTCATGCACCTCACCTGTGCTGTGCTTATCTTGTCCTGCTGTAATCGCCTTTCATGCACCTCACCTGTGCTGTGCTTGTCTTGTCCTGCTGCAATCGCCTTTCATGCACCTCACCTGTGCTGTGCTTATCTTGTCCTGCTGCAATCGCCTTTCATGCACCTCACCTGTGCTGTCCTTATCTTGTCCTGCTGCAATCGCCTTTCATGCACCTCACCTGTGCTGTGCTTGTCTTGTCCTGCTGCAATCGCCTTTCATGCACCTCACCTGTGCTGTGCTTGTCTTGTCCTGCTGCAATCGCCTTTCATGCACCTCACCTGTGCTGTCCTTATCTTGTCCTGCTGCAATCACCTTTCATGCACCTCACCTGTGCTGTCCTTATCTTGTCCTGCTGCAATCACCTTTCATGCACCTCACCTGTGCTGTCCTTATCTTGTCCTGCTGCAATCACCTTTCATGCACCTCACCTGTGCTGTGCTTATCTTGTCCTGCTGCAATCGCCTTTCATGCACCTCACCTGTGCTGTGCTTGTCTTGTCCTGCTGCAATCGCCTTTCATGCACCTCACCTGTGCTGTGCTTGTCTTGTCCTGCTGCAATCGCCTTTCATGCACCTCACCTGTGCTGTGCTTGTCTTGTCCTGCTGCAATCGCATTTCATGCACCTCACCTGTGCTGTGCTTATCTTGTCCTGCTGCAATCGCCTTTCATGCACCTCACCTGTGCTGTCCTTATCGTGTCCTGCTGCAATCGCCTTTCATGCACCTCACCTGTGCTGTGCTTATCTTGTCCTGCTGCAATCGCCTTTCATGCACCTCACCTGTGCTGTGCTTATCTTGTCCTGCTGCAATCGCCTTTCATGCACCTCACCTGTGCTGTGCTTGTCTTGTCCTGCTGCAATCACCTTTCATGCACCTCACCTGTGCTGTGCTTGTCTTGTCCTGCTGCAATCACATTTCATGCACCTCACCTGTGCTGTGCTTATCTTGTCCTGCTGCAATCGCCTTTCATGCACCTCACCTGTGCTGTCCTTATCTTGTCCTGCTGCAATCGCCTTTCATGCACCTCACCTGTGCTGTGCTTATCTTGTCCTGCTGCAATCGCCTTTCATGCACCTCCCCTGTGCTGTCCTTATCGTGTCCTGCTGCAATCGCCTTTCATGCACCTCACCTGTGTTGTGCTTATCTTGTCCTGCTGCAATGGCCTTTCATGCACCTCACCTGTGCTGTGCTTGTCTTGTCCTGCTGCAATCGCCTTTCATGCACCTCACCTGTGCTGTGCTTATCTTGTCCTGCTGTAATCGCCTTTCATGCACCTCACCTGTGCTGTGCTTATCTTGTCCTGCTGCAATCGCCTTTCATGCACCTCACCTGTGCTGTGCTTGTCTTGTCCTGCTGCAATCGCCTTTCATGCACCTCACCTGTGCTGTGCTTATCTTGTCCTGCTGTAATCACCTTTCATGCACCTCACCTGTGCTGTGCTTATCGTGTCCTGCGTATCAACTTCAGTCTACAGCTTCACTCTGCTTTCAGTCTAAATAATGTTCTCACTGCAGTGACCCACTCCAGCCTGCAGTAAAGGTGTGTACACACTTGGCGATATTACTGAGCGATTGCACGATTACAACATCGTAATCGTGCAATTGCTCGAACTCCCGCTGGTCGTTTCCGACATTGTCCATTGCCTGAACATGCCGGTCAATCTGCCGATAACAACAGATTGGCCATGTTCAGGAATGGCGAACTGTACCTGCACTGAACGACTGATCGCGCTGTCCCTGCTGGGGCGGCTGCCAGCTCCAGGCTGCACGTGGGGATCTCGCGATACTTGCGAGATTCCGCGCATGCTCAGTGGAGCCGGCCGGGACTGACACACAGTGAGTGCATCAGCACTAGGCAGATGCGCTGCTGTCTCTAGCGGGTAGCTCCGGAGGGGGGAGTTATCGCTCCCCCGCTCCGGCCGATGTGATGTTTATACATCGCATCGGTAGTGCTTCCTGCTTCGCCTCGGTAAAGAGGCGAAGCAGGAAGCGATATAGCGGTACGTTAAGTGTGCTATAATACATCTACCCCTATATATCTAAATACCCTACATAATTTGGTAATTGTGTATATTACAGTAATAGGAATATTTTCTCATTCCAGATAAGGTGAATAATTTTAAGACACCATAGCATATAAGTAGAAAGAAAGACTAGCAAAACTCTTTTAAATCACAATTTTATTTATTTTTTTCAACAGTATTACAATTACTGCATGTTTAATAAATTGCTGTTAATATTTCACTGGAGAGACATTAAAATAATTTTAAATGTAAGTAATAAAAGTTACATTTTATGATATTTCTTATAGTGCGCCAAACAAAAAGACAATCCTTTTTCTGTTTTTGTGTGTTTGTGTATACATACAGTCTTCGGCAGCACCCCTCAATGTATTAGGTTGTACATCCCTGTTTAGAGAGGATGAAACTCTGGAGAACGATATTATTGTGATATGCAAGTTATCAATAAATCATATTGTGAATAACATTAAACATAGGTGCAGTGATGTTGTGATAACAGTCTATACACACAGATTGTCTCTATCTCTATAAGGAAGACTCTGTGAAATCTACCTATTTAATTCCAGTGCTTAAAGTGGTCCTAGAGAAGTGGGGGAACTCACCCTCCCCCTTTAAAAAAAAACATCAGGGTGCGTGCCAAAAAAGGGGCATGGTCTCAAAAGAAAGGGGTGTGGTCCCAAAATAAATGGGCGTGGTCACATAATATTATTCCCAATTAAAATTACACCACACAGTAGCACAATCTTGATTCACATTACACCACATAGTAGTGTCCCTTATTCATGTATGACATACAGCAGTGCACTTTTTACACAATGCCCACATTTGTGCCCCTTATACACAATGCCCACAGTAGTAATACCCCTTATACAATGCCCACAGCAGTAGTGCCCCTTATGCATATGCAATGCCCATTGTAGTGGTGCCTCTGATACAGTGTCCCCAAGTAGTGGTGCCCATTATGCAGTGCCCACAGTAGTAGTGCCCCTTATACAATGCACATAGCAGTAATGGCCATTATGCAGTGCCCACAGTAGTAGTGCCCCTTATACAATGCACATAGCAGTAATGGCCATTATGCAAATACAATGCCCATTGTAGTGGTGCCTCTGATCCAGTGCCTCCAGCAGTGGTGCCCATTATTCAGTGCCCACAGTAGTGGCTCCCCTTATGCAGTGCCCACAGTAGTGGTAGTGCCTCTTTGTATTGGTCCCAGTAGTGGTAGTGCCCCCAGTAGTGGCAGTGCCCACAATGATAGTGCCCCTTATTCAGTGCCCCCAATAGTGGTGCCCCTTATTCAGTGCCCCCAGGAGTGGTGCTCCTTGTAGTAATGTCCCCTGTGTAGTAGTGCCCCCAGTAGTAGTGCTTCCTCCGCTTACATAAAAAACCCCAACAATACTTACCTTAAGCCCCCCGCTCCTGTGTGGCTCTGGTCGGCCTGGCTGCTCCAAGTCCTCTGAAGTTACTGTGGGAAAGATGTCATGACGTCTCTCCCACAGTGCCCGTGAGGGAAGCAGAGCTGGAAGCCGAAGCTCAAGAGTGAGCTCCAGGCTCTGGCTGCCGCTAACGGTGCGGGAAGAGCTGGGTGCCCGCTGGTAACAAAATCTCATCGGGCGCCCAGCAAATGGAGCCTCCCTGCGGTGCCGGTATAAGGTGGGTCAGAGGAGGAGGAACTGGTTCCGTCTCCAAATAGAAGTGAGGGAACACAGTTCCGCCCCATTCCGGCCCACTTGAACCCCTGCCTTTGACCTCTAAATGAGAAGAAGACTTTCATTTATATGGGCACTGGTACATGCAAACACTGGGGTGCTGGCCGTATATGTTATACTTTGTATATGGGGGGTGGTGATAGCATACATTGTATGTACATTACATAGTCTGTCACATGCTACACAGAGCTGCTTCAGCTGTATTACCATGAACTAGAACCGCTGCCAATTCCAATATAAAACACTTCTTGAGCGGAGATGAAGGTGGGAAAACTCACTCCCTTATATGTAAGATGCAGAATTGCTTGTATGACTCATTGTCTGTAATAATTGGTGTAAAGATCGTGGGTCTGACTGTGAGTCACACACTAGTTCCGATTCGGCCACAACTAGCGATGTTTGTACAGACTGCGCACGTGTCGCAGGGATTATACGCATCTTTCTGTGTCTATGAGCCATCACATCTCAGTAGTTTCTCTCCATCCATCACATGGGCATTGCTTGTGGCAACTGGGCATACTCACATAAGACGTGGGCGCATAGCAGAGCAGCTGCCTATTTTATTCCTTGTGCAAAAATAGTGATGCAAAGATGAAGAGTGATCCTGATGCAGGCACTGCCGGAGGGGGGGGGGGTGTTTCTGGAGCAGCTGTAAACATTGAGGCTAGTCAGACCTCCAGATATATATGAAACAATAGAAAATAAAAATATACAGCGCTATAAAAACCATATATTATGGAATGATTAAGAAATGTTACGGATGTAATGCATGAATATCTGTAATGTTAGGAGCACTTTGTACTGAAGGCCTAATTCAGCGCTCGCAAGCGAGTCGATGTTGACTGAGGCGGTTCCGTCGTGCGCATGCGTGAGACCCGGATAGCAACGGGCAAGCCGTCGCTCCGGGTCTCGCTACAAAGGGGGTGTGCTGTCGATGTTGAGTGACAGCACGCCCCCTTTGGTGGGCATGCCGGGAGCTTGGCTGCCCAGACGGAGGCGTTCCCATGTGAACGCCTACCATCTGGGTCTGGCCCTACTGACACCACAAGGGCTTGCGGCAATGATACCCTACCACAAGGGTCTCGTCGCAAGCCCGATGGTCGCGATGGTCTTGACCATCGCGACCATCTTCCTGGCCGCTCGCTATAGCTGTGGGTGGTCACCCACAGCTATACGAGCGACCAGGAGGCCGCTCTAAAAATGAAGAGGGACGGCCCTGATTCAGACCGAGCGCTCTTTCAGAGCGTCCGTCTCTGAATCAGGGCCTGAATTCCTTTACTGCACTGGGACTTATATATATATGTGTGTGTGTGTGTGTATATATATATATATATGTGTATGTATGTGTGTGTGTGTGTGTGTATATGTATATATGTGTGTGTATGTATGTATATATATATATATATATATTTATTTATATATATAAGCAGGATCCTAATGGTATGAGAATACACTCAAACAATATAGGAAACAGGCGGCACTCCAGTAGAAAAATAGTCAAATTGTATTAATCAAAAATGCATCAACATAATGAATAAATATGTCGACGTTTCAAGGCCCTTGGGCCTTTTCATCAGGACACAAATAAAGCCTATATATTTATTTTTTTTTCATTTTTTATATATGTATTTTTGATATATGATTTATTTTTTGTTTATTATCTAGAGGGTTTTGTGTTTCATTTTTTCAGGTGGGAATTGACTCGATTAACCATTTGGGCCCTGATTCAGACCAACTCGCAAGTGGGCGTACGCACGTTCGCCGTACGTAAAAAAATATTTAAATTCAAGCACTCGCTCGTTTTTTCCTACGCAGCTAAAAATCCGCCCCAAACTCAGGCGACCCCTCCTCTGACTAACGAGCGTGCCAAATAGCGAGCGTACATCCCCGAAATGGCTTGAAGGGAACGCACGCACAAGTACAAACCGGAAGTGGGACTGTCAGATTCCGATTACCTGCTCGTTTTTTCGGCCTACCTCCCTCAATCGTATCATGCCAATCAATGTATCAATTAGCTTAATTGTTGTTTTTTTTTCAACACAATGCAATAAACTTTAATCTTGTCCGTGTTTGTATTTGCTCGCAGAATACGTACGGCTGAAACCTTCGCTTTTATTGTTCCAAAGACATGTTAGCCCCAATTAAAGAATTGTTCTATTTGTTTGTCTCCCCACAATTTTTCTGTGGTTCATTTCTTTATTTAAATTTGCTTACGCATGTCACTGCATCAAGCCAATCATAACTCTCAAGAGATTTGTGGCCCTGTCGAACACATGACTCATACACTAACCAATAGAATTTGTCCTGTTAATTTCCCAAATACATTAGCCAATCAAATTTTTTTGTGGTGCTTTATTAAAATTATTTAAAAAAAAAAACACCATTGCCATCATGAGATCCGCCGCATTCACCAGGCGCGAACTGCTGGTGCTGACGGAGGTGATGGACAGGAGGATCACCAGTCAGCCTCCACCCATCTCCAACAGGCGCAAGCGTTCCGCATATGCGGAGGTACGTCGACGTCTGCGCTCCTTTGGCTCACGCCGACATATTGGCCAGCTGGAGCGCAGGTGGTCGGACCTGCACCGGCGGACGCCCCGCTTGCTGGCATGCTTTCGCATGCAGATTGCGGAAAGTAAGTGTTCTGGACTGTGGTTTTCAAGTTTATCTTGTGGGCCCTAACTGCGTGTGCATGTTTTCATGACTGTCCTATTGAGTCATTGTAGTCATATCTGCATGTGCATGTTTTCATGTCTCCTATTGAGTCATTGTAGTCATATCTGCATGTGCATGTTTTCATGTCTGTCCTATTGAGTCATTGTAGTCATATCTGCATGTGCATGTTTTCATGTCTGTCCTATTGAGTCATTGTAGTCATATCTGCATGTGCATGTTTTCATGTCTGTCCTATTGAGTCATTGTAGTCATATCTGCATGTGCATGTTTTCATATCTGTCCTATTTTTTTTTTTTTGGTTTCCTGTTGAAACTAACAACAATTTTTTGGTCATTTTTTAGGGGCACAGCAAACACTACGGCGGCATCGCCACACAAGACGCCGGTCCCGGCCCCTCTCTCCAACCCCCAATTCCTCTATTCCCCCCTCCTCCCCAGACCCTGTGGCCGAAATTTCTGGCCTACTTCCCCTCCAGCCCAATTCCCCCTCTCCTCCATCCGTCCCTCCTCCAAATACCCCCTCCCAGGATGGCGAAAACACCTTGCCCCTCGGGTTGGGGAATGTAGCCACCTCCGAGGTGGTCCAGGGAGTGGCTTCTGGCTCTCTCATTTTGGAGAACGGTATGTTTTTAAAGTTTATTTTGGACACCACAAACTGTTTGTATGTAATCATGTGTCGTCCCCATTTTTTTTTTCTTTTTTTCGCCTTAGGGTATTTTTGGGGGTTGTCTTTACCTGTTCCTGCTGATGTCACCATACACATATCACACCTGTGTGCCTTTTTTTAGGGCCCTTGTATTTTTGGCATACGACATTTTGGGGTTCTGGGTTTTATCCGTGTAATTTATTTTTGGCCCACAAGCTTGTAAGTTTGTGTTTGCTTGTTTTTTGTTTTTTTACAATGTTGCTTCATTATCGATTTATTAATCCCCAAACTTTTGTCACCCACAGAGGAACAGAGGCGTCGGGAACAGATTGAGAATTGTGTGGGCCGTATGCGGGAGCAGGTCACCGGGCTAATGCAGGGCCTTGACCATCTGTTGGTCCTCCTTCGGAATTAATTTTTTTTTTTTTTTTTTTTTAAATTGTTTCTTAATAAATCTGTTTAAAATCAAGCTCTGTCTCATGCGTTTGGAGTAAATCCAAGATTCTTTACACTGACATAAGTAGACTCTTCAAGCAAGGTTTGCCCCAGAAACTCACTACAGATTGTGTGTTGTATTTTGAATGCAAACAGGCACAAGAAACACCTCCCAGTACCAATGTCATTTTCCTTTTTTGTGGTGGTCAACATGATAGTTTACACCATTTTTCAGGTTCCTATTTGGTGGGCAAACTGCTTAGGACAATCTTACGAAGGCAACTGATTGTACACGATTCCTTGTTGTGTTGGTTAGTACCCCGAAAACATATTACATTTTAGCTCCACTTGCTTCATTACTGGGTTACCCCTTAGGTAAAATTAACGTTTGGGATTTTGTTTACACTTGCTTCTAACGTGCCCAAAAAGGAAACAAATTACACTCTCCAAATATTTATTCACAACAGAAATCAAAATACAAAGTGGTCACTCACAAACAAAACACACAGTGATAATCAGAAAAACTCCACATACCAAAAACACTAAACAAACACACAACAAATCAAGAACTGGTTGACAAAGGTCCATGCCCACATGATTTCACAAATATGGCGTTGCAATATTGGTGTCAGAATATATTCCCGAAGTTTCCACAGAAAGGTTTTTGAAGGGTAGCAGGAAGTAGTCATCGTGGGAGTGCCAAAGATTATGCAAACAAACAGAAGATGGTGCAAGAATTAATATAAAAAAAGATGAACGTTAAAAAACCGTAACACATTGGGTATACACACTGTTGTTTGATCAATAATTACCTAAAATATCGGGCCACCACATCATCGCGTATGGCCCCCCACATACTGACCTCCGACCAACCTCGGGGGGGCCATCCTCAGGTAAGGCATCCTCTGGCTGCATTGGAACACCACTCCTTATGGCGATGTTGTGAAATATCCCACACAGGACCACAATTTTCGAAACCATATCCGGCAAATACATGAGCTCGCCACCAGAGCGGTGGAGGCATCTGAATCTGCCTTTTAAAAGGCCGATACAGCGCTCCACCACTTGCCTGGTGGCTGTAAGTGCGGTATTAAACTCACTTTGTGGACCTGGTGTGGGAGCCAAGTAAGAAGTGAGCAGCCAGGGCATGCAAGGGTATCCACTGTCTCCTGTGAAAAAGAATAGACAACATCAGGATCACTGTGTATCAAGCTTAACATGTACTAAAGGTCTACACTTACCCAGAAGCCACGCATCACCAGCTTGTAGGTTGTTTAATTTGTGCCATATCCCTGATTGCCGGATGACGAAGGAGTCATGTGCACTTCCTGGTAATTTTGCATTCAGGGACAGGATCTGGAGGGAGGCATCACATACCACCATTACATTCAGGGAGTGATAGTGTTTCCTGTTTCGAAATATGGCCTCCAGCCGTGCTGGAGGCTGAAGTGGTATGTGAGTACCATCCACAACCCCTATGATGTGTGGGAAGCCAGCTATTTGGTAAAAATTGGCCTTGGCCACACTAAGGGCACCCATATCCAAAGGCATTTGAATAAAATGATGGAGGTGCTTGAAAAGTGCCTCCATCACTGCCCTCAGGATCCGGGAAAAGGAGGATTGTGAGATGCCTGCCACTATTCCCACCGTTGTTTGAAACGATCCTGAGGCACAGAAATGTAACACCGTCATAAATTGCGTAAGTGGTGGTATTGCTGTAGGACTGTCAATTTGCCGCTCAAGATCACTCTCTATTAATGAGAGAGTGTCTATGATGATTTTGGGAAGAAGACGGTAGCGTCTTAAAACCTCATCATTGGGCATTCCAAAAAGGGTGACACGTGTTCGAAATATCTGGGGCCTTGCACGCCTACGATGCCTACGCCTGGGACGAGATTGAGGTTGGTCGGCTTCCGGGAGCATGGCCAGAACAATCCGCCCTAGATCAACCTGAAATGGCAAGATTGTAATGTAAGGCTTTGGACCCACCCCAAAAGAAAATTCAAAACAACTTAGCTTGATGATACCATCCATTGCTGCTTACATGCCGGGGTATTGTCATGATACGTCCAAACTGAAATTAATCACAAAAATTATTTGAAAAATTTCACTCTGTGCATTTTTGTTTCTAAATTTTGTGATAGACCAAACTTAAAATATGCGAAACACACATTTGGCAAAAGAGCAAAACGACATTGCACACAGTACATCAAAATGGGTTGAAATGTTTGCCCAAAAAGCGAAAGGGCAACCTCAAAAAAATAAAAATTATTAATAAGCATTTAAAAATGCGCAAATTAGTTCGCAAGTACAAGTCACAATAGTAAGTAGTAAAAATGCGCAAATTAGTTCGCAAATACAAGTCACAATAGTAAGTAGTAAAAATGCGCTAATTAGTTCGCAAATACAAGTCACAATAGTAAGTAGTAAAAATGCGCTAATTCGTTCGCAAATACAAGTCACAATAGTAAGTAGTAAAAATGCGCTAATTAGTTCGCAAATACAAGTCACAATAGTAAGTAGTAAAAATGCGCTAATTAGTTCGCAAATACAAGTCACTATACAAACTGTGTAAAATGCGCTAATTAGTTCACAAATACAAGATAAAAAATGGACTTACCAAGAGCAAATATATGAGTCCAAATCAAAAGGTCTTTGGGTCCAAAATTAATCAAAAGCTAAAATATATGAAATTATTGATCCAAAATTTACAAAAATGAAGAAACACAATGAAACAACAATTGATCAAAAGTTAGACTTCACAAAACTTACCAAATCAAGAAACGAGGTAAAAAAAATAAAAAACAAAAAAGAGAACGGAAAATAAAAACGCAAATCTACCAAACAAAATAATCTCCAACCGCCAACTCCTTTATACGCAAACAATAAACTCCAGCCAAGGTATCCTCCAACAATCCAAAAACGCCACCTCGACTCGAGACACACCAAGCCATAAATAGTGTTTCGTTTCCCGCACAAATTAAGGAGGGATCATAGGAACGCACAATCAATGATGCGGCCGCAAAATAAGGACGCATGTATAAATACGTCACGAAAACACATTAAAATTCTGGGGTATTTCTTGATTGGACCTCAGACATGGCGACAGACCAGGGAAACAATGCCCAAGAGTCAGGCGGTAAGTCTTTCATGCATTTTGTATCAATGATTAATTTGAAACATAAGATTGGGCAAGTTGTGATTTTGTGAAATCTGAATATTTACACAAATAGGTGAGGAGAATGACATGGAAGAGGCTGCTGGGCCCAGTATTCCGGCCAAAGCTGGCAAAAAAAAAAGGCAGCCACATTTCACAAGAAAGGAGATGGAGGTTTTGATACAGAAGTGTGTGGACATCCTACCACAGGCAGACAGGAATATGAGTCTAAGCCAGAAGGGGAGAATGTGGGAAGAGGTAGCCGTTGCTGTCAATAGGGTGGGTGATTATGTCCGTCTAGCCCGGGATGTCAAACGGCGGTAAGTAACACTTGCCCCCCCTAAAAACAAACACCATTTTAAACAAAAGGATAATGGCTTCCATTTTTTCCCACAGATGGGGCGACTTCAAATATCGCCTAAAGCAAAAACTCGCGGACAGGGCTAGGCATGCAAGGGGGACAGGTGGGGGTCCCACCCCTGTGTCATTGGAGTTGACGGATTTAGAAGAGCTGGCACGGGTGTGTGCAGCCTGTGGAGGTGTTTGGCGTGTCCAACATGGATACGGACATGCCAGACTTTGCGGCTCCTCATGTTGTCCCAGGTAAATCTTTGGATGTTATCAACTATGAAATGTTATTGTGCCAATATGTAGATTCTAATGTGAGGCTTTTCTCTTTTTTCCTAACAGAGACACAGGCTGATGAGTCTGTTCCAGAGGGGAGCCTTGGCCGCCGAATTTCTGCTGGCTCGGCAGGGGAGGAACCAGTACATCCGGCTGAGGACCCTGCAGAAGCCAGTCCAGGGCAATCCCCCTCGCAGGCAGTGTCCCTCCTCACAGAACTCAATTTCAAATCGGATTTCCATACGGAGATTCTGCAGAGGATGGACGCCAGTCTGCTACGGGTGGCTGAGGCCCTGGAGCAAAATGCTGCGGCCAACGTGACCATTGGTCAGGCCCTGGCGGAAAATACCAGGGCCAACATCCGCATCGCCAATGCCCTGGAGCAGCTCATTCGCCAGCACATGGTGGAGCCGACCTCCCTTCCTGCCGGAACATCAGGATCCTCCACCTCTGGCACAACATCAGCCAATCCTCCAAATGTGCCTAGCCCTGTGCCTAGTCCAGAGGCCACAACATCTGCCTCTGGACAGGCCAGCCTGATGACATCCCGGACCCGGTCTGGCGCCCTCCCTCCCCCATCCAAACGGGTGAAAAAACGATGACAGCAATGGTGACTTTCCCCACAATCCTTCTGTGCTTGGCTCATATTCCTTTCTGGTCAAAACTTCCCTCTCCTTTCTTGTGAAATGTTTTTACATTTTTTTTGTATGTTTATGTCAACAGTTATGTTGGGCCAATTTGTTTGATTTTGGGACATATCTTTGGCAAAAAAAGATGATCCCAAATTTTTAATTTTTTTTAATTTTGTTTGAGCAATAAATTGAAACAAAAAATTTGACATTGGATTGTGAAATTATTGTACAAATGGGTTAAATTTAATCCTGGACCAAAAGGCAATAACTGGGAAAAAAAAAAAAAAAAAAATGGGCTCTTTAAGGAACGTTTAAAAAATCATATAACGAGGCAAATTCAAGAGGCAAAAATAAAATGGTGCGAAAATTAAAGCATGATGACATTATTGTTACAATAGGCCCTAACCACCAAATTGAGGGCAAAATAAACCCTCACAAATGTACGCAAATTGATTGTGTCATCCTGACATTAGCAGCTCTGATTTCCACCTGCGTACGGTTTTGTGCTATCCCAAAAAACTGATTTCAAAACACATACCAAGCCGGTTTTCAATCCAACACTAATTGCTTTTCAGCCCTCCCGCGATTAATCGCAACAACATCGTGGAGTCCCGGGACGGAGGAGAAGGCCATCGCCAATGTGGTCGAGTAATCCAGACCCTAAGCTGTGCGAGCATTTTGAAGGGAAAGAGGATCATCCAGTGACGTATGAGTCGGTCCGAACACATTTTACGCTCGCATTTGCTAATGTATGTACGCCCCAAAAACGCCTCGCCACGCCTGCGTTTTTCCATCTCCACCCCCGTCAACACCCAAAAACGCCCTGTTCTGTCAATCACATTTGACATGTCACTTCCTGTACGGTATTTGACGAACGAGACCAAAAAAGCTCGCAATCTGCCGTACGCACATGCGCACTGTTACACCGACGCATGCGCGGTTATTCAACATCGGAACGCAACGAGCGTACTGCTGTTTGCGAGTGGCTCTGAATGAGGGCCTTGGTTTTTATTGTTAGTATTTTTGTATGTTATGTATATACTGTGAATGTACTGTGTGTTTGCCCTGGTAACTCTCCTACTGACCGGCATTTTTTAATAAGGGACATCATAGGTTGATATTTGTCACCCTGTTAAGCAGGAGAGAACGATGTTCTAAGCCTGTTTGTTTGGTTGTCAAGGTGACTACCAGTTAGAACAGTGTGTTTATGCTTCTGGATTGTTTATAAAGTTTGTTGAGGAAGGTTGTAAGCTCCCTGAGGGAGGAGCTGTTCACTGACTTATGCTGGCCACACACGCTACAATTATCAGGGCGATCCGCCTGATATCGGCGGATCGGCGCGATAATTGTAGCGTGTGGGGGGGCGACCGAGGGTTAAATATTGCTCGGTCGGGCATGCCGGATTGTCCAGCATGCCCTTCCGATGCGATATTTCCCTTAAACTGTCGGCAGCATCGGGCTGTGTATGCCCAGCCGCGGCCAACAGACAGACATTTCCTGTGTTCTATGGAAGGAACCTAGGAAATGTCTCCTCCCCCGGGGGCGGAGCGCAGATGTCTGCCGACTACACTGTGAGAGAGATCTCACAGTGTATGCCGGCGACATCTGCGGCTGGCAGCCGGCCAGATAAAATGTCTGTCGGTCTGACAGACATTTTATGTAGCCGTGTATGCCCAGCATTATTAATGGGAATTTCCGGTTTTTTTCGCGTCACTTGTGGGTGTTGGAGCGCATAATAACGTCACTTCCGGTTTGGTGGACCGCATATGACGTCACTTCCGGTTCGGTGGACCGCATAGGACGGCGCTTCCGGTTTGGTGGACCGCATATGATGTCACTTCCGGTTTGGTGGACCGCATATGACGTCACTTCCGGTTTGGTTGAACGCAAAATGGAAGTCCAACGGCGTTTTGCCGCGATTGGCATATTTATGTCATATTATGTAATGATCCCTAATTGGTAGCAACAGGTAAATAACGCTGGAGTGGGTTTAAGTGACAATTGGGGCTGTTGTAGTGACATAAATTTTGCTTAATTGTTTAATGAGGGGTGGCATTTACTGATATCAGTCTGGGTATATAGTGGAGTTACATGGCAGCACATGGCACACTGCTGTCTCCTGTGGTTTGTGGGTATCAGCCTGATGAAGGCTGATGAACGTAACCGAAACGTTGATATATGATACTTTCTTGTGAGTAATTAAAGCAACTTAAACAGCTTTTTGGAGCCCTGGTGAGTGCACTCTTTTGAACACTTTTTGTCTTTATGAATGTGACCAGCATTGGAAGCATTGGGGTTAGCACCCCAGGCGGATGGATTAATTGGATTGTGGACCTAATTCAGAGCCGCTCGCAAAATGCGAGAGCTCGCTCTGAATGAGGGCGGCCGCATTTTTTTTAAATTAGACTGCCTCCTGGCCACTCGCTAAGCTGTGGGTTACCACCCACAGCTTTAGCGAGTGACCAGGAAATGGTCGCGATGGTCGAGACCATCGCAACCATCGGAGCTTGTGATGAGACCCTTGAGGTAGGGTCTCGTCTGCCGCAAGCCCCAGTGAGCTTTCGGCTCTAACAGAGCCGGAAGCTCACCACTGACATCACTCGTGATGTCAGTGGGGCCGCCCCCAAAGGACAGGCATTCACATGGGAACGCCTTTGTTTGGCCAGCCACCCCCCTGGCCCGCCTACCAAACGGGACGAGCTTTCACTCAACATCGACAGCCGCCCCGTTTGTAGTGAGCCCCGGAGCGAGAGAATTTCTCTCTCGCTCCGGGGCTTGCACATGCGCAGTGCGGCCGCTGCACGTGCGCAGGGCCTAAATGTCGACCCGCTTGCGAGCGGGTCTGAATGAGGGTCTGAATGAGGCCCTGTGCGTGCCAACCTACACTGTGGGAGTGTGTGTGTGTGTGTGTGTATATATATATATATATATATATATATCAGGACTCTTTTAGGCAAATTGCATTTCATCTACAGCGGACTGTCATTCCTCTCTACGCAGCAATCTCATCCACAACAGACTCATCTACAATAAGGGACTACATCATGCAGAATCGCTTCTGCCCATGAACTCCATGTTGTTGGACCGGGAAACAGTCGGGAAGCCGATGGACGGCTTCCCGACTGTCTAATCCCGGCAAGGGTTAAATGACAGGCATCAATATCCCGACGCCTGTCATTTTCCCTACGCCGGGACCCCGACACCTGACTTACAGATCAAAGGTAAGCCGGACGACAGTTCGGACAGGCGCGGGGGAGAGAGTTAGGTTTAGGGTTCCCGGGGGGGGGGGACTTAGGGTTAGGCACCCCCCCAGGAGGTTAGGGTTAGGCACCCCCCCCAGGAGGTTAGGGTTAGGCACCTCCAGGAGGTTAGGGTTAGGCACCCGCCCCCCCCCCGGGGGATTTAGGCTTAGGCGGCAGGGAAGGAGGGTTAGGTTTAGGCACTTAAAGGAAGGATTAGGGTTTGGCACTGGGGGGAGGTTAGGGTTAGGAACCCCCAGGAGGTTAGGGTTAGGCACCCCCAGGAGGTTAGGGTTAGGCACCCCCCGGGGGACTTAGGCTTAGGCGGCAGGGAAGGAGGGTTAGGTTTAGGCACTTAGAGGGAGGATTAGGGTTAGGCACCCCTAAGGGAGGGTTAGGGGGTAGAATAGGTTAGAGAATACTTACCTGGGAACGATCTGGATTTTCAGTGCTGCCAGGATGCCGCTGTCGGGATTTGAACCGCCGGAAAAACAAATGGAGTAAGAGAACTGCACGTAGTTCATCTAAACATCTGAGAACACAAGAGCAGACATTGTAGAAAGGTGGATCTCCCTTAGATATAACCTCTAAATTGTACCAAGACGTTAATATCACTGCACGACGAAGATTGTCTCTGATCGTGGAAGGTAGAGTACATATATACGGTAACCATACTGCAAAACATTTCTTAGCCCCTTTTTCTTTATTCATTGAATAGATTAGGCGTGGCATAAGTAAGGATAATGTTACAGAGTCTGAGGATACCCATTGGGATAGAATAGTTTTCTTCCCAGCAGAAGCAATTTTAGCTAATAAAATACATTGGTTTGGTCAGAAGTTAGGTATATGTCTCACAGTGCCCATTCAGGAGAGACAGCAATCCATATGCCCAAAACATCTCCAATATATATGTGAATTATGGACCAAAACTTTCTAACCTCTGGACAGCTCCACATACAATGACAGAGGTCCGCTTCAGGTGCATGACACTTATAACAGTGTCTCCCATGAAGAAGCGTAAGTTAGGTGTGTAATATGCACGATGTAACAGCTTATAGTGCATTTCTGTGTAGGGGGCAGAAATTACAGTTTTGTTAAGATGAGTAAAACAATAAGAATAGTTTTAAGTGAAATATTGGGAAAATTATTTATCCACTTAGCAATACCTGATTGTACCTTTTCTAAGTCTATAGGGCAGCACAGACGGTGTAATGGTTAGCATTACTGCCTCACAGCACTGAGGTCGTGGGTTTGATTCCCGCCATGGCCCTAACTGTGTGGAGTTTGTATATTCTCCCTGTGCTTGCGTGGGTTTCCTCCGGGTACTCCGGTTTCCTCCCACACTCCAAATATATACTGGTAGGTTAATTGGCTCCTAGTTTGTATGTGTGTGTATATGTGATAGGGAATATAGATTAGCTGCACTGGGGCAGGGACTGATGTGACCCCTAGTGTGTGTGTGTGTGTACATGAGATAGGGAATATAGATTAGCTGCACTGGGGCAGGGACTGATGTGACCCCTAGTGTGTGTGTGTATGTACATGTGATAGGGAATATAGATTAGCTCCACTGGGGCAGGGTGTGTGTACATGTGATAGGGAATATAGATTAGCTGCACTGGGGCAGGGACTGATGTGACCCCTAGTGTGTGTGTGTGTGTACATGTGATAGGGAATATAGATTAGCTTCACTGGGGCAGGGACTGATGTGACCCCTAGTGTGTGTGTGTGTACATGTGATAGGGAATATAGATTAGCTGCACTGGGGCAGGGACTGATGTGACCCCTAGTGTGTGTGTGTGTGTGTGTGTGTACATGTGATAGGGAATATAGATTAGCTGCACTGGGGCAGGGACTGATGTGACCCCTAGTGTGTGTGTGTGTGTGTGTGTACATGTGATAGGGAATATAGATTAGCTGCACTGGGGCAGGGACTGATGTGACCCCTAGTGTGTGTGTGTGTGTGTACATGTGATAGGGAATATAGATTAGCTGCACTGGGGCAGGGACTGATGTGACCCCTAGTGTGTGTGTGTATGTACATGTGATAGGGAATAAAGATTAGCTCCACTGGGGTAGGGTGTGTGTACATGTGATAGGGAATATAGATTAGCTGCACTGGGGCAGGGACTGATGTGACCCCTAGTGTGTGTGTGTGTACATGTGATAGGGAATATAGATTAGCTCCACTGATGTGACCCCCTAGTGTGTGTGATAGGGAATATAGATTAGCTGCACTGGGGCAGGGACTGATGTGACCCCTAGTGTGTATGTGTGTGTACATGATGTGACCCCTAGTGTGTGTGTGTGTGTGTACATGTGATAGGGAATATAGATTAGCTCCACTGATGTGACCCCTAGTGTGTGTGATAGGGAATATAGATTAGCTGCACTGGGGCAGGGACTGATGTGACCCCTAGTGTGTATGTGTGTGTACATGTGATAGGGAATATAGATTAGCTGCACTGGGGAAGGGACTGATGTGACCCCTAGTGTGTGTGTGTGTGTGTGTGTGTACATGTGATAGGGAATATAGATTAGCTGCACTGGGGCAGGGACTGATGTGACCCCTAGTGTGTGTGTGTGTGTGTGTACATGTGATAGGGAATATAGATTAGCTCCACTGGGGCAGGGACTGATGTGAATGGCCAAATATTCTCTGTAAAGCGCTGTGGAATATGTGTGCGCTATATAAATAACCGCTAATAATAATAATAATAGAGCATTTGATATGTGAATACAATAATGAAGTAGAACCGCCGCCTCTGGGGCAGTAGCGCAGCACACCATCCAGCACATGTGTTCTGTCATTCTCCATCAACTTGGAAAGTATGCCAGCCACACAGCTCCAAATATGATAATATATAAATAAGGGAATGGTTATCTGGGGAAATGTTTCCCTTAGTAGCTCATAAGAAAGAATTTTAAGCGTCTGTTCATCCAAAACTTGATAAGTCAGTCTGGGACCCCTCAGACCCCAAGAACGTACTGAATGAAGTTGTATGAAAAATAGAGAACCTTTGGGCCCCTGTGCTATGATATATAGGAATAAAAAGAGCGTTATTGGCCGATACACCCATCTTTTATCTGACTAAACGCCAGGCTGTACATGTAGTGGTTAATAATAGATTATTAGCAGTTGAAGATGGGAAAGTTGTAGGTCTCATATGCAGGAGACTAGGGAGAGGGATGTCAGGACAAAAGGCTTGTTCTAATTTAGTATTGGCAAATTCATCCGAGCCCCGCAGCCAATCAACTGCATGATGATAGTTTGCAAAAGACATAACTTTTGATACAAGGAAGATTAATACCCCCCCACAGCTGGGGACTGGCTAAGCTTAAATAAAGATATTCTAGGCTTTTTATCTGCCCAAATGAATCTGCTAATGGCCTTAGCTAATAATTTCAGATCAGAGTCTTTTAATAATAAAGGTAAAATTTGGATTGGGTATAGCAACCTGGGAAAATAAATCATTTTTACAAAATGGCATCTACCTATGTAGGACAATGACAAGTGTCTCCAGGCTTGAAAGTCAGTTACCATGTGAGAAATAACTGCAGGAAAATTAGCCGCGTAAAGATCTAAAGGATGAACCGGTATGCGTAGTCCGAGATAAGTCAGTGATATATCAGCCCATGTAAAAGGAAAGGAACCATTCCAATCTGCCGTAGCACCTACACGTAGAGCTAAAGCTTCTCTCTTAGATTTATTCATCACAAACCCCGATATCAGCTCAATATCATGGAGGAGTTGTAGGAAATCAGGGAAAGCTACATGCGGATTAGTGATATACAATAATAATGAATCATCCGCATAGGCTGATACTTATAATTCTTGATCACAAATATGGATCTCATGTCACTCCCTATGTAAATAAAAATGTCTAATAAGGGGGTCTAAGGCCAAATTAAAAAGACGAGGGGACAAGGGGCAATCCTGTCTAGTGCCAGGATGTAAATGAAAGCTCTCTGTATTCAGTCCATTAATGGTGAGGAATGCAGTAGGGGCATTACATAATGTATGAAAAATTTGTATAAAGCCCGGGCCAAAATTTTGAAAATGTAATGCAAGACCCGTAGTATATGTGTCCATGACACCCGGTCGAACGTTTTATCAGCGTCACAACTAACCAGAAGAGATTTACCTAATGTATTTCCTCATGAAGGGATTGTGGCTGCAATCTTTGTCCATAATAGAAGACAATAGTTTTAAATCCTTGGGTAACATTACAATAATTTGTACTATTCCGCGCTGAGCCCATCTGGGCCCGGGGTTTTGCCGGTAGCAGAGTGTCCAATGGCAGCTAGGATTTCTTGCTCAGAAATCGATTCAATGAACAAATCATGTTCTTCCTTCGTCAACTTTCGATAACCAGCTGATCTGAGAAAATCCATACCCAAGGTCAGATTATCTGGTGGTGCGGTATATAAATTTGTGACTTATTCCAAAAAAGAGGTTGCTATATCAGAGGTAGAGCTCAAAACACGAGTATCTGGATAATTTTAAAACATTAACAGTTGGGCATTAATTCCTGATCACATTAGCCAATAGTTTCCCTGCTTTGATACCCCACCTGAAGTAACGATGCTTTGGATAATCTAAAGAGCATTGGGCCTTATCTGTGCATAGAGTATCATATAGATTTTTGTTATTAGTATAAATCTGGAGAGCTTCTGGGGTATTAAGCCTCAATACTATAGATCTGTATAGGATTTAGAAAGTGCTAGGCTAAGATCCTGAAATTTTTGCAAAATTTTCTTGCATTTCCAAGCTACATAGGCTATAATATAACCACGTAATACTGGTTTTGATGCTACCCAAAAACATTAATATCTGTTGTATGCTGCGAGTTATAATTAACATAATTTACAAAATGTTGTTCCAAATATTGTTTGAAATCAGGACAATCATATAAATAAGAGGTGAATCTCCAATTAAATGAGGAAGGCTTCAGAGTAGTGAGGGACAAGGAGAACCACGTTGGGACATGATCGGAGATTGCAATATTTTCCATCTTAGACTTATATACTCTAGAGAGGAGGTTTATGGGGAGAAGCCAATAATCAATCCTGGAGGATGTGTGATGTGGATGCGAATAAAACGTGTAATTGCTCCTTATCCAGTGGTAGCTGTGTCATCTCTCAGCTGACTTGCTCATCCAATGGACAGCTGCCTGGGGGTATAAACAGGACTCTAGGTGAACAGGAAATTGTCTGATCAACTTTGTTATTCCCAGATGGCTGCTGTTTGCTATTTAGAAAGTGCCATATCCTTGTGCAGCAGTGTGATAGAACATCTTCGCCTGAGTAATATTTACAAAGTGTCATATCCTTGTGCAGCAGTGTGATAGAACATCTTCGCCTGAGTAATATTTACAAAGTGCCATATCCTTGTGCAGCAGTGTGATAGAACATCTTCGCCTGAGTAATATTTACAAAGTGCCATATCCTTGTGCAGCAGTGTGATAGAACATCTTCGCCTGAGTAATATTTACAAAGTGCCATATCCTTGTGCAGCAGTGTGATAGAACATCTTCGCCTGAGTAATATTAACAAAGTGTCATATCCTTGTGCAGCAGTGTGATAGAACATCTTCGCCTGAGTAATATTTACAAAGTGCCACATCCTTGTGCAGCAGTGTGATAGAACATCTTCGCCTGAGTAATATTTACAAAGTGCCACATCCTTCTGCAGCAGTGTGATAGAACATCTTCGCCTGAGTAATATTTACAAAGAGCCATATCCTTGTGCAGCAGTGTGATAGAACATCTTCGCCTGAGTAATATTTACAAAGTGCCACATCCTTGTGCAGCAGTGCGATAGAACATCTTCGCCTGAGTAATATTTACAAAGTGCCATATCCTTGTGCAGCAGTGCGATAGAACATCTTCGCCTGAGTAATATTTACAAAGTGCCATATCCTTGTGCAGCAGTGTGATAGAACATATTTGCCTGTTTGCTATTTACAAAGTGCCATATCCTTGTGCAGCAGTGCGATAGAACATCTTTGCTTGAGTAATATTTACAAAGTGCCATATCCTTGTGCAGCAGTGTGATAGAACATCTTCGCCTGAGTAATATTTACAAAGTGCCACATCCTTGTGCAGCAGTGTGATAGAACATCTTCACCTGAGTAATATTTACAAAGTGCCACATCCTTGTCTTTGTGTGTGTACAACTGCAAGTGCCACCTTTTGGTGCAGTGTAGCAGTGCACCAGAATACCTTTTGCCTGTGTACTTGGTACGCACATTGGTGTACAAATACAGATCCTCATTCTCCTCGTGTCATCAGCGTATCCTCATTCTCCAGTATTAGCTGCAGAACATACTATTCAGTGGATTTCCTTTCTCTGGTCTCCCACAGCACCTCTTCAGGAAACATCTCTATTGTGCTTCTCTGTACTAGTGGTACAGAGATTATATTACCAGTGGGCCACAGCGGTGTGTCTTTCTCTATTCCCACTCGCATCGGATCCCTGACCTGGGGACCGCAACCTGCTTGCCGGGTGCAGCTGAAACCCATATCCCGCTTGGAGGGGTCACTGGTGAACACCTCCCGTTAGACTCCGCACCACAGGTCAGGTCTCGCCAACATCCGATGTTTGTGGATGAGGAGACTGAACATCCAGGCCCCTCGCTCCTGACTCCTTCATTGATCCGGGACCACAACTTCCAGACCCTCAGTAGGGGACTACAGGACGCTAAACGTGACAATTTGATCAGGCCAAATATGGAAGTCGTGGGTTCTCTTGGTGTTGAGGCTATTCAAGATCTCGCCTCCAATATAAAAAATAAGCAAGCAGCACAGTTACAACTGCACAAAGTGTTCAGGCACTATCAAACCAATTTACTACCATTAAAACCCTCCAGTTTTCTAGTATCTTCAACTCCGGACATCTGACTGTCTTCCAGCGATTACTGGAACAAGTACAAGATTCCCTCACAAAATGTTTTCAGTTTATTCCTGTATTTCTTGGTGTTACCTCTCATTCTCTAAATCCTCCTCTGCGCAGAGTAAAGTAAAACATCGGAGTTTCCCACGTCCTAAACTTACTGAGGCTGAATGCCAGCGGCATAGGGAGTTTTTCCTGTGTTTGTATTGTGGGAACTCTGACCATTTTTTAAAAGACTGTACCATTCGCCAGCCTAATATGGATACCAAAGGTTTGCGCTCCAGTGTTCTTACCCCTAGTTCCTCTCATTAACCATCTGCAGTTCCAATTTCCTCAGTCCCAGGCAAAGGGTTAAGATCTACCATGCTAAGGAAGGTTCAACTTTTAGACTGGGATCCCGTGACAGGACGTTCTTACCCCAGATCTGGGAGCCAAAGGGAAATGTCCAAACCATCCATAGCCAGAGAGATGTCGGTACCGTTACTTTCTAAAAAAATATGGTGAGCCAACTTCAGGAGGGGCATCTGTATTCCCAATTTCTGGAAGTTTGTCCGAGTGTTCTGTCCCTGTTGGGGAACTAAGTGCTATGGAAACAGTCATAGACTCTTGTCAGATACCTCTGTGGGGTACCAATATGTTGGTTCTCAGAGCAGCTCAGGTTCAAGAAGAACTTTCAGATCTTATCTCTACCGATTTGAGCATCAAGCTCTATGAGAAGGTTCCTAGTGCCACACCCCAGGAGGTTGCCTGAAGTTTCTTGCCCCAGGAGAGGGCTTCAAGTCCGGTATTCCAGGCGGAGGTCATACGTTTTTACCTCAACGGGAAGGTTCAAGTCTCTCTAGAGAGAGTTTCAAGTTTCACACTCCAAGAGAGGCTCTCAAATTTTTCGCCCCAAGAGGGAGTTTCAAGTTTTGTACCATGGAGGGGTTCTCAAGTTCCCTACCACAGGAAGGGGTTTCAAGTCTCATATCTCAGGAGGAGAACTCTAGTCTGTCACCTGAAGAGGAGGTTACAAGTCTCATACCCCAGGAGGAGAACTCTAGTCTATCACCTCAAGAGAAGGTTACAAGTCTCACACCCCAGGAGGGGGGTCATAAGTTTTTCACCTCAACAGGAAGTTTCAAGTCTCTTTCCTCAAAAGGGAGTTTCAAGTTTCATACCCCAGGAGGGGCCCTCAGGTCTTTCACCCCTAAGCTAGTATTAGCAAATTCATCCGAGCCCCGCAGCCAATCAACTGCATAGCGATAGTTTGCAGCTAAAACAGCTGGGGACTGGATAAGCTTAAATTAAGATATTCTAGGCTTTATGTCCGCCCAGATGAATCTGCTAATGGCCTTAGCTAATACAGGTTGAGTCTACCATATCCAAATATTCCGAAATATGGAATATTTTTAGCATGACTGAGAAAGTAAAACCTTTGCTTTCTGAAGGTTCAATGTACACAAACTTTGTTTAAAGCACAAATTATTAATAATATTGTATAAAATAACCATCAGGCTGTGTGTATAAGGTGTATATGAAACATAAATGAATTTCATATATGTACACAAACTTTTTTTGATGCACAAAATTATTGAAAATATATTATAAAATGACCTTCAGGCTGTATGTATAAGGTGTATATGAAACATAAATGCATTCTGTGTTTAGATTTGGTCCCATTCCCAAGATATTTCATAATTGTATGCAAATATTCCAAAATACGGAATATTCCGATATCCAAAATACCCCTGGTCCCAATCATTTTGGATATGGGAGACTCAACCTGTAATTTCAGATCAGAGTCTTTTAATAATAAAGGTAACATTTGGATTGGGTATAGCAACCTAGGAAAATAAATCATTTTTACAAATTGGCATCTACCTATGTAGGACAATGACAAGTGTCTCCAGGCTTGAAAGTCAGTTACCATGTGAGAAATAACTGCAGGAAAATTAGCCGCGTAAAGATCTAAAGGATTAACCGGTATGCGTAGTCCGAGATAAGTCAGTGATATATCAGCCCATGTAAAAGGAAAGGAACCATTCCAATCTGCCGTAGCACCTACACGTAGAGCTAAAGCTTCTCTCTTAGATTTATTCATCACAAACCCCGATATCAGCTCAATATCATGGAGGAGTTGTAGGAAATCAGGGAAAGCTACATGCGGATTAGTGATATACAATAATAATGAATTATCCGCATAGGCTGATACTTATAATTCTTGATCACAAATATGGATCCCATGCCACTCCCTATGTAAATAAAAATGTCTAAGGCCAGATTAAAAAGACGAGGGGACAAGGGGCAATCCTGTCTAGTGCCAGGATGTAAATGAAAGTTCTATGTGTTCAGTCCATTAATGGTGAGGAATGCAGTAGGGGCATTACATAATGTATGAAAAATTTGTATAAAGCCTGGGTTCAAAATTTTGAAAATGTAATGCAAGACCCGTAGTATATGTGTCCATGACACCCGGTCGAACGCTTTATCAGCGTCACAACTAACCAGGAGAGATTTACCTAATGTATTTCCTCGTGGAGGGGTTGTAGCTGCTATAACCTGCCGATTGTTGTGTACCGATGACCTACCTTCACCAAACCAGTCTGCGAAGTATGAAGTAGTATCGGGAGCAAGCTCTGTAATCTTTGTGCCATAATAGAAGATAATAGTTTTAAATCGTTAAGTAACATTATTATACGAGCTTCATTAAAGGCAGGGGGGGCGTCTTTGCCCGAGAGAATAGAATTTAACAAGTTTAATAAATGAGGGACCAGGGATGAGGACAATAATTTGTACTATTCCGCGCTGAGCCCATCTGGGCACGGGGTTTTGCCGGTAGCAGAGTGTAGAATGGCAGCTAGGATTTCTTGCTCAGAAATCGATTCAATGAACAAATCACGTTCTTCCTTTGTCAACTTTTGATAACCAGCTGATCTGAGAAAATCCATACCCAAGGTCAGATTATCTGGTGGTGCGGTATATAAATTTGTGACGTATTCCAAAAAAGAGGTTGCTGTATCAGAGGTAGAGCTCAAAACACGAGTATCTGAGATTTTTAAAACATTACCAGTAGGGCATTAATTCCTGATCACATTAGCCAATAGTTTCCCTAATTTTTACCCCACCTAAAGTAACGATGCTTTTGATAATCTAAAGAGCATTGGGCCTTTTCTGTGCATAGAGTATCATATAGATTTTTGTTATTAGTATAAATCTGGAGAGCTTCTGGGGTATTAAGCCTCAATACTATAGATCCGTATAGGATTTAGAAAGTGCTAGGCTAAGATCCTGACATTTTTGCAAAAGTTTCTTGATTTTCCCAGCTACATATGCTATAATATAACCATGTAATACTGGTTTTGATGCTACCCAAAAACATTAATATCTGTTGTATGCTGAGAGTTATAATTAACATAATTTACAAAATGTTGTTCCAAATATTGTTTGAAATCACGACAATCATATAAATAAGAGGTGAATCTCCAATTAAATGAGGAAGGCTTCAGAGTAGTGAGGGACAAGGAGAACCACGTTGGGACATGATCGGAGATTGCAATATTTTCCATCTTAGACTTATATACTCTAGAGAGGAGGTTTATGGGGAGAAGCCAATAATCAATCCTGGAGGATGTGTGATGTGGATGCGAATAAAATGTGTAATCGCGTTTGAATGGATGTTGATACCACCAAGGATCAGAGAGTTGAAGATAGGATATAAGAAAATTAGGAGCCGATGGCGTGCTACCCCGCCCCCCATCTCCTGACCTATCTAACAGTGGGTTGAGAGTAGCATTGAAGTCTCCCCCAGTCCCTTCAACCCATTCTTGTAAACGGACATATAAATTATATAAATAATCGTTATTAGGACCTGTTGGTGCATACACAGTAGCAATAGTACAATGCCCCTTCCAATTGTATTTTGACAAATAAAACGACTTTCGGGATCACACAATTTATCAATTATGGTGTAATTCAGAGACTTTCTGAGAAGTAGAACTAACTCCCTTATTTTAGATGGAAGTGAAGCTGCTATATATGCATTCAACCAAGTGCTGCGAAGCGTATTAGGGTCTCCCTCCATCCAATGTGTTTCTTGTAGTACAGCCACGTCTGGTTTAAGCCTCTACAAATGTTGTAAAACCTTCCGCCATTTAAGCGGTGTATCTAGACCCTCTACATTCCCGGTGAGGAATTTAATACACTCTGTCAGGATTCTGTAACTTACCACAGCGCCGGCTTCCCCTCATTAGCGAGAGCAGTGAGATACCAGGTGCAGCGTTAGGTGACTTGCTGAGTATTCTCCCCGAGGCCCAGGTGACTGTCACACAATCTTCCATATCGGAGTTCCTGCAGCGATGGTCATAGGTGCAGCCATCTTGGCTGAATCACCTGATGGATCCTTATCCAGTCTACCACTGTGTCAGTTCTCAGCTGACTTGCTCATCCAATAGACAGCTGCCTGGGGGTATAAACAGTACTCCAGGTGAATAGGAAATTGCCTGATCAACTTCTTTATTCCCAGATGGTTGCTGCTTGCTATTTACAAAGTGTCATATGCTTGTGCAGCAGTGTGATAGAACATCTTCGCCTGAGTAATATTTACAAAGTGCCATATCCTTGTGCAGCAGTGTGATAGAACATCTTCGCCTGAGTAATATCTACAAAGTGCCATATCCTTGTGCAGCAGTGTGATAGAACACCTTCGCCTGAGTAATATTTACAAAGTGCCATATCCTTGTGCAGCAGTGTGATAGAACATCTTCGCCTGAGTAATATTTACAAAGTGCCATATCCTTGTGCAGCAGTGTGATACAACATCTTTGTCTGTTTGCTATATACAAAGTGCCATATCCTTGTGCAGCAGTGTGATACAACATCTTTGCCTGTTTGCTATTTACAAAGTGCCACATCCTTGTGCATCAGTGTGATAGAACATCTTTACCTGTTTGCTATTTACAAAGTGCCATATCCTTGTGTAGCAGTGTGATAGAACACCTTCGCCTGAGTAATATTTACAAAGTGCCATATCCTTGTGTGCAGTGTGATAGAACATCTTCGCCTGAGTAATATTTACAAAGTGCCATATCCTTGTGCAGCAGTGTGATACAACATCTTTGCCTGTTTGCTATATACAAAGTGCCATATCCTTGTGTGCAGTGTGATACAACATCTTTGCCTGTTTGCTATATACAAAGTGCCATATCCTTGTGCAGCAGTGCGATAGAACATCTTTGCTTGAGTAATATTTACAAAGTGCCATATCCTTGTGCAGCAGTGTGATAGAAAATCTTCGCCTGAGTAATATTTACAAAGTGCCATATCCTTGTGCAGCAGTGTGATAGAACATCTTCGCCTGAGTAATATCTACAAAGTGCCATATCCTTGTGCAGCAGTTTGATAGAACATCTTCGCCTGAGTAATATTTACAAAGTGCCATATCCTTGTGTGCAGTGTGATAGAACACCTTCGCCTGAGTAATATTTACAAAGTGCCATATCCTTGTGTGCAGTGTGATAGAACATCTTCGCCTGAGTAATATTTACAAAGTGCCATATCCTTGTGCAGCAGTGTGATACAACATCTTTGTCTGTTTGCTATATACAAAGTGCCATATCCTTGTGCAGCAGTGTGATACAACATCTTTGCCTGTTTGCTATTTACAAAGTGCCACATCCTTGTGCATCAGTGTGATAGAACATCTTTACCTGTTTGCTATTTACAAAGTGCCATATCCTTGTGTAGCAGTGTGATAGAACACCTTCGCCTGAGTAATATTTACAAAGTGCCATATCCTTGTGTGCAGTGTGATAGAACATCTTCGCCTGAGTAATATTTACAAAGTGCCATATCCTTGTGCAGCAGTGTGATACAACATCTTTGCCTGTTTGCTATATACAAAGTGCCATATCCTTGTGTGCAGTGTGATACAACATCTTTGCCTGTTTGCTATATACAAAGTGCCATATCCTTGTGTGCAGTGTGATAGAACATCTTCGCCTGAGTAATATTTACAAAGTGCCATATCCATGTGCAGCAGTGTGATACAACATCTTTGCCTGTTTGCTATATACAAAGTGCCATATCCTTGTGCAGCAGTGTGATACAACATCTTTGCCTGTTTGCTATTTACAAAGTGCCACATCCTTGTGCAGCAGTGTGATAGAACATCTTTGCCTGTTTGCTATTTACAAAGTGCCATATCCTTGTGCAGCAGTGTGATACAACATCTTTGCCTGTTTGCTATATACAAAGTGCCATATCCTTGTGCAGCAGTGTGATAGAACATCTTTGCTTGTTTGCTATTTACAAAGTGCCATATCCTTGTGCAGCAGTTTGATAGAAAACCTTCGCCTGAGTAATATTTACAAAGTGCCATATCCTTGTGCAGCAGTGTGATAGAACATCTTCGCCTGAGTAATATTTACAAAGTGCCATATCCTTGTGTGCAGTGTGATAGAACATCTTCGCCTGAGTAATATTTACAAAGTGCCATATCCTTGTGCAGCAGTGTGATACAACATCTTTGCCTGTTTGCTATATACAAAGTGCCATATCCTTGTGTGCAGTGTGATACAACATCTTTGCCTGTTTGCTATATACAAAGTGCCATATCCTTGTGTGCAGTGTGATAGAACATCTTCGCCTGAGTAATATTTACAAAGTGCCATATCCATGTGCAGCAGTGTGATACAACATCTTTGCCTGTTTGCTATATACAAAGTGCCATATCCTTGTGCAGCAGTGTGATACAACATCTTTGCCTGTTTGCTATTTACAAAGTGCCACATCCTTGTGCAGCAGTGTGATAGAACATCTTTGCCTGTTTGCTATTTACAAAGTGCCACATCCTTGTGCAGCAGTGTGATAGAACATCTTTGCCTGTTTGCTATTTACAAAGTGCCATATCCTTGTGCAGCAGTGTGATACAACATCTTTGCCTGTTTGCTATATACAAAGTGCCATATCCTTGTGCAGCAGTGTGATAGAACATCTTTGCTTGTTTGCTATTTACAAAGTGCAATATCCTTGTGCAGCAGTGTGATAGAACATCTTCGCCTGAGTAATATTTACAAAGTGCCATATCCTTGTGCAGCAGTGTGATAGAACATCTTCACCTGAGTAATATTTACAAAGTGCCATATCCTTGTGCAGCAGTGTGATAGAAAACCTTCGCCTGAGTAATATTTACAAAGTGCCATATCCTTGTGCAGCAGTGTGATAGAACATCTTCGCCTGAGTAATATTTACAAAGTGCCATATCCTTGTGCAGCAGTGTGATAGAATATCTTCGCCTGAGTAATATTTACAAAGTGCCATATCTTTGTGCAGCAGTGTGATAGAACATCTTCGCCTGAGTAATATTTACAAAGTGCCATATCTTTGTGCAGCAGTGTGATAGAATATCTTCGCCTGAGTAATATTTACAAAGTGCCATATCTTTGTGCAGCAGTGCGATAGAATATCTTCGCCTGAGTAATATTTACAAAGTGCCATATCTTTGTGCAGCAGTGTGATAGAATATCTTCGCCTGAGTAATATTTACAAAGTGCCATATCCTTGTGCAGCAGTGTGATAGAACATCTTCGCCTGAGTAATATTTACAAAGTATAAACTATTATATTAAGTTATATTTTAAAAAATTTTAAATATTCAATTATCACTAAAAGTAGTGCCCCCAAAAAAGTAGTCTTCTTTTTTCTCCAATAGTTTATAGTAAGTCTTCTTCTGACTCTGGGGAGCACCACCAACATACTAAGATTGGGCCCATAGGGTATTAATTATAATAGTTCAGTTGGTTTAAGTGAATTTGTACCTACCTCAGTCCAGGAGACCTTGATGTAGGTTCTTAATACACAATCTAGTGCGACTCCCACCCCCCTGTGTCTCTTTAATATTTACAAAGTGCCATATCCTTGTGCAGCAGTGTGATAGAACATCTTCGCCTGAGTAATATTTACAAAGTGCCATATCCTTGTGCAGCAGTGTGATAGAACATCTTCGCCTGAGTAATATTTACAAAGTGCCATATCCTTGTGCAGCAGTGTGATAGAACATCTTCACCTGAGTAATATTTACAAAGTGCCACATCCTTGTCTTTGTGTGTGTACAACTGCAAGTGCCACCTTTTGGTGCAGTGTAGCAGTGCACCAGAATACCTTTTGCCTATGTACTCGGTATGCACATTGGTGTACAAATACAGATCCTCCTTCTCCTCGAGTCTTCAGTGTATCCTCATTCTCCAGTATTAGCTGCAGAACATACTATTCAGTGGATTTCCTTTCTCTGGTCTCCCACAGCACCTCTTCAGGAAACATCTCTATTGTTCTTCTCTGTACTAGTGGTACAGAGATTATATTTCCAGTGGGCCACAGCGGTGTGTCTTTCTCTATTCCCACTCGCATCGGATCCCTGACCTGGGGACCGCGACCTGCTTGCCGGGTGCAGCTGAAACCCATATCCCACTTGGAGGGGTCACTGGTGAACACCTCCCGGCAGGTTAGACTCCGAACTCTAGGTCAGGTCTCGCCAACATCCGATGCTTGTGGATGAGGAGACTGAACATCCAGGCCCCTCGCTCCTGACTCCTTCATTGATCCACAACTTCCAGACCCTCAGTAGGGGACTACAGGACGCTAAACGTGACAATTTGATCAGGCCAAATATGGAAGTCGTGGGTTCTCTTGGTGTTGAGGCTATTCAAGATCTCGCCTCCAATATAAAAAATAAGCAAGCAGCACAGTTACAACTGCACAAAGTGTTCAGGCACTATCAAACCAATTTACTACCATTAAAACCCTCCAGTTTTCTAGTATCTTTAACTCCGGACATCTGACTGCCTTCCAGCGATTACTGAAACAAGTACAAGATTCCCTCACAAAATGTTTTCAGTTTATTCCTGTATTTCTTGGTGTTACCTCTCATTCTTCTAAATCCTCCTTTGCACAGAGTAAAGTAAAACATCGGAGTTTCCCACGTCCTAAACTTAACTGAGGCTGAATGCCAGCGGCATAGGGAGTTTTTCCTGTGTTTGTATTATTGTATGTATTTTTAAAAGACTGTACCATTCGCCAGCCTAATACGGATACCAAAGGTCTGCGTTCCAGTGTTCTTACCCCTAGTTCCTCTCATTAACCGTCTGCAGTTCCAATTTCCTCAGTCCCGGGCAAAGGGCAAAGATTTACCATTCTAAGTTGGTTCAACTTTTAGACTGGGGTTCCATGACAGGACGTTCTTACCCCAGATCTGGGAGCCAAAGGGAAATGTCCAAACCATCCATAGCCAGAGAGACGTCGGTACCGTTACTTTCTAAAAAAATATGTTCAGCCAACTTCAGGAGGGGCATCTGTATTCCCAATTTCTGGAAATTTGTCCGAGTGTTCTATCCCTGTTGGGGAACTAAGTGCTATGGAAACAGTCATAGACTCTTGTCAGATACCTCTGAGGGGTACCAATATGTTGGTTCTCAGAGCAGCTCAGGTTCAAGAAGAACTTTCAGATCTTATCTCTACCGATTTGAGCATCAAGCTCTATGAGAAGGTTCCTAGTGCCACACCCCAGGAGGTTGCCTGAAGTTTCTTGGCCCAAGAGGGGGCTTCAAGTCCTTGCTCAGAAATCGATTCAATGAACAAATCACGTTCTTCCTTCGTCAACTTTCGATAACCAGCTGATCTGAGAAAATCCATACCCAAGGTCAGATTATCTGGTGGTGCGGTATATAAATTTGTGACGTATTCCAAAAAAGAGGTTGCTGTATCAGAGGTAGGGCTCAAAACACGAGTATCTGAGATAATTTTTAAAACATTACCAGTAGGGCATTAATTCCTGATCACATTAGACAATAGTTTCCCTGCTTTGTTACCCCACCTGAAGTAACGATGCTTTTGATAATCTAAAGAGCATTGGGCCTTTTCTGTGCATAGAGTATCATATGGATTTTTGTTATTAGTATAAATCTGGCGAGCTTCTGGGGTATTAAGCCTCAATACTATAGATCTGTATAGGATTTAGAAAGTGCTAGGCTAAGATCCTGACATTTTTGCAAAATTTTCTTGCATTTCCCAGCTACATAGGCTATAATATAACCACGTAATACTGGTTTTGATGCTATTCTAAAAACAATATCTATTGTATGCTGAGAGTTATAATTAACATAATTTACAAAATGTTTTTCCAAATATTGTTTGAAATCAGGACAATCATAAATAAGAGGTGAATCTCCAATTAAATGAGGAAGGCTTCAGAGTAGTGAGGGACAAGGAGAACCACGTTGGGACATGATCGGAGATTGCAATATTCTCCATCTTATAAGGATATTCAATATGGGAGCGAAAAGTCCGTGCTGGACTTTTCGCTCCACATCGGAGATTTTCCTGGGATAAAGTATCGGGCGCGCGCCCGCTTTATCCCCGTATTCAATATAAAACCTACGAAAACGAGAACCTGCGAAGTGGGATCTGCGTAAGAAAACAAAATTTATCTGGAATAATTTGTAGGACCCCCCTAAAACTGTAAAAACATGGGGGATCACTATGGGTACCCCCGTTTTAGCCTGCAAATGAAAGTCGGGGATTTAAATAGTGTTGCAGAAGAGCACTTAGGTTATTTTTTTTGTTTTTTTAAGTGGTCCCATCAAATTTGGGGTACATGAAAATGGGTACTAGCATATTTTTATGTCCCTAAAGTAAGTTTTAAAAAATTCTGCAACTATGCACATGCCGCTAATAACCTATTCTAGAAAACACCTGCCGCATACTTGCAGAATAGCCCTGAACCTATTTTCCGTATTGTTAAACACTTTTATCCTTATTTTTTTTTTTTTTCACTCCCAATTTTTAAATTCATTTTTTGGGGTGTCCCTATTTTTTTTAAAAACTTTTTTTGACACAGTTATTTTTAAAACGTCAATCCCAGCGGTGCAGGCTATTTTTTTTTAAGCCTGCACCCCTAATCCCCAATTCTGCACTTTTTTTCGCCACCTATTCAGTGGTGGAAAGTTATCCCCGTTTTTTTTCAAAGACTTTTCGAACCTGCGAAAAGTCTTTGAAATTGAATACGGTATGAAACCAAAACCTGCGAAAATGACGTCATCGGTGCGAAAATATCGCAAAAACTGAGTTTTCGCTCCATATTGAATACCCCTATTAGACTTATATACTCTAGAGAGGAGGTTTATGGGGAGAAGCCAATAATCAATCCTGGAGGATGTGTGATGTGGATGCGAATAAAACGTGTAATTGCTCCTTATCTACTGATAGCTGTGTCAGCTCTCAGCTGACTTGCTCATCCAATGGACAGCTGCCTGGGGGTATAAACAGGACTCCAGGTGAACAGGAAATTGTCTGATCAACTTTATTATTCCCAGATGGTTGCTGTTTGCTATTTACAAAGTGCCATATCCTTGTGCAGCAGTGTGATAGAATATCTTCGCCTGAGTAATATTTACAAAGTGCCATATCCTTGTGCAGCAGTGTGATAGAACATCTTCGCCTGAGTAATATATACAAAGTGCCATATCCTTGTGCAGCAGTGTGATAGAACATCTTTGCCTGAGTCATATTTACAAAGTGCCACATCCTTGTCTTTGTGTGTGTACAACTCCAAGTGCCACCTTTTGGTGCAGTGCACCAGAATACCTTTTGCCTGTGTACTTGGTACGCACATTGGTGTACAAATACAGATCCTCATTCTCCTCGAGTCATCAGCATATCCTCATTCTCCAGTATTAGCTGCAGAACATACTCTTCAGGAAACATCTCTATTGTTCTTCTCTGTACTAGTGGTACAGAGATTATATTTCCAGTGGGCCACAGCGGTGTGTCTTTCTCTATTCCCACTCGCATCGGATCCCTGACCTGGGGACCGCGACCTGCTTGCCGGGTGCAGCTGAAACCCATATCCCGCTTGGAGGGGTCACTGGTGAACACCTCCCGGCAGGTTAGACTCCGCACCCTAGGTCAGGTCTCGCCAACATCCAATGCTTGTGGATGAGGAGACTGAACATCCAGGCCCCTCACTCCTGACTCCTTCTTTGACCCAGGACCACAACTTCTAGCCGCTCAGTAGGGGACTCCAGGTCGCTAAACCTGACACGCTCCTTATAACTAATAGATGTAGAAGATGGATCTGGATTATCAACCAATACCCTTTTTTCCAAAGATGCTTAATTTGCTATATTACATACAAAGTAGCACCCCTTATCCCAGCGGGTAGGGACACCATGACTAAAACAAACGTGCAGTCTCTCAACTCCAATAATATTGCAGTAAACAAAAATTGTATATACCAGAATGATGCAGTTCCACCATTTTGTAATCTTTTAAGAACCAAAACAAAAGGCCTCTGTGGCCAATAACAACCAACATATCTATTCCAGAATTGAAAAATTAAAAATAAAAAAGGGAAGGAAAAACAGGGCCAAAACAAAAAAAAGGATAAGAACAGGGTAGGGATACAACTTCCTGCCAAGAAAATATTATAAGAAAATTTGAATAAAACAACGATGCACTAAGTGCATAAAGGCACATAGAGAACAATATCACAGTAACATATGACAGTAGCATGATAAGAATCATATGAAAGCTATGGTACTGGCATGTCTAGTAACTGATCAGTGTCCGTCATCAGACAGGGTATTATACGACTTTGAAAGAGAAGTAACAAAAGTCTTTGTCGAAGTCGCTGAATCAAATATTGCTTGCCATCATGATGTATCCGAAGTTTTGCAGGATAGAGGAGAGCAAATCGGATTCCAGCATCAAAGAGCAGCTTACATATCGGGGAGAATTCTCTTCATTTCATAGCCACCTGATAGGAGAAATCCTGGAACAGAAGTAGCTTGCCCCCTTAATAAAATAAACCCTGAGATTTACGATAAGCTTCCATAATCTGACTTTATCCATGTAGATAAGAAACTTGTAGACAACAGGTCTGGGCCTGCGGCTGTCAGCCTAGCGATCCGGGCCTATTGGGTGTGCACGCTCCACCAACACTGAGCCTGAGGTAGGGTTGTAGCCCAATTCTTTATTCACTATGCTAGTCAAGCTAAGTATAGAGGCGCTCTTCCACAATTGAGCGATTGAAGCTTTTGTCGCTACTAATATATGTCCCATAATATATCTATCCCCCCCCCGGGATATTTTCCCAGGATAAAAATGGAACAAAGCTACTAGAGGGTCAGCAACAATATGTTGTCCCACTACAGCACTTATCATTGAAAATACGGATGCCCAAAGTCGACGGAGTGAGGGACACGACAAAAATTTATGGAGAATATCTCCCACACAGCCACAATTTCTCCAGCAATACCGTGATACTGAGGGCCACATCTTATGTTGCCGCTCTGGAGTAAAGTATGCTCTTTGGATCAATTTGTAAAACATCTCTTGAGTGGTTGATACAATTTGATATAGTAAAACATGTGCGAAAAGCTATGTCCCATTCTTCCTCAGATAAAACTCTAGATAAGTCCTTTTCCCACTTACCCTGAGATGGCGGCTTCCCTTTCTTGACGAACTGCAACTGGTATTGGTACCACCAGGAAATTCCACCATTATGATAAGACGATGTTAGTCGAGCTAGTAAGGGGATAGGGAAGATTGTTTTTTATGTTTTTTTTAAACATTAGATTTTTATTGTTTCAAAATTATAAGGGAAAGGTCTGGGATACAGAAATATAAAAGGGAATAGGGGGAATGGGGGACATAAATAATAATAGGTACATTATTTGCATATAGCATAACAAATATAGTATAGAAACATTTGTACAATCCAGAAATTACAACTGTTCGTTTCATTCAATATATAACAATGATACATAATTCTAGCTATCATTAATGACATAGAAAGAATAAGGACTACATGCTAAAAAAGTCCAACTAGTCAAAGTGTTAAACAGGACCGGGTAAATCAACTCTTCCCATATTATCCATTAGTCTAGTTATACTCGGTTATTAGTCATCAATTCAAGGTTTAATTCTCATGGCTTGGATTTTGAGGTCCAATAGTCTGACCAATTTAACCACTGAATCAGCGGGTTTGATGTCGATGAGGAGTAATATATTCCTGCCGTTTCAAACTCACAGTGGTGTTGGATATTTTTCTCTATATCATCCAAAATAGGGATTATAGGGGATCACTAGAATTGGGCTATCATTATTTTAGTAGCTATAAGGATGTGTCCCATTATATATCTTTCATTAGCGGTCAGGGTTTCTTTATATATATATATGAAAAATAGCTATGTCAGGGTGTGGAGATATAGAAATCTTCAAGATTTATGAAAAAACAATGAATACCCTTTTCCATAATGTAGTGATATAGGGGCATGACCAAAATATGTGGAATAGGGAGCCCACATGACCACAGTTCCGCCAGCATAGGTTGGAGTGGGATGATGAAATGATATGCTTTAATTTAGGCGTGAAGTAACCGATAATATTGTTCCATATGAGATGTACATTTTGATAATTTATAGCTTGTTTTAAATATTAGATGGCAGTCTTCTTCTGAGAAGACACAAGAGAGATCTGCTTCCCATTTCAGTATTGTTGCAGGTTTATTCAATTCTGTAGGGGTCATTAAATAGGAGTACCACCATGTGATACCTCCTTTGCTATTAGTTTTATTTAATTGATTAACTATAAGTTTAGGAAGATCATGGACGTTGTGTGGGGATGGGGTTATGCTATATAACCAATGTCTAATTTGTAAATATTTATAAAACTCTCTAAAAGAGGTGTTGAATTGTGCGTTAATTTGAGTATATGGCAGAATAGTGCCGGATGTCGTGATTTCTTTAAGGGAAACTATACCTTGTGCTCTCCATGACTCAAAACTTAAATTAGGTATTAGGGCGGCCAACCCCTCCAGGGTAAAGGTGGTGGAGGGCAGATTAATATCTGAATTCACGTTTACCATTTCCAACCAAGCTTTTCTGGTTGTGTATACCGCCGTGGATCTATCGCCCCACGGAATTTTAACATGAGATGGCATCCAAAGGCAATCAATGAGTGGGAAGGGAAAAACCATATCACATTCAAGCTTTTGAAAACCAAGTGGTTAATTGGGATAATAAAGACGCTATTTGGTACCAATGTAAATCTGGGTGTCCCTGGCCTCCTTCAGATTTTGGTAGAGATAATTGTTTCCTTGCCAACCTAGGTTTCTTACCTCTCCAAATATAAGAGGTAAAAAGTTTTTGGATCTTAATAAGAATATAGTTTGGAACTAATATAGGTAATGTTCGAAAAAAAATACAATAGCTTTGGCAGTACAACCATCTTTAAGGCAGAAAGTCTGCCCATCCAGGATGCATTACACATCATCCAATCGTTTAATAATAACGACAATTGTGGTATCAAAGGTAGATAATTAGCTGCAATTAGACTGTTGATAGTAGTTGCTAGATGACTTCCCAAATATTTAATAGAGAGATCCTGCCAAGCATATGTATAGATCGCTTTAAGGGACGTCAATAAACATTGAGGAAAATTAATAGGGAGTGCTTCCGTTTTGGAGCAGTTCAATTTATAATAAGAGATTTCAGAAAATGTTCCTATTAAACCATGCAGAGCTGACAAGGAATTAGTCAGAAGAATATTGTCAGCGAATAGACTTGTTTTGTATATTTTACCAAAAAGAATGGGACCCGATATGTTATGGTCTTTTCTAATGGCCTCTGCCAGGGGCTCTATTGCCAGGGCGAACACTAACGGGGAGAGAGGGCACCCCTTTCATGTGCCATTTGTAATCAAGAATGGGGTGGATAAAATACCGTTGGCAAAGACTCTGGCTGAAGGGAGAAGTATAGTGCAAATATTGACGTTAGTATACTGCCGTTAATTCCAAATTTCTCTAAGACTGCTCTTAAATATTCCAATTCAATCTATCGAACGCTTTTTCCGCGTCTAATGATAGAAGGAGAAGGGGCTGATCAAAACTGGAAAATGATTTGATAATATTAATCACCTTCCTTGTATTGTCCGATCCTTGCCTTCCTATCACAAATCCTAACTGATCTTGATATATTAGAGTAGGAAGCAATAGATTAAGTCTATTTGCTAGGAGTTTGGCGAAAATGTTTATATCCGTGTTTAGAAGAGCTATTGGCCTATAATTAGCCATGAATGTCAGATTCTTTCCTGGTTTGGGAAAGGCTACAATTCTTGCATTTCTCCCGGGAACGAGCCCACTGATGAGACATCGTTAAACATTTGTGCTACAATAGGGGACGATATGTCTTGGAAACTTTTAAAGAATTTATTTATATATCCGTCTGGTCCAGGGGCCTTATCTGAGGGAAGGGAATTTATTACTGATAATATTTCTTCCTCGGACCAGGGGCTTGCCAGAGAGCTCGAAGTGGCAGCATCCAATGGTGGTAAATCGACTGTACTGAGAAAATCATCTGTCTGTGCCGATGTAGGTTGGTGAGTCATAGGATCATCCTTCAAATTATACAGGGAAGAATAATACTGCGCAAAGGATTCTGCTATATCATAGGGGGTCTGTGATTTTGATACCTTTAATATTGGAGATAGTTCTAATGCTCTCTTTAGCTTTTTTCCCCATCAACTGCCGTGCCAGTAAGCGTCCTGCCCTGTCTCCTTGAGTATAGAACTTTTGGCATAATTTGAACAGTGCCTTATGAACCTTTTTAAGTGCCAAAGTGTTCCATTCTGCTCTGACACTGAGTAATTCCCTATATACTGTATCATCTTTCGGATGAAGTTTGTGTTTAGCATCTAGATCTGCTAATCGACATTCAATATCTACTTGGTGCAGAACAGCCTCTTTATGTAGACGGGCCACTGCCTGGATCGCTGATCCCCTAATGACTGCTTTTAGGGAACACCAGAATGTAAATGAAGAGGCATCTTCTGGTTTATTGGTTTCTATATACATGGAGAGGGCATTAAATATTATTTGTTTAGCATCCGGATTTACTAGGAGGTATTCTACCAAATGCCAGGGGCCCGGTGGGGTTCTCAGTCTAGTGATATCCCAGTCTATAGACAAAACCGCATGATGTGACCAAGCAACCGGAAGAATTGATGATTGTTTAACATAAGGTAAGGACCACTTGTCCGACATGGCTAAATCAATGCGAGCATTTGTGTACCTGGGAGAAAAAGGTGTAGTCCCTCTCCCCTGGATGTCCTGCCCTCCAAACATCATAAAGCTCATATTCACTGAGGATTTGTCTAAAGCTCTGAGAATGGTCCGGAGAGAGATGGGAACCTACTTTGGGTTTGGATGAAGATTTATCCCATAACGGGTTAGGAGCTATATTGAAATCTAATAATAGTAAAATACCTTTTTTACATAATTGAAGGGCCGTGCAAAAATTTCCTGATAAAAGGTATTTGTTTCGTGTTTGGAGCATAGATTGATGCAATTGTCACTTGCATATTGTCTTTCTACTTTAGGGTCCATAGAGGGTCCACAGGGTTGACCTTGGGGTATAGCTGGATTTGGATCCACGGGCACCACGCAGTTAAAGCTTTTGCTGCTCCCAGGATGCACTTGCATCCATCCTCCTCTATACCCCGCCACAGGCACCTCAGTTTTAGTTGGTCTCTCACCTCGTGCGCAACTCTCTAGTTGGTATTGGGCTGCACTAATGGCCCCAGTAAAAGATGGTATTGGGCTGCACTAATGGCCCCAGTAATAGATGGTATTGGGCTTGACTAATGGCCCCAGTAATAGATGGTATTGGGCTTGACTAATGGCCCCAGTAATAGATGGTATTGGGCTGCACTAATGGCCCCAGTTATAGATGGTATTGGGCTGCAGTAATGGCCCCAGTAATAGATGGTATTTTTGCTGAACTAATGGCCCCAGTAATAGATGGTATTGGGCTGCACTAATGGCCCCAGTAATAGATGGTATTGGGCTGCACTAATAGCCCCAGTTATAGATGGTATTGGGCTGCTCTAATGGCCCCAGTAATAGATGGTATTGGGCTGCACTAATGGCCCAAGTAATAGATGGTATTGGGCTGCACTAATGGACCCAGTAATAGATGGTATTGGGTTGCACTAATGGCCCCAGTAATAGATGATAGTGGGCTGCACTAATGGCCCCAGTTATAGATGGTATTGGGAGAAACTAATGACCCCAGTAATAGTTGGTATTGGGCTGAACTAATGGCTCCAGTTATTGATGATATTGGGCTACACTAATGGCCACAGTAATAGATGGTATTGGGCTGCACTAATGGCCCCAGTAATAGATGGTATTGGGCTGCACTAATGGCCGCAGTAATAGATGGTATTGGGAGAAACTAATGGCCCCAGTTATAGATGGTATTGGGCTGCACTAATGGCCCCAGTAATAGATGGTATTGGGCTGCACTAATGGCCCCAGTAATAGATGGTATTTTTGCTGAACTAATGGCCCCAGTAATAGATGGTATTGGGCTGCACTAATGGCCCCAGTAATTGATGATATTGGGCTGCACTAATGGCCCCAGTAATAGATGGTATTGGGCTGCACTAATGGCCCCAGTTATAGATGGTATTGGGCTGCTCTAATGGCCCCAGTAATAGATGGTATTGGGCTGCACTAATGGCCCAAGTAATAGATGGTATTGGGCTGCACTAATGGACCCAGTAATAGATGGTATTGGGCTGCACTAATGGCCCAAGTAATAGATGGTATTGGGCTGCACTAATGGACCCAGTAATAGATGGTATTGGGTTGCACTAATGGCCCCAGTAATAGATGATAGTGGGCTGCACTAATGGCCCCAGTTATAGATGGTATTGGGAGAAACTAATGACCCCAGTAATAGTTGGTATTGGGCTGAACTAATGGCTCCAGTTATTGATGATATTGGGCTACACTAATGGCCACAGTAATAGATGGTATTGGGCTGCACTAATAGCCCCAGTAATAGATGGTATTGGGCTGAACTAATGGCCCCAGTAGTAGATGGTATTGGGCTGCACTAATGGCCCCAGTAATAGAAGGGATTGGGCTGCACTAATGGCCCCAGTAATAGATGGTATTTTTGCTGAACTAATGGCCCCAGTTACAGATGATATTGGGCTGCACTAATGGCCCCAGTTATAGATGGTATTGGGCTGCACTAATGGCCCCAGTAATAGATGGTATTGGGCTGAACTAATGGCCCCAGTTATAGATGGTATTCTGAGAAACTAATGGCCCCAGTTATAGATGGTATTGGGCTGCACTAATGGCCCCAGTAACAGATGGTATTAGGCTGCACTAATGGCCGCAGTAATAGATGGTATTGGGAGAAACTAATGGCCCCAGTTATAGATGGTATTTTGCTGCACTAATGGCCCCAGTAATAGATGGTATTGGGCTGCACTAATGGCCCCTGTAATAGATGGTATTGGGTTGCACTAATGGCCCCAGTAATAGATGGTATTGGGCTGCACTAATGGCCCCAGTAATAGATGGTATTTTTTCTGAACTAATGGCCCCAGTTACAGATGGTATTGGGCTGCACTAATGGCCCCAGTAATAGACGGTATTTTTTCTGAACTAATGGCCCCAGTTACAGATGGTATTTGGCCGCACTAATGGCCCCAGTTACAGATGGTATTGGGCCGCACTAATGGCCCCAGTAATAGATGGTATTGGGCCGCACTAATGGCCCCAGTTATAGATGGTATTGGGCCGCACTAATGGCCCCAGTTATAGATGGTATTGGGCCGCACTAATGGCCCCAGTAATAGATGGTATTGGGCCGCACTAATGGCCCCAGTAATAGATGGTATTGGGCTGCACTAATGGCCCCAGTAATAGATGGTATTGGGCTGCTCTAATGGCCCCAGTAATAGATGGTATTGGGCTGCACTAATGGCCCCAGTTATAGATGGTATTGGGCTGCAATAATGGCCCCAGTTATAGATGGTGTTTGGCTGAACTAATGGCCCCAGTAATAGATGGTATTGGGCTGAACTAATGGCTCCAGTAATAGATGTATTGGGCTGCACTAATGGCCCCAGTAATAGATGGTATAGGGCTGCTCTAATGGCCCCAGTAATAGATGGTATTGGGCTGCACTAACGGCCCCAGTAATAGCTGGTATTGGGCTGCACTAATGGCCCCAGTTATAGATGGTATTGGGCTGCACTAATGGCCCCAGTTATAGATGGTATTGGGCTGCACTAATGGCCTCAGTAATAGATGGTATTGGGCTTGCCCTGATGGCCCTAGTTATAGATGGTATTGGGAGAAACTAATGGCCCCAGTTATAGATGTTATTGGGCTGCACTAATGGCCCTAGTAATAGATGGTATTGGACTGCACTAATGGCCCCAGTAATAGTTGGTATTGGGCTGCACTAATGGCCCCAGTTATAGATGGTATTGGGCTGCACTAATGGCCCCAGTAATAGATGGTATTGGCTGCACTAATGGCCCCAGTAATAGATGGTTTTGGGAGATACTAATGGCCCCAGTAATAGATGGTATTGGGCTGCACTAATGGCCCCAGTAATAGATGGTATTGGGCTGCACTAATGGCCCCAGTAATAGATGCTATTGGGAGAAACTAATGGCGCCAGTTATAGATGGTATTGGGCTGCACTAATGGCCCCAGTAATAAATGGTATTGGGCTGCACTAATGGCCCCAGTTATAGATGGTATTGGGCTGCACTAATGGCCCCAGTTATAGATGGTATTGGGCTACACTAATGGCCCCAGTTATAGATGGTATTGGGCTGCACTAATGACCCCAGTTATAGCTGGTATTGGGATGCACTAATTTCCCCAGTTATAGATGGTATTGGGCTGCACTAATGGCCCCAGTAATAGATGGTATTGGGCTGCACTAATGGCCCCAGTTATAGATGGTATTGGGCTGCTCTAATGGCCCCAGTAATAGATGGTATTGGGCTGCACTAATGGCCCAAGTAATAGATGGTATTGGGCTGCACTAATGGACCCAGTAATAGATGGTATTGGGCTGCACTAATGGCCCAAGTAATAGATGGTATTGGGCTGCACTAATGGACCCAGTAATAGATGGTATTGGGTTGCACTAATGGCCCCAGTAATAGATGATAGTGGGCTGCACTAATGGCCCCAGTTATAGATGGTATTGGGAGAAACTAATGACCCCTGTAATAGTTGGTATTGGGCTGAACTAATGGCTCCAGTTATTGATGATATTGGGCTACACTAATGGCCACAGTAATAGATGGTATTGGGCTGCACTAATAGCCCCAGTAATAGATGGTATTGGGCTGAACTAATGGCCCCAGTAGTAGATGGTATTGGGCTGCACTAATGGCCCCAGTAATAGAAGGGATTGGGCTGCACTAATGGCCCCAGTAATAGATGGTATTTTTGCTGAACTAATGGCCCCAGTTACAGATGATATTGGGCTGCACTAATGGCCCCAGTTATAGATGGTATTGGGCTGCACTAATGGCCCCAGTAATAGATGGTATTGGGCTGAACTAATGGCCCCAGTTATAGATGGTATTCTGAGAAACTAATGGCCCCAGTTATAGATGGTATTGGGCTGCACTAATGGCCCCAGTAACAGATGGTATTAGGCTGCACTAATGGCCGCAGTAATAGATGGTATTGGGAGAAACTAATGGCCCCAGTTATAGATGGTATTTTGCTGCACTAATGGCCCCAGTAATAGATGGTATTGGGCTGCACTAATGGCCCCTGTAATAGATGGTATTGGGTTGCACTAATGGCCCCAGTAATAGATGGTATTGGGCTGCACTAATGGCCCCAGTAATAGATGGTATTTTTTCTGAACTAATGGCCCCAGTTACAGATGGTATTGGGCTGCACTAATGGCCCCAGTAATAGACGGTATTTTTTCTGAACTAATGGCCCCAGTTACAGATGGTATTTGGCCGCACTAATGGCCCCAGTTACAGATGGTATTGGGCCGCACTAATGGCCCCAGTAATAGATGGTATTGGGCCGCACTAATGGCCCCAGTTATAGATGGTATTGGGCCGCACTAATGGCCCCAGTTATAGATGGTATTGGGCCGCACTAATGGCCCCAGTAATAGATGGTATTGGGCCGCACTAATGGCCCCAGTAATAGATGGTATTGGGCTGCACTAATGGCCCCAGTAATAGATGGTATTGGGCTGCTCTAATGGCCCCAGTAATAGATGGTATTGGGCTGCACTAATGGCCCCAGTTATAGATGGTATTGGGCTGCAATAATGGCCCCAGTTATAGATGGTGTTTGGCTGAACTAATGGCCCCAGTAATAGATGGTATTGGGCTGAACTAATGGCTCCAGTAATAGATGTATTGGGCTGCACTAATGGCCCCAGTAATAGATGGTATAGGGCTGCTCTAATGGCCCCAGTAATAGATGGTATTGGGCTGCACTAACGGCCCCAGTAATAGCTGGTATTGGGCTGCACTAATGGCCCCAGTTATAGATGGTATTGGGCTGCACTAATGGCCCCAGTTATAGATGGTATTGGGCTGCACTAATGGCCTCAGTAATAGATGGTATTGGGCTTGCCCTGATGGCCCTAGTTATAGATGGTATTGGGAGAAACTAATGGCCCCAGTTATAGATGTTATTGGGCTGCACTAATGGCCCTAGTAATAGATGGTATTGGACTGCACTAATGGCCCCAGTAATAGTTGGTATTGGGCTGCACTAATGGCCCCAGTTATAGATGGTATTGGGCTGCACTAATGGCCCCAGTAATAGATGGTATTGGCTGCACTAATGGCCCCAGTAATAGATGGTTTTGGGAGATACTAATGGCCCCAGTAATAGATGGTATTGGGCTGCACTAATGGCCCCAGTAATAGATGGTATTGGGCTGCACTAATGGCCCCAGTAATAGATGCTATTGGGAGAAACTAATGGCGCCAGTTATAGATGGTATTGGGCTGCACTAATGGCCCCAGTAATAAATGGTATTGGGCTGCACTAATGGCCCCAGTTATAGATGGTATTGGGCTGCACTAATGGCCCCAGTTATAGATGGTATTGGGCTACACTAATGGCCCCAGTTATAGATGGTATTGGGCTGCACTAATGACCCCAGTTATAGCTGGTATTGGGATGCACTAATTTCCCCAGTTATAGATGGTATTGGGCTGCACTAATGGCCCCAGTAATAGATGGTATTGGGCTGCACTAATGGCCCCAGTTATAGATGGTATTGGGCTGCTCTAATGGCCCCAGTAATAGATGGTATTGGGCTGCACTAATGGCCCAAGTAATAGATGGTATTGGGCTGCACTAATGGACCCAGTAATAGATGGTATTGGGCTGCACTAATGGCCCAAGTAATAGATGGTATTGGGCTGCACTAATGGACCCAGTAATAGACGGTATTGGGTTGCACTAATGGCCCCAGTAATAGATGATAGTGGGCTGCACTAATGGCCCCAGTTATAGATGGTATTGGGAGAAACTAATGACCCCTGTAATAGTTGGTATTGGGCTGAACTAATGGCTCCAGTTATTGATGATATTGGGCTACACTAATGGCCACAGTAATAGATGGTATTGGGCTGCACTAATAGCCCCAGTAATAGATGGTATTGGGCTGAACTAATGGCCCCAGTAGTAGATGGTATTGGGCTGCACTAATGGCCCCAGTAATAGAAGGGATTGGGCTGCACTAATGGCCCCAGTAATAGATGGTATTTTTGCTGAACTAATGGCCCCAGTTACAGATGATATTGGGCTGCACTAATGGCCCCAGTTATAGATGGTATTGGGCTGCACTAATGGCCCCAGTAATAGATGGTATTGGGCTTAACTAATGGCCCCAGTTATAGATGGTATTCTGAGAAACTAATGGCCCCAGTTATAGATGGTATTGGGCTGCACTAATGGCCCCAGTAACAGATGGTATTAGGCTGCACTAATGGCCGCAGTAATAGATGGTATTGGGAGAAACTAATGGCCCCAGTTATAGATGGTATTTTGCTGCACTAATGGCCCCAGTAATAGATGGTATTGGGCTGCACTAATGGCCCCTGTAATAGATGGTATTGGGCTGCACTAATGACCCCTGTAATAGATGGTATTGGGCTGCACTAATGGCCCCAGTAATAGATGGTATTTTTTCTGAACTAATGGCCCCAGTTACAGATGGTATTGGGCTGCACTAATGGCCCCAGTAATAGACGGTATTTTTTCTGAACTAATGGCCCCAGTTACAGATGGTATTTGGCCGCACTAATGGCCCCAGTTACAGATGGTATTGGGCCGCACTAATGGCCCCAGTAATAGATGGTATTGGGCCGCACTAATGGCCCCAGTTATAGATGATATTGGGCCGCACTAATGGCCCCAGTTATAGATGGTATTGGGCCGCACTAATGGCCCCAGTAATAGATGGTATTGGGCCGCACTAATGGCCCCAGTAATAGATGGTATTGGGCCGCACTAATGGCCCCAGTAATAGATGGTATTGGGCTGCTCTAATGGCCCCAGTAATAGATGGTATTGGGCTGCACTAATGGCCCCAGTTATAGATGGTATTGGGCTGCAATAATGGCCCCAGTTATAGATGGTGTTTGGCTGAACTAATGGCCCCAGTAATAGATGGTATTGGGCTGAACTAATGGCTCCAGTAATAGATGTATTGGGCTGCACTAATGGCCCCAGTAATAGATGGTATAGGGCTGCTCTAATGGCCCCAGTAATAGATGGTATTGGGCTGCACTAACGGCCCCAGTAATAGCTGGTATTGGGCTGCACTAATGGCCCCAGTTATAGATGGTATTGGGCTGCACTAATGGCCCCAGTTATAGATGGTATTGGGCTGCACTAATGGCCTCAGTAATAGATGGTATTGGGCTTGCCCTGATGGCCCTAGTTATAGATGGTATTGGGAGAAACTAATGGCCCCAGTTATAGATGTTATTGGGCTGCACTAATGGCCCTAGTAATAGATGGTATTGGACTGCACTAATGGCCCCAGTAATAGTTGGTATTGGGCTGCACTAATGGCCCCAGTTATAGATGGTATTGGGCTGCACTAATGGCCCCAGTAATAGATGGTATTGGCTGCACTAATGGCCCCAGTAATAGATGGTTTTGGGAGATACTAATGGCCCCAGTAATAGATGGTATTGGGCTGCACTAATGGCCCCAGTAATAGATGGTATTGGGCTGCACTAATGGCCCCAGTAATAGATGCTATTGGGAGAAACTAATGGCGCCAGTTATAGATGGTATTGGGCTGCACTAATGGCCCCAGTAATAAATGGTATTGGGCTGCACTAATGGCCCCAGTTATAGATGGTATTGGGCTGCACTAATGGCCCCAGTTATAGATGGTATTGGGCTACACTAATGGCCCCAGTTATAGATGGTATTGGGCTGCACTAATGACCCCAGTTATAGCTGGTATTGGGATGCACTAATTTCCCCAGTTATAGATGGTATTGGGCTGCACTAATGGCCCCAGTTATAGATGTTATTGGGCTGCACTAATGGCCCCAGTAATATATGGTATTGGGCTGCACTAATGGCCCCAGTTATAGATGGTATTGGGCTACACTAATGGCCCCAGTTATAGATGGTATTGGGATGCACTAATGGCCCCAGTTATAGATGGTATTGGGCTGCACTAATGGCCCCAGTTATAGATGGTAGTGGGCTACACTAATGGCCCCAGTAATAGATGGTATTGGGCTGCACTAATGGCCCCAGTTATAGATGGTATTGGGCTGCACTAATGGCCCCAGTAATAGATGGTATTGGCTGCACTAATGGCCCCAGTAATAGATGGTTTTGGGAGATACTAATGGCCCCAGTAATAGATGGTATTGGGCTGCACTAATGGCCCCAGTAATAGATGGTATTGGGCTGCACTAATGGCCCCAGTAATAGATGCTATTGGGAGAAACTAATGGCGCCAGTTATAGATGGTATTGGGCTGCAGTAATGGCCCCAGTTATAGATGGTATTGGGCTGCAGGTGATTTTTCTTTTTTCTTTTTCTCTTTTTCTTTTTTTTTCTATTCTCTCTCTACTTTCTTTTCTTCTCTCCATTCTCTCTTCTCTCAATTCCACACTATAAAATGTTTTCTTGTTTAGCCTCAGCATTGGGCTTACTCTTGATATTGCGCTGGGACTATTCTCTGATCTTCCATTTCACTGTGTATTTTATTTTGATCCTTAAGCTTAATTTCTTGTCCTTCCAAACCCTGCGGGGAGACAAGCGCCCTAGCGGAACTGAATATTTTTGTAACCATGAGTCATCCTCCTCCTCTTCATCATCTTCTTACTATTCCTCATTATCTTGCTGGGCCCTGTGTATCACCACATCACTGTAGGCTGATACGCTCTCGCTGAGCTCCCTGACTGGGTCACTGACTCTCTGATAACCTTCAGATGAAACTGATGAGGATCTGTCATATGTATCCTGTTCTGTGCTATAAAACAGAAAGAGTCACTGTGTCAGTCTCTTCTAGACAGACAGAAAAGTGTTCCCTCTGGATTTAGGAGGGTATCGCCTGACAACGGCGCCCCGCGCACAGGCTGCGCCACACTTTTCTTTTCTAAATGTATTCATGATTTATTCTCTTTTCAAAGATGTCCGTTATCACCAAGTTGCCGAATGTTTGGGCAGCTGAATCTATCAGGCGATCACCTGCATTAGCGCTGATTTATTCTGGTTATGATCAGCCTGATGTGGCCGAGTTATCCTATGCATACGGAGAAGTCCTAAATGTACATACACCATAATAATAATACTGTTATACTGTAATACGAACAATTATAGTATAAACATTATATCTTTTTGTTGTTAAAACCATTATCTGTCAGCTAAATATAAATAGTGCTTATATGACACTTACGTTTCCTTGGCCTCCTCTGTCGGTAAAGCAGATGACCGACCCCGATACACCAAAATCTCTGTCTTTTTTCCCTTACGGATGGTCCTTACCAGACGCATTAACTCCACCGTGGTCCACCCCATGACATTTTCTTTCTTAAATTCAATCAATTCATCTCCTGTAAATGATAACATAATTGAATATAAAATAACGTGAAGCGGTTAGCGACATACAAGTATGCATTTGTCATTGTGCCCAAGGTATTAGCTTCAGCTCTTCCTGTTTTTTTATTATTATTTAGGTTTAAAACTTATTTGTAATAATATATTTAAATATATATTTTATATATCTAGGCTGTGTTTTACAACCCCCCCACCATCCCCCTGTGTCTATAGCCCCATTATAAAATAACGTCCCACCCCCTATAGGCAATAGATCCCCCGTGGACCATAAATCCTAATAATAATATCCCCCAAACCCCATTAGTAGTAAAAAATATTTCTGTTTTCTAAACCAACCCCCCTGTAAAAACACCATTTTTTTTTGTCCCCCTCCTACCCTGTGACAAGTATGTTTTATTTATTATTTTTTACCCCCCCATCCAGCATCATATTTCTATATATTATCCCTCCCCCACTGATGCTAGATAGCCCCCCAACCCCCATGAGCATTTACCCCCCTCCCCCATATGCAGAGAGCAGCAGAGTGTGTGTCAGGGGGGAACGATTATCAGTCCCCCACGCTGAAGCTGATCCTTGCACCTGCCAAATAGTACTTGGAGGGGAAGTAAGTTCCTCTCCTCGCACTGTGATCCCCGGCACATGCGCCCAGGGGTGCTGTTCGCACGGCATTCTGGGGCACAATTCCAGAAGTGATATCGGTGGTCAGAGAGCGCTCATCACTACCAGGGGGTCCAAGGAGTCAGAAGAGATCTGTTGTGGGGAGAACGGATCTGCTATGGAAAAGCCGGGGGAAGCAGCATGGCGGCGCGGTCGCATGTGATGCGACGTTGACAGCTGAAGGAAGCACTGTTGGCTGCGATCACATCACATGCGATGTCGCCGGCTAACTGGTTAATGCAGAGTTTGTACATTAGCGTGTACACACATGTATTTCTTATACACACCAGGGATCTTTATTCACATGATGTAATTATAGTTAGTTTGGCTGATTGGCCACAGAATTATTCCTCATAGTTCTGAATTAAACTGATGTTTTTTTTGTGGCCCCTTATCTAATTTTATTGTCCTTTTATTTCCCGTCTTTATGTGTCTCTTATATCAGTACTATAAATGTAGCCATTACACTGCGGCACTATGATCTGTATAAGTGTCACTACGCCCCCTATACATAGGCTGTGTGTGTTCTCCTGAGGACGGTAACATTGGCTGATAACACATGCAGCAGCTGGGATTACTATTACTTCCTTGGTTATAGGTTACTACTGCCATCTGCTGGAGAACCTGATTATGTACTATGGGGCTGATTCTCAGACAGACGCACCTGCGGCCCTTTCCCACACGGCCGTGGCAGCCTCCTTACTCCCTTATGCTAATGCAGGTATACAGCTGTCTATGCGAGTATCCGCCCCTGTATGGCGAGTAGCCGCTAGTCTGCATGCGGAAGGCTGGCCTACCCACTCATTGTCCATCTGCAGTTGCAGCCGCCATCATTAGGATCAGCACTTGTGCCCAACTCAGAATCAGGCCCTGTATTATTATTATCCTTTATTTATATGGCGTCACGAGGGGTCCGCAGTGCCTTACAGAGTACATACACAGGAACAGTATGTACAAAACAAGAAAACAGGGACTTACAGTACAGAACATTGCAGGACATGGACAGTACTTATACACATTGCTGTACCGGCCGTCATTATAGCCAAATACTGTAAGGAGAAGGGCGGCAGTCCCCAAGGGTTAGGTGCTGTAGGCAGTGGGGAAGGAGATCAGTGGCAAAGGGGGGTTTCCAAATAATTGGTTACAGAACCAATGACAACAAAGTCTAACCAGAATAAGCTGCAACATTCACTTTATTGTGTACTTCAAGTGTTTAAATATAAATAACTATAAATAATATATATAACAAGGCTTCTGGGCATAAAACTTGCTTATGCACAATGTGTAACAGTATGTATGAACAAATGTAAACTACCAGTGCAATTTATGCCACACAGTAATCCCTTATTCATGTTATGAAACACAGTAGTGCCCCTTTTACACAATTCCCACATTTTTGCCCCTTATACACAATGACCATAGTAATAGTGCCCCTTATACAATGCCCACAGCAGTAGTGCCCCTTATACAACGTCCACAGCAGTAGTGCCCCTTATACAATGCCCCCGGTAGTGGTACCCCTTATGCAGTGCCCCTATTCAGTGCCCCCATTAGTAATGCACCCTGTAGTAATGCCCCCACTAGTAGTGCCCCCAATATTGATGCCCCCAGTAGTTGTGTCCCCACTAGGAATGCATCCATTAGTAGTGCCCTCAGTAGTAATGCCCCAGTGGTAATTCCCCCAATGGTAATGTCCCCTATAGTAGTGCCCCCAGTAGTAATGCCCCAGTGGTTATTCTCCCATTGGTAATGCCCCCTACAGTAGTGCCCCAGTAGTAATGCCCCTAGTGGTAATTCCTCTAAAGAAAAAAAAAACACAATTAACAATACAAGCACAATACTTACCTTAAGCCCCCCTTCGGCGTCCACATCCGTCCTGTCTGACCGCTCCTCGGACCTATAGGAGAGAAGTCATGGCGTCTCTCCCATAGTGCTCACTGCTGGAGCCTGAAGCCAGAGCTCAGGAGTGAATTCCAGCCTCCGGCTGCCGCTGCGGGGAAGGACCCGGGTACCTGCTGGTAACAAGATCTCAGCATGCGCCTGGCAAATGGAGCCTCACTGCGGCAGCTGGAGGGGGGGTGCAGGTAGATGGAACAACAGGCAGGGGGTATTTCTAGGTTCTTGGAAACCCCCCATGCCTGCGTGTATGGAGATAATGGTAGCAGGGGCCTATTCATCAACACCTAAATAATGTTTTTAAGGACACTTTCCTTAATTAACGTTATTTTAGTATTCATGAAGAGTCAACACAGGAAATATCACTGTTATCTCCTGGCTAGGTCCCCCTGCGTTAATTTCCACACTCCCCATACATTAGTACATTAGCATGGGGATATAGAAATTATGGTATTCATCAAATTCTGAAAATTATGTGTTTTCGGAATTGAGTTACTATTCGCCACTGTGAGGTGGCGAATAGCAGGTGACACCTGTGTCAGCGTGTGCAGGTTTCCCAACGTCTTTCTCCGGTGTTCTGGTGCGTCCTCTGGCTCCGTAGGCTGGTCTGACATGTGTTCTCCCAGCAGAACACAATAAAGTTCAGAAAAAAAAAAAACTTTGTTAAACCAGCTGGACGGACACGAAGGCACTGCAGCGCGCAGGTAAGTTCGGGGACGGGGGGGAGGAGGGGTGAGCGGAGGGGGGAGGAGGGGTGAGGGGGACATAAAATTACCGTAGCTGTAGGTAGTGCTGCGCATGCACTGGTATTACGAATGTAACGGCGTATGCGCAGCACAGATTACAGCTGCGGTAAGGTAGTGTAATGAGGGAAAACTATTTCCCGAAAAGCTGTCATCGCAAAAATTACAGCTTTTTGGAATAGATACTGATGGAGAGGAGGAATGATGAATCCTCCGGTAAATTAGGTAGAACTCCATGCCAGTACTAATCCTAATTACCTCCAGAGAATATTTAGGTATGATTAATAGTTCCCACAGTGAGGGAAGAAAAAGCCCATGAGGGAAGAGGGCAGTGCTCGTGAGAGCTTACAGTATGGGATATATTTGCATTGTCATGTAAGTGCATTAGTTACTCCTTTATTTTTTACTAATAAAATGACTTTTCTGGCAGCACATATCTGAGTTTAGGTAATACTGTTATCTTACACATATGAATATTTATATTACCTTTTTTGACTCCACTTTGGTCACTAGGTCCATCCTTAACTATTGACCGAATATCCAAAAAGTTATCCTCATTCCTGGTGATAGACATCCCAAATCCTTTCTTACCCTTCCTCACAGTGACCTGCACTGTGGGAGCCAGGTCATACTCTCTGTGTGGTAAGACTGTTATCTTACACATATGACTATTTATATTACCTTTTTTTAGTCCACTTTGGTCACTAGGTCCGTCCTTAACTATTGACCGAATCTCCAGAAAATGATCCTTATTCCTGGTGATAGACATCCCAAATCCATTCTTACCCTTCCTCACAGTGACCTGCACAGTGGGAGCCAGGTCATACTGTCTGTGTGGTAAGACTGTTATCTTACACATATGAATATTTATATTACCTTTTTTTTAGTCCACTTTGGTTACTAGGTCCGTCCTTAACTATTGACCGAATCTCCAGAAAATGATCCTTATTCCTGGTGATAGACATCCCAAATCCATTCTTACCCTTCCTCACAGTGACCTGCACTGTGGGAGCCAGGTCATACTGTCTGTGTGGTAAGACTGTTATCTTACACATATGACTATTTATATTACCTTTTTTTAGTCCACTTTGGTCACAGTAGGTCCATCCTTAACTATTGACCGAATATCCAAAAAGTTATCCTCATTCCTGGTGATAGACATCCCAAATCCATTCTTACCCTTCCTCACAGTGACCTGCACTGTGGGAGCCAGGTCATACTGTCTGTGTGGTAAGACTGTTATCTTACACATATGAATATTTATATTACCTTTTTTTAGTCCACTTTGGTCACTAGGTCCGTCCTTAACTATTGACCGAATCTCCAGAAAATGATCCTTATTCCTGGTGATAGACATCCCAAATCCATTCTTACCCTTCCTCACAGTGACCTGCAGTGTGGGAGCCAGGTCATGCTGTCTGTGTGGCAAGACTGTTATCTTACACATATCAATATTTATATTACCTTTGTTTAGTCCATTTTGGTCAGTAGGTCCATCCTTAACTATTGACCGAATCTCCAAAAAGTTATCCTCATTCCTGGTGATAGACATCCCAAATCCATTCTTACCCTTCCTCACAGTGACCTGCACTGTGGGAGCCAGGTCATGCTGTCTGTGTGGTAAGACTGTTATCTTACACATATGAATATTTATATTACCTTTTTTTAGTCCACTTTGGTCACTAGGTCCGTCCTTAACTATTGACCGAATCTCCAGAAAATTATCCTTATTCCTGGTGATAGACATCCCAAATCCATTCTTACCCTTCCTCACAGTGACCTGCACAGTGGGAGCCAGGTCATACTGTCTGTGTGGTAAGACTGTTATCTTACACATATGAATATTTATATTACCTTTTTTTTAGTCCACTTTGGTTACTAGGTCCGTCCTTAACTATTGACCGAATCTCCAGAAAATGATCCTTATTCCTGGTAATAGACATCCCAAATCCATTCTTACCCTTCCTCACAGTGACCTGCACTGTGGGAGCCAGGTCATACTGTCTGTGTGGTAAGACTGTTATCTTACACATATGAATATTTCTATTACCTTTTTTTAGTCCACTTTGGTCACTAGGTCCGTCCTTAACTATTGACCGAATCTCCAGAAAATGATCCTTATTCCTGGTGATAGACATCCCAAATCCATTCTTACCCTTCCTCACAGTGACCTGCAGTGTGGGAGCCAGGTCATGCTGTCTGTGTGGCAAGACTGTTATCTTACACATATGAATATTTATATTACCTTTTTTTAGTCCACTTTGGTCAGTAGGTCCATCCTTAACTATTGACCGAATCTCCAGAAAATGATCCTTATTCCTGGTGATAGACATCCCAAATCCATTCTTACCCTTCCTCACAGTGACCTGCAGTGTGGGAGCCAGGTCATGCTGTCTGTGTGGCAAGACTGTTATCTTACACATATCAATATTTATATTACCTTTGTTTAGTCCATTTTGGTCAGTAGGTCCATCCTTAACTATTGACCGAATCTCCAAAAAGTTATCCTCATTCCTGGTGATAGACATCCCAAATCCATTCTTACCCTTCCTCACAGTGACCTGCACTGTGGGAGCCAGGTCATGCTGTCTGTGTGGTAAGACTGTTATCTTACACATATGAATATTTATATTACCTTTTTTTAGTCCACTTTGGTCACTAGGTCCGTCCTTAACTATTGACCGAATCTCCAGAAAATTATCCTTATTCCTGGTGATAGACATCCCAAATCCATTCTTACCCTTCCTCACAGTGACCTGCACAGTGGGAGCCAGGTCATACTGTCTGTGTGGTAAGACTGTTATCTTACACATATGAATATTTATATTACCTTTTTTTTAGTCCACTTTGGTTACTAGGTCCGTCCTTAACTATTGACCGAATCTCCAGAAAATGATCCTTATTCCTGGTAATAGACATCCCAAATCCATTCTTACCCTTCCTCACAGTGACCTGCACTGTGGGAGCCAGGTCATACTGTCTGTGTGGTAAGACTGTTATCTTACACATATGAATATTTCTATTACCTTTTTTTAGTCCACTTTGGTCACTAGGTCCGTCCTTAACTATTGACCGAATCTCCAGAAAATGATCCTTATTCCTGGTGATAGACATCCCAAATCCATTCTTACCCTTCCTCACAGTGACCTGCAGTGTGGGAGCCAGGTCATGCTGTCTGTGTGGCAAGACTGTTATCTTACACATATGAATATTTATATTACCTTTTTTTAGTCCACTTTGGTCAGTAGGTCCATCCTTAACTATTGACCGAATCTCCAGAAAATGATCCTTATTCCTGGTGATAGACATCCCAAATCCATTCTTACCCTTCCTCACAGTGACCTGCACTGTGGGAGCCAGGTCATACTGTCTGTGTGGTAAGACTGTTATCTTACACATATCAATATTTATATTACCTTTGTTTAGTCCACTTTGGTCAGTAGGTCCATCCTTAACTATTGACCGAATCTCCAAAAAGTTATCCTCATTCCTGGTGATAGACATCCCAAATCCATTCTTACCCTTCCTCACAGTGACCTGCACTGTGGGAGCCAGGTCATACTGTCTGTGTGGTAAGACTGTTATCTTACACATATGAATATTTATATTACCTTTTTTTAGTCCACTTTGGTCACTAGGTCCATCCTTAACTATTGACAGAATCTCCAGAAAATGATCCTTATTCCTGGTGATAGACATCCCAAATCCATTCTTACCCTTCCTCACAGTGACCTGCACTGTGGGAGCCAGGTCATACTGTCTGTGTGGTAAGACTGTTATCTTACACATATGAATATTTATATTACCTTTTTTTAGTCCACTTTGGTTACTAGGTCCGTCCTTAACTATTGACCGAATCTCCAAAAAATGATCCTTATTCCTGGTGATAGACATCCCAAATCCATTCTTACCCTTCCTCACAGTGACCTGCACTGTGGGAGCCAGGTCATACTGTCTGTGTGGTAAGACTGTTATCTTACACATATGAATATTTATATTACCTTTTTTTAGTCCACTTTGGTCAGTAGGTCCATCCTTAACTATTGACCGAATCTCCAAAAAGTTATCCTCATTCCTGGTGATAGACATCCCAAATCCATTCTTACCCTTCCTCACAGTGACCTGCACTGTGGGAGCCAGGTCATACTGTCTGTGTGGTAAGACTGTTATCTTACACATATGATTATTTATATTACCTTTTTTTAGTCCACTTTGGTCAGTAGGTCCATCCTTAACTATTGACCGAATCTCCAAAAAGTTATCCTCATTCCTGGTGATAGACATCCCAAATCCTTTCTTACCCTTCCTCACAGTGACCTGCACTGTGGGAGCTAGGTCATACTGTCTGTGTGGTAAGACTGTTATCTTACACATATGAATATTTATATTACCTTTTTTTAGTCCACTTTGGTCACTAGGTCCGTCCTTAACTATTGACCGAATCTCCAGAAAATGATCCTTATTCCTGGTGATAGACATCCCAAATCCATTCTTACCCTTCCTCTCAGTGACCTGCACTGTGGGAGCCAGGTCATGCTGTCTGTGTGGTAAGACTGTTATCTTACACATATGAATATTTATATTACCTTTTTTTAGTCCACTTTGGTCAGTAGGTCCATCCTTAACTATTGACCGAATCTCCAAAAAGTTATCCTCATTCCTGGTGATAGACATCCCAAATCCATTCTTACCCTTCCTCACAGTGACCTGCACTGTGGGAGCTAGGTCATACTGTCTGTGTGGTAAGACTGTTATCTTACACATATGAATATTTATATTACCTTTTTTTAGTCCACTTTGGTCACTAGGTCCGTCCTTAACTATTGACCGAATCTCCAGAAAATGATCCTTATTCCTGGTAATAGACATCCCAAATCCATTCTTACCCTTCCTCACAGTGACCTGCACTGTGGGAGCCAGGTCATACTGTCTGTGTGGTAAGACTGTTATCTTACACATATCAATATTTATATTACCTTTTTTTAGTCCACTTTGGTCACAGTAGGTCCATCCTTAACTATTGACCGAATCTCCAAAAAGTTATCCTCATTCCTGGTGATAGACATCCCAAATCCTTTCTTACCCTTCCTCACAGTGACCTGCACTGTGGGAGCCAGGTCATACTGTCTGTGTGGTAAGACTGTTATCTTACACATATGAATATTTATATTACCTTTTTTTAGTCCACTTTGGTCAGTAGGTCCGACCTTAACTATTGACCGAATCTCCTGAAAATTATCCTTATTCCTGGTGATAGACATCCCAAATCCATTCTTACCCTTTCTCACTGTGACCTGCACTGTGGGAGCCAGGTCATACTGTCTGTGTGGTAAGACTGTTATCTTACACATATGAATATTTATATTACCTATTTGTAGTCCACTTTGGTCAATAGGTCCATCCTTAGTAATTGAATGTATCTCCAGAAAATGATCCTCGTTTCTGTTGAGAGCCTTGCCAAATCCATAAGCCTCTTAAGTATGATGGCTTCCGTGTGTTTGCATAATTTGTTAGCCACCTATAGATTCCTTCATGATTACCTCTTAATACTTAATTAAATAAAGACGCTACACACCATAGCTGGCAGGAAGAAGGTCCAAATTTTATTTGTCACTTCCATAAAGTTGGTGGCCTAGGATAAGCAATTGCTAACTGTACTACTCAAAATTTGGTCAACCAATTGGGTAATCCTACCCATGGATTGGGTTCTTCCAATCCCACTGATCGTGAAGTCAGCCAAAAACTCCTCCCTCGCTACGCAGTGTAAAGTCTGTATCTAGACTCATGCACCGCTTCATTTTGGGAGAAGCCTTCACGATCTTCAATATCAATGGGGGCCGTGACAATCACCGCAGCACTGCTGCATACACCGGCTTAGGTGTCACACATCGACATAGGTGCCCGCTGCCCGTAGCTAGGCAGATGAGCCAAGTAACTTGCAAAATCACTACACGGCCCCCTGAGGATATATCATCCCCGCAACACATGATTATCATTGTAACTTTATGATGATTTAATTGGCAACTGCATTTCCCATACCCCCAATCTGCCTGAACTGTTCAGGACCTTTCAATTTTACGTAGCACTCTTGCTTCCCTGATCATGATACTAACGTAAAGCAAAACTCTTGTGTGACCTTCTGGATGTTGCCACCAATTCTTCCATCCTGACAGCCCCGAAGTAGGCAAATTAAAAAAGTTAAACCACCTGGCCATTTCTCACCCGTTACTACACAGCTTTAGAACTATGTAATGTGATGGAAGTTGGAGTGGCATATTTCCTTGTTCTCATGTTATGCCAGTGCCATACCCTGATTTGTTAGAGACTTATGAACTGTGGAAATCATTCCCAACTTCTGATCATTTCTGGTACAGCCACCCACACAAAGCCAGCGGAAAAAGGCACCCCTATGGGGTTTCTAGCAACCCTGCTTCTCGAACCCACCAATGTTACCTTCCGGTGCCTTTGAGATCAGAAAACCTCCGGTGATGTCCTTCTTACCTCTCAAGTTCATGGACCAACACCTATGAATGACCTGAAATGTAATTCTACCAGATGTAATGTAATATAACCCGACTTCTGGTTTCACCTAGATTCGCCTCGAGAAACTGCACTTTCCCACTGAAATCTCGACAACATGTCCTCTATCTGACCCAACATAGTACATAGCCATGACCCTCGGTATACACAAGTGGGGATTTACAGCGCTCTTGGTCTTTTCTATGAATTGTCCCTAGCTGCGCCACCAATAGAGGTATATTGTCCCAGAGCGCACCACTATAATTTATTTTATCATGACCCTTGGTATGTTTTCTTGTACACATAGTGATTTTTTCATTAATTATTAAAGCAAAAAGGCCTTATATTTGCTGCCTCAAAGATTTCACAGTTTGTACTGTGGCCTGGAACTGTTATTGGAAGATTATTTCTACCATCACCCCAGTTATATATTGGTATACTTTAGCCTGTGGTTAATCCCCATTCTATTATATGTGAGCATAGCCACTACCAGACAGACCTTACCACCTGCTTTACACTCCTGTCTGCACGCCACAGTTTGCTTTGTAAGAATGTCAGTGTCAACAAAGCTGTGAGAATCAGATTATAGAAAACCCTGATTCATATTTTAGTACAGAGAATGAGGGGCTGAGCTGTAGAGATTTCTGTGGATGAGAACAAGGGGGGGAAGACATTTTAGCTGGGAGCTCCAGCATTTCTATGAGGGGTTCGTTGGTCCCGTGAGGATTCAAATTATACCCAGCCAAGACAATGAGCCTGCTTAATGATGGGGAGAATCCTCCAGCTTACAGTGGGCTGTAAGTAGGAAGACAGTGGATAAATACTGTGGCTAAGTTAAATATGTAGACTGCCCACCAAAGGAAAGCAGGAGGCTGGTAGACCTAAGTAAGACCTAAGTAAGAGGAAGTGCTGTATAGGGATGAGGTCTGCTTGCTTTGGCATCTTCTGTTTGGCCCCAATATCTACCCCTTACCACTGAAACTCTACTCATGCATTTGTGCCTGTTCTGCACTCTGCGGAACACCGAGCACATGAGCTTTCCTAGGTAGTTGGTAGACAGAGTTGGGTTACCAGAGCTTATATACCCATGCAATACGTAATAACGTAATAATCCAAGATTTGCACATGATCATACTCACAATCTAGATTGGGAAATATGCTGCCAGCATGTGCCCCCATGAGCTAGCCAGGATTGAGGGCCGACTACTACCCTGATTCCAGGTCTCTGTTCTTGAGTCATCCGAGGCTAAGCCGCTCCTGTACATTGTCCTGCACCTCACCTGAGGAGGCAGAAAGATTAGGGTTTGGACTGCACTAGTCTTCGTGCATAAGTAGCCCCATATTAAATTTATCTAGCCTCACTTTGCTGTGCACAGGCATGGTCAACTGCATATACCCACACCTCTCTATATATGTATACCCATGTATAGACATACCTAAATGCCTAACTTCTATCTATATGTGTACATTTCTATATCTATGTATATACAACTTCCTACATGCACATACATATATATATATACCCACAAGCATACCCTTACATACCACTAGATTTGTACATATGTGCCCGTGCACATACACATGTATATCCCCATCTACCTAATATAAAAATGTATATATATTGTGACACAGTTAGGTTAGGGGGTCCCTCTCCTGGGTAGGGGACTCCTTCCTTACATACACACACACACAGCAGCAGGGAAGCAGCACACCAGACTGGAAGCGAGTACAAGCTGGTCGGCCCCAGTCTTTATTGTACAATGTCAGAAACATAAAGAAAACATAAATATAAATCCTAGCCCTGTCGGGGCACTAACTTCACAGGTAGTTCCCTCACTACCAGAACCTGGCAGGGCCTAATGCCCTCGCCAGCAACAAAAGCACAGCACAACACTCACAGTTAGGTATCCAAGTGTCTCTGAGCAAACTCCCTGCCTGCTCTCCCAGGTGAGACACTCAGCCCTAAACACACTAGGCTTATATTGGCCACTCTCAGGTGGAAACCCTAACAACCTGTTACCAGGCTGCGAGAACCAAAACCTGGAGTGGCTGTGGGTGGAGCCCTCCCTCTCCTCTCAACCACAACCCCCAGGTCCCAAACCGGCTTTTCAAAAAGCCGAAACTCAAGCCTGCTACACTGCAGACTTTCTCCTGGGGGTTTAAAACACAAAAGACAGGAATCTGGGACAAATGTACCTGCCACAGACCACTTTACCAGTGATCCTATCACAATACCCACTCATGTATATGCAATTACAATGTACCTACCTACACATACATGTCCTTCCACCTGTAAATGAATATCCATACACTATTATGCCCTACTCCAAAATAAATTGACCCATAACTCTATGTATCAATTAACATATCTAACATGTATATATACTTCATTATATATACACATATACCTACATATGCCATACCTACAACATACATATGCTATATATACATATATATATACACATACACACACACGCATATACATATATATATATATATATATATATATATATATATTACAGGTTGAGTCTCCCATATCCAAAATGCTTGGGACCATGGGTATTTTGGATATCGGGATATTCCGTATTTTGGAATATTTGCATGCCATAATGAAATGTCTTGGGAATGGGACCCAAATCTAAACACAGAATGCATTTATGTATTATATACACCTTATACACACAGCCTGCAGGTAATTTTATACAATATTTGTAATAATTTTGTGTATCAAAAAAAGTTTGTGTACATACATGAAATCATTTATTTTTCATATACACCCTATACACACAGCCTGAAGGTTATTTTATACTGTATTTTAATAATTTTGTGCTTTAAACAAAGTTTTTGTACATTGTACCATCAGAAAGCAAAGGTTTCACTTTCTCAGTCATGCTAAAAATATTCAGTATTTCGGAATATTCCATATTTCGGAATATTTGGATATGGGAGACTCAACCTGTATACATACACATACATATACATACATACACATACACCTATATACCTGCTCACAGCAATGCTTACATGTACCTTATCATGCCCGAAACATACCTAACCCTCCACCTGCAGTATTTAATTATTCCTACATATATGCACTGACCCATGCGTGTTACGGTTACACAGACACACATATACACAGATAAAGTTACACAGACACACATATACACAGATACAGTTACACAGACACATATATACACAGATACGGTTACACAGACACAGGTTCAGTTAGACAGACACATATACAGTAACACAGACACATATACACACAGATACAGTTACACAGTCAGACACATATATACACAGATACAGTTACACAGACACATATATACAGATACACAGACAGATATATACAGTTACACAGACACATATATACACAGATACAGTTATACAGACACATATATACACAGATACGGTTACACAGACATATATATATATAGACAGATACACTTACACAGACAGATATATACAGTTACATATATACACAGACACCTATATACACAGATACAGTTATACAGAAACATATATACACAGATACAGTTACACAGACACACATATACACAGATACAGTTACACAGACACATATATACACAGATACGGTTACACAGACACAGGTTCAGTTAGACAGACACATATATACACAGACACATATACAGTAACACAGACACATATATACACAGATACAGTTACACAGACACATATATACAGATACACTTGCACAGACAGATATATACAGTTACACAGACACATATATACACAGATACAGTTATACAGACACATATATACACAGATACGGTTACACAGACATATATATATAGACAGATACACTTACACAGACAGATATATACAGTTACATATATACACAGACACCTATATACACAGATACAGTTACACAGACACATATACACAGATGCAGTTACATAGACACATATATACACATACAGTTACACAGACACACATATACACAGATACAGTTACACAGACACATATACACAGACACAGTTACATAGATACAGTTACACAGACACATATATACACAGATACAGTTACACAGTCACATATACAGTTACACAGACACATATATACACAGATACAGTTACACAGACACATATACACAGATACAGTTACACAGACACAGTTACATAGATACAGTTACACAGACACATATATACACAGATACAGTTACACAGACACATATATACACAGATACAGTTACATAGACACATATATACACAGATATGGTTACACAGACACATATATACATAGATAGGTTACACAGCTACATATATACACATATACAGTTACACAGACACATATATACACAGATACAGTTACACAGACACATATATATATATATATATATATATATATATATACAGAGACGGTTACACAAATACATTTATACACATATACAGTTACACAGACACACGTATTATTATTATTATTACTACCAGTTATTTATATAGCGCACATATATTCCGCAGTTCTTTACAGAGAATATCTTACCATTCACCTCTATCCTTGCCCCAGTGCAGCTTACACTCTATATTCCCTACCACATGGTCACACACATACACACTATGGTCAATTTTGTGGGGAGCCAATTTCCGTACCAGTATATTTTTGGTGTGTGGGAGGAAACTGAAGCACCCAGAGGAAACCTACGCAAGCACAGGGAGAATATACAAACTCCACACAGTTAGGGCCATAATGGGAAACTAACCCATGACCTCAGTGCTGTGAGGCAGTAATGCTAACCATTACACCGTCTGTGCTGCCCACATATACACAGATACAGTTACACAGACACATATATACACAAATACAGTTACACAGACACACATATACACAGACACATATATACATATATACAGTTGCACAGACACATATATACACAGATACAGTTACACAGACACATATATTCACAGACACAAATACAGTAACACAGACACATATATACACAGATACAGTTATACAGACACATATATACACAGATAGTTACACAGAAACATATATACACACATACATATATAAACATATACAGTTACACAGATACAGTTACACAGACACATATATACACAGATACATATATATAGTTACACAGATCCAGTTACACAGACATATACATACACAGATACAGTTACACAAACACATATATACACAGATACGGTTACACAGACACATATATATATACAGAGACGGTTACACAAATACATTTATACACATATACAGTTCCACAGACACACGTACTATTATTATTATTACCAGTTATTTATATAGCGCACATATATTCTGCAGTTCTTTACAGAGAATATCTTACCATTCACCTCTATCCTTGCCCCAGTGGAGCTTACACTCTATATTCCCTACCACATGGTCACACACATACACACTATGGTCAATTTTGTGGGGAGCCAATTTCCGTACCAGTATATTTTTGGTGTGTGGGAGGAAACTGAAGCACCCAGAGGAAACCTACGCAAGCACAGGGAGAATATACAAACTCCACACAGTTAGGGCCATAATGGGAAAGGAACCCATGACCTCAGTGCTGTAAGGCAGTAACGCTAACCATTACACCATCTGTGCTGCCCACATATACACAGATACAGTTACACAGACACATATATACACAGATACGGTTACACAGACACATATATACACATATACAGTTACACAGACACACATATACACAGATACAGTTACACAGACACATATATACATAGATACAGTTGCACAGACACATATATGCACAGATACAGTTACACAGACATATATACACAGACACAGCCACATATATACACAGATACATAGACACATATATACACAGATACAGTTACACAGACACATATATACACAGATACAGTTACACAGACACATATACACAGATACATATATAAACATATACAGTTACACAGACATATATACACAGATACAGTTACACAGACACATATACAGTTACACAGACACATATATACACAGATACAGTTACACAGACACATATATGCACAGATACATATACAGTCAGGTCAATAAATATTGGGACATTGACAGAATTTTCATATTTTGTCCTCTATTCACCACCACAATGGCTTTGAAATAAAACAAACAAGATGTGCTTTAACTGCAAACGTTCAGATTTAATTTGAGGGTAATTACATCCAAATCAGGTGAACGGTGTAGGAATTACAACAGTTTCTATATGTGCCTCCCACTTTTTAAGGGGCCAAAAGTAATGGGACAAACTAAACAATCCTAAATCTAACTTTCACTTTTTAATACTTTGTTGCAAAACCTTTGCAGGCAATTACAGCCTGAAGTCTGGAACGCATAGACATCACCAGACGCTGGGTTTCATCCCTGGTGATGCTCTGCAAGGCCTCTACTGCAAATGTCTTCAGTTCCTGCTTGTTCTTGGGGAATTTTCCCTTCAGTTTTGTGTTCATCAAGTGAAATGCATGCTCAATCGGTTTCAGGTCAGGGGATTGACTTGGCCATTGCATAACATTCCACTTTTTAGCCTTAAAAGACTCTTTGGTTGCTTTTGCAGTATGCTTCGGTTCATTGTCCTTCTGCACTGTGAAGCGCTGTCCAGTGAGTTCTGAAGCATTTGACTGAATATGAGCATATAATATTGCCCGAAACACTTCAGAATTCATTCTGCTGCTTTTGTCAGCAGTCACATCATCAATAAATACAAGGGGACCAGTTCCATTGGCAGCCATACATGCCCATGCCATGACACTACCACCACCATGCTTCACTGATGAGGTGGTATGTTTTGGATCATGAGCAGTTCCTTTCCTTCTCCATACTCTTCTCTTCCCATCACTCTGGTACAAGTTGATCTTTGTCTCATCTGTCCATAGGATGTTTTTCCAGAACTGTAATGGCTTTTTTAGATGGTCTTCCTGTTTTTGAGGCTCACCAATGGTTTACATCTTGTGGTGAACCCTCTATATTCACTCTTGTGAAGTCTTCTCTTGATTGTTGACTTTGACACATATACACCTACCTCCTGGAGAGTGTTCTTGATTTGGCCAACTGTTGTGAAGGGGTTTTTCTTCACCAGGGAAATAATTCTTCTGTCATCCACCACAGTTGTTTTCCGTGGTCTTCCGGGTCTTTAGGTGTTGCTAAGCTCTCCGGTGCATTCTTTCTTTTTAAGAATGTTCCAAACAGTTGATTTGGTCACACCTAATGTTTTTGCTATCTCTCTGATGGGTTTGTTATGATTTTTCAGCCTAATGATGGCTTGTTTCACTGATAGTGACAGCTCTTTGGATCTCATATTGAGAGTCGACAGCAACTGATTCCAAATGCAAATGTCACACCTAGAATCAACTCCAGACCTTTTACCTGCTTAATTGATAATGAAATAACGAGGGAATAGCCCACACCTGTCCATGAAATAGCTTTTGAGTTGATGGTCCCATTACTTTTGGCCCCTTAAAAAGTGAGAGGCACATATAGAAACCGTTGTAATTCCTACACCGTTCACCTGATTTGGATGTAATTACCCTCAAATTAAAACTGAAAGTCTGCAGTTAAAGCACATCTTGTTTGTTTCATTGCAAAGCCATTGTGGTGGTGAATAGAGGCCAAAATATGAAAATTCTGTCAATGTCCCAATATTTATGGACCTGACTGTATATAGTTACACAGATACAGTTACACAGACACATTCATACACAGATACAGTTACACAAACACATATATACACAGATACGGTTACACAGATGCATATATACATAAATACAGTTACACAGGCACATATATATATACAGATACAGTTACACAGATACATATATACACAGACACAGAAACAGTTACACAGACACATATATACACATATGCAGTTACATAGATATACAGTTTCACAGACATATACACAAATACAGTTACACAGACATATACACAGATAGGGTTACACAGATACATATATACACATATGCAGTTACATAGATATACAGTTTCACAGACATATACACAAATACAGTTACACAGACATATACACAGAAAGGGTTACACAGATACATATATACACAGATACAGTTACACAGACACATATACAGAGATACATATATACACAGACACATATATACACAGAAACAGTTACACAGACACATATATACAAATATTCAGTTACATAGATATACAGTTTCACAGACATATACACAAATACAGTTACACAGACATATACACAGATAGGGTTACACAGATACATATATACACAGATACAGTTACACAGACACATATACACAGATACAGATCGCAGTTGTCGCAAGCAATGTCACTCTAGAAGAAGGATGTCTCTATGAGACATCCTTCACTTTTGTGGTAGGAATGGCCAATGATGGTTTATGGCCGATGTTGAATGCTTTTACCATCAATGGGGGAGAACCAAATGGTTATATATATACGATATATTGTTCAATCGTTCATTATATCTGCTAATGGATAGGCCCTAAACGATGACAGATGCGCACTCCCGCGTCCAATTAATCACATCTATCATCTCCAACATGTTGGTCAATTATCGCATATAGCTGTACGATATTAGCAATATTGTGCAGTTTATATGCGGTAAATGACGAACGATGAAAGATTTTAGCAGCAGCTACAGAGCGCTGCAGAGAAAAAAATCCACTCCCTGAATAATGTCATGCGATAACGTTCATCGTTTGCCAAAATCTGTCATGTACATGAAAGATATCGTTCAACACAGCCATCGGAAGTTTCAAGGGATGTCTTTTGTCTTTCAGATACTTGATCCCAGAAAAATCAGCGATGTGGAGCGAAAAGTCCAGCACGGACTTTTTGCTCCAAATTGAATACCCCTGTATATGGCAATCTTGCTATATAATGATGACAGTATCGAGACTGAGACCTCTGCGGCCATTTCTGGCAAAGACAGATGCATGACAGCTAATCTGATTGGCCGCTAGGCTGCCTGACACACTGGTGAGTGGCAGCGGGTGAGCCTCAAAGCAGTTAGTAAGATCTATTTGTTGATGAAAACACACTGACACTTTTCAGAAAATGCATGTAGCCATAGGGATCATTGTGCCTTATACCCAATGCAGGGGAATGTTACTAATGACCCCATATGAATGTATATATCTCTGTTATTACAATATCTACATAATGGGGGTAAGGTGCAATCAGGGAGATTGCTGGACTCTTCAGGGAGTCAGGGAGATTGCTATAATTTCAGGGAGTCTCCCCGACAATGAGGGAGAGTTGGGAAGTGTGATTTTTCCGGGGGTCTAACCAAAAAATCATATTCTGGGGTGTAACATCTGCAGTGATGTCAATGGTGAGAGATAGCTACGTTACTTCCGGGGGCCTGGATGGTAAGGAGGAAATCCATTCTACACATTAATCCCCGGGGGACGGTACAGGACGGCATAGTCACATGGGATGTCACTGTGGCCCTGATTCAGAGACGCACGCTAATGTAATCGCAGCTGTAATATGCTAATGTGTACAAAGCTTACCCGGGCATAAGGACGCCCACTGCTGCCTTCCCATATGTGTATGGCGTTACTTATCAATTGCTGGTTGCTTTACATGTGTATCTCATTTTGCGCTACTTAAAGGTGTATATTCCTTATGTATTTTCCTGTATCAGGGAAGCCCAGCAACAACACAGTTAAGAGGGTAAATAAGTAACTGGCACCTGCAAAAGCAGCAACAAGCAGCAGGCTCTGCGGTGTGGGATCCCCCTGTCATAAGAAATACCCCAGGGGAACCAAGTCAGTTATAAGCTTGTGGTCTCCAGCCATTCAATTATCCATGTGCTAAGTAGCATAGGAGCTCAGCCTGGCACCTCTTGGATGGAGAGTGCCTGGGTTATAGCTCACAGCCAGGAAATCATTAGGTATAGTTGGGGAACGACATGTTGCATTGGGAAAGAATGCTCCTGGCTTCCTGGGTCGCCAGAGCAGGCTAGATCTTGTGGAACTACAAGTTACAGAATGACGTGGCAGCCAGGGCCTGCTAGAGTGCCACAAACGTATCCAATGGTAACACAGAGAAATGGCACAGGCGCCATGTTGTAATGATTTATTTACCACTCTGTGGGGCTGATTCTGAGTCACATGCAGCAGCGCCTATTGGCGGTCGCCCGTCCTCAAGTTTATGGAAATGCCGCTACAGATTCCTTCCACTCTGCACATCCATGCGGCGAATGTGCAAGGCCTGAGACGCCCACATTTAGCTCCCGTGCACGCTGTAACACCTATTGGTGCGTCCTTATATTTCACCATCAAACGCACCAGCCCTATGGGGCAGTGTCTCTGTCTGACATTGACATTGAGCAGTCGTTCAGTGCAGGCTCATCAATCATCTGGCAACATGACGTTATTGGCAGGTTGACCAGCATGTTTGCCCGATGATAGATGTCCAATATGACCAGCATGCACCTGCATCGCTGGTCTTATTAAACATTAAACTGCACGATTTGTGGATGATTACCAAGTGATTGAGCAATAACGATGGTCGTAATCGCTAGGTTTAATCGCCTAATGGATGGGCAGCATAAGAATACTTATTTCGGTCAGGGAGGGAAATCTATTAAGGTTTTGGCTCATATGGTTGATAGATCTGAACCAATCTATTGTCATTAATCACCAGCCGAAGTTCATTAGTGTATGTCAGACCCCTGCATTACTGAGACCTCAGGAGACAGAATCCACACACAGTTAGTTTGGTGTTCAAGATTCGTCTTGACTATATTTGCATGTAGACAATATAAAGCACAGTGGGCCTGATTCAGACCCACTCGGGAGCGCTATGCGCTCGCAAGTGGTGCGATTGTGGCCCAGTGCGCATGCGCACGACGAAGCAGGCTCCGTCGTGCGCATGCGCGAGACCCGGATAGCGATGGGGAAACAGTCGCTTCAGGTCTCGTACCAAAGGGGACGTGCTGTCAATGTTGAGTGACAGCACGCCCCCTTTGGTGAGCAGGCCGGGGGCGTGGCTGCCCAGATGGAGGCGTTCCCATGGGAATGCCTACCGTCTGGGGCTGGCCACACTAACATCACAAGTGATGTCAGTGGGAGTGCTTTCGGCTCTGTTAGAGCCGAAAGCACTCTTGGGCTTGTGGCAACGAGACCCTACCACAAGGGTCTCGTCGCAAGCCCGATGGTCATGATGGTCTTGACCATCGTGACCATCTTCCTGGCCGCGCGCTATAGCTGTGGGTGGTCACCCACAGCTATGCGAGCGGCCAGGAGGCCGCTCTAAAAAAACAGAAGGCCGGCCCTGATTCAGAGCGAGCGCTCTCAGAGCGTCCGGCTCTGAATCAGGCCCAGTGTTCATTCAAATGCAACATATCAGAATATTCACATTACATAATTATCTTATACATGAGGGAGAGAACTGTTAGGGGGGATAAGGGAGGTGAGCACACATAGGAATATATAATACACATTCTATTCATGCTTATCTTAGAAGTAGGACACATCTGCTGAAGTCAAGGTTCTTTAGCTCAAAGTTCAGCAGAAATCATTCTTTGTAATATTATACATTTAAAGCTATGAATATTTAAAGGCACACACCATCTTGTGACAAGAAGGAGTTTTATGTAGATAGCTTAATAACAGATTTATCATTTTCCCATCTTTTATTCATAACTTTACTCTATACTATCTACCTTAGAGGAACACGATCTTGTTATACTAAGTATAGGTACATTTATGTACAAGTCTTGTCTATAGGAACCTATACATAGGATTACGCATTGTTCCATTCCCCATAAAGCAAGTCCACGGTCCTCACTCTCTAATTGTCTTTCATCTTGTCCATCTTGTCATGAATAATCAGGGAAATGATGATAGTCTTGCATTGTCCACATGTTTGCTTGTCATCCTCAATGAGGCTGGTTCCACAAATGGTGCAGCTTGGAATGTTGTCTTAGGCACAGATGTTATCATAGACTTGCGTCATCATCAAGGCCTTTAGCGTATTTTCCTTGGAGAAACAACAGTCAAGTGTAAGTACCTTCTTAATCAGAAAAATTGCAAATTTTACAGCAATACAAATGATTACAGACAAAGCTAAACCTTATCAATAATTGAAATAATTCCTGATATCCATGTATTAAATTCATTAGACCATTTAGCTGAGTTTAATTAGGAAAACGATTCATTATCATTAAGATCATACTCTGGATTACTATGTGTTTTCCTGGACTGGTCTTTAATTTCCTTGAATCAGGTCAGAAAAGTTATCAGCTATATACATTACAGCAGGCTAGTCTCACTATAAGACACATACCTTTTCTACTTCAGGGTCCATAGGGGGTCCACAGGGTTGACCTTGGGGTATAGCTGGATCTGGATCCACGGGCACCATGCAGTTAAAGCTTTGCTGCTCCCAGGATGCACTTGGGTCCGTCCTCCTCTATACCCCGACCACAGGCACCTCAGTTTTAGCTGGTGCCCGGCCGGAGTCGGGTCACCCTGGCGCAAGTGGGGCTGCATAAGCAGCCCCTAAGCTTTATTTAAATTTTTTAAAGAAGATTTTATTATTTTATTTTTACTATCTTCAGAGCGGCAGCATAAGACTGTCCATCTGGATGTCCATGCTGCCGCTCCAACAAGCCCCGCTGGCGCTGCAATGCCGGTACTGATCCGGGATCGCAGCGGGACCCCGGAGTCAGTGCTAGCGTGGCTCCGGGACCTCCCACAGACTGCTGCCGGACGCAAGGGGCCAGGTAAGCCGCGTGCAGCGCTGTCAGCGCTGCGCGCGGGGGAAGTGTAATTGCAGTCTTTATGCCGCCGGTCTCTGGGGACAGCCCGGCGGTGCTAGTAGCGGCGGCGGGCTCCCCCTGCAAAGGAATACCCCGCGTGACCGCTGGACCACCAGGGTGTAAGGCCGGCAGGTAACGGCATCACTGGGGTTCCATTACTAGCAGGGGAGGCAGCCTTCCCTGCTTGAGCGGCTCCTCCCCTCAGCCCAGCGCACCTTCTCTCAAGCGTGCTGGTGTCGCTGGGCTGTGCTCTCTCGGCCACTCCTCCTCAGAGCTCTCCGGCGGCCATCTTCCCAGGCAGCAACGCAGAGCTCCCAGGCAGGCTTCCAGTGGACCGGTCCCCCTGCGTACCTCTCCCCTGATCAGGACAGTGTTCGCAGCGCTATTGCCCTCCCAGAAACTGAATCTGGGAGGTTGATTGTAGCTGAAGGTGCAGTGAGTAATACTTCTCTGCATGGTATGTGACTATTGCTAGTGCTGCTGTCTGTGCTTTTTCTACTTACTGTCAGCTTATACCTATCCCTTTCCTTCTACTACGGCCCGGAGGTGCGTGGGGGAGGGGTGTTCTTTCTGTGTACCTCACTTTTATAGATCAACGTATTTGTGAGGTCCGTCACATACAGCGGTGTGCTACTCAGTACCAGATTGTGGGCTGTTTATGTTGCATACCTGGGAGTGCGTGGGTGTTGAATGCCTTACCTCGTTTCGGTGATACACGTTTATTGCAGAAAGTTTGTGTCATGTCTGATGAGGAGAATGAGCGCTTCCCGGCTTGCGGTCCCGACTGCAGCCCCTTCTAGGGCGTTGCCCCAGCCTACCATCCCCCGTTCCCCGGGTTTGACGCGTCTGGTGCAGTCTCCGCCCGGGTCTCAGACTGTGTGTCCTTATGCGGGTTTGCCTGTATTTGTGCAATCTCCCACGGTGCCGCAGCAGTCCATGGTGCCATTTCAGGGGTATCCTCAAACAGTGCCCCCTCCCTGGGTGGATGTCCTCTCCAGCTCTGTTCAGAGCCTGGCGGCTTCGTCATCAGCCTTTCAATCTATGTTGCACAGTGATTTGCCCCCACGGGCGTCCAAGTGACCCGTTCAGGCTTCACTGGCGGCTCAGTTTACGGACACGGATGTGCCTTCGGATGACGGGGAGATCCATGAAGACTCTGACTCGGATGCCGGGGCCCAGGAGGTGGAGGCTAAGTCCTCCATTAATGTGCCGGCATTGGTTAGGGCGGTGCGGGCCATCCTTCATATTGAGGAGGATGTGCAGGCTCCCAGGTCTAAGTACCCTAACTTTAAAAAGGCCAAGGTAACTTCGACAGTTTTTCCCCTGTCAGACCAGTTAACGGATCATATGGCAGGGGCCTGGCAGTTGCCCAGCAAGAGATTCCAACCGCAGAAACGGTTGGCTTCAAACTATCCATTTCCTGAGGCTCATTGCAGGAAGTGGGAAACTCCGCCTGCGGTGGATTCCCACGTTACCCGCTTAATTAAAAGCGCTACGCTGCCTCTGCCATCTATCTCCTCCTTGAAAGATCCCACGGACAGGAAAGTGGAGATCTGTTTAAAGTCTATTTACTCTCTCTCGGGGGCGGTGGCCCATCCGTCCATGGCCATCTCTTGGGTGGCTAAGGCCATCGAGAGCTGGGCCAACGCTTTGGAGGATACCTTTCCGGAAGATGCTCCGGAGTTCCAGAAAGCGTTGATAGGACAAATGAGGGATGCGGCTTCCTACATTGGGGAAGCTTCATTAGACGCGAGCCTGCTGACCTCTCGGGTGTCGGCTGCCGCTGTATCGGCGCGTCGGTCCTTGTGGCTGAGGTCTTAGAGAGCTGACACGGACTCCAAAAAGGGCCTGGATGCCTTACCTTTTATTGGGGAGTTGCTTTTTGGTCCAGACTTGGACAAAATTGTGGATACGCTGGCTAAGTCTAAGTCAGCCTTCCTCCCTTCGGCTTCTGCACCTACCAAGGTACGGAGCTCTGCCTTTCGGTCCTTTCGGGTTCAGGGCAAGGCTAAAGGTCAGTCCTTCCCGAGGCAGTCGGCGACCAAGGCCGCTTCTAAGCCCAAGAAGCAGGCCTGGAGTGCCAGGCGCCCTTCTTCCAAGCAGGAGGATAAACCCTCTGCCTGATGGGACGGGCCTCCCTCTGGGGGACCCCAGAGTGGGAGGCCGACTTCTTCTATTTGCCCAGTGCTGGCACAATACCACCACGGATGCCTGGGTTCGAGAAGTGGTCTCCCAGGGGTACACCCTGTCTTTTCGGCACAGACCGCCCCGCCAGTTTTTCTGCACCAGTCCTTCTCAGGATACGAACAAGACCTTACAGATTCAGGTAGCCATAGAGTCCTTGCTGAAAGCAGGGGTCATTGTTCCCGTTCCTCAATTACAACGAGGGACGGGGTACTATTCTCTGTTTCTGGTGCAGAAACCTAATGGTTCTCATCGCCCTATCCTTAACTTGAAGTCTCTGAACAAATTCCTCAGAGTTCCCAAGTTCAGGATGGAAACGTTACGTTCCATCATTCTGGCGATGGAACCGGGGGATTACATGGTGTCCCTGGATATCCAGGACGCCTATCTCCATGTTCCAATAGCACCTTCGCACCAGAGGTATCTGAGGTTCGCTATCCTTCAACACCACTATCAGTTCCGGGCGCTACCCTTTGGTCTCTCCACGGCACCGCGGGTGTTCACGAAGATTATGGCGGTCATGGCCGCACATCTACGGAACCAGAATGTACGGCTGCTGCCGTATCTGGACGACCTCCTGTTGCTGGCGAGCTCCCCGGAGGTACTGCTTCAACATCTCCACCTGATGATCGCTTGCCTGCAAGCGCACGGGTGGCTGATAAATTGGAAAAAGTCCTCCCTGATTCCATCTCAGCGGATGGTTCATTTGGGGGCCCTGCTGGATTCTCGTCAGCAAAGGATCTTCCTGACTCCGGAGAAGGTCTCCTCCCTCCAGCTGCGGATACACAGTTGCCGCCTGTCCGTTCATTCGGCTATGAGAGTTCTGGGGTCCATGGTGTCGACATTCGACATGGTGGAATTTGCCCAGTTCCATTCCCGACCCCTGCAGGGACTGATTCTATCGGAATGGAACGGGTTACCACACCGGATCCGCTCTCAGTTGCTGGTTTTGTCCCCGGAGGTTCGGCAGTCTTTGGCTTGGTGGCTTCAGACGGCTCATCTGCTCGGGGGGCGCCCCTTTTGGATCCCGGACTGGGTCGTGCTCACGACGGATGCCAGTCTTCGGGGTTGGGGGGCAGTGACCGGCTCATTATCGCTTCAGGGTCGTTGGTCCGTGGAAGAAGCTCTTCTTCCCATCAACATTCTGGAACTGCGGGCAGTATACAGGGCCCTGCAGTCATCCGACCCCGCTCTTCACGGAAGGGCGGTTCAGGTGCAGTCCGACAACGCCACCACGGTGGTGTACATCAACCACCAAGGAGGAACTCGCAGTCGGGCAGCGATGTCGGAGGTGTCTCGCATTCTTGCTTGGGCGGAGTGTCACATTCCAGCGATCTCGGCAGTCTTCATTCCCGGAGTCCTCAATTGGGAGGCGGACTTCCTCAGCCATCACGACGTGCATCCCGGGGAATGGTCGCTTCACCCAGAGGTGTTTCAGCTACTCGTGGACAGGTGGGGGCTGCCGGAGCTGGACTTGATGGCCTCCCGTCACAATCACAAGTTGCCTTTTTACGGGTCAAGGACAAGAGACGCAGGCACCTGTCTGGTAGACGCGCTGTCGGTGAAATGGACGTTTCACCTGGCGTATCTGTTTCCTCCGATATCCCTGCTTCCTCGGGTTCTGCGGAAATTCAAGCAGGACGGCGGCACGCTCGTGCTGGTAGCTCCGGCGTGGCCCAGACGTCCTTGGTACTCCGATCTGAGGTGCCTCTACATCGACGCTCCGTACCTTCTTCCTCAGCGTCAGGACCTATTGTCTCAAGGGCCCTGCCTTTACCCGGATCTGGGTCGGCTGTCTTTGACGGCGTGGCTCTTGAGACAGCCGTCTTAAGGTCTCGGGGTTTCTCCAGTTCGGTCATTGGTACCATGCTTAGGGCACGCAAGCCTGCTTCCGCACGGATTTACCATAGGGTGTGGCACACTTACTTTCGGTGGTGTGAATCCAGAAGCTATGATCCTCAGGTGTTCCGGGTTTCCAGAATCTTGGAGTTCCTTCAATCAGGTTTGGACCTCGGCTTACGCCTTGCCTCTCTGAAGGTTCATGCGTCTGCTTTGTCCGTGTGGTTTCAACGACGGATTGCTACACTGCCAGATGTTCACACCTTTTTCCAGGGTGTTCTCAGGATCCAGCCTCCCTTCGTGCCTCCGGTGGCTCCTTGGGACTTGGCGGTGGTACTACGGGTCTTGCAGGGTCCTCCTTTTGAGCCGCTTGAGTCGGTGGAACTCAAGTGGCTGACGTTTAAGACCGTTTTTCTCCTGGCAATTGCTTCTGCCAGGAGGGTGTCAGAATTGGGGGCGCTTTCCTGTCGCCCTCCTTTTCTGATTTTTCCCCAGGACAGAGCGGTGCTCCGCACTCGTCCTGAGTTTTTGCCCAAAGTGGTCTCAAAGTTCCACATTAATCAGGAACTTGTTGTGCCAGCTTTTCAGTCACCTGATCTTTCAGCTGGTGAGGGTTCCTTAGATGTAGTCCGGGCACTTAGAATTTATGTGGACTGGACTGCTTCGGTTAGGAAGTCGGATTCATTGTTTGTCCTTTTCGGTTTTCACAAGAGGGGTTGGCCTGCCAATAAGCAAACGTTAGCCCGTTGGCTTCATTCCGTTATTTGTGAGGCTTATGCACAGGAGGGTTTACCTGTGCCAGCCTCTGTTAAGGCTCATTCCACTCGTTCTGTGGGTCCCTCTTGGGCTGCTAGACGTGGCGCCTCCGCTGTTCAGCTGTGTAAGGCGGCCACTTGGTCTTCAATTCAAACGTTTTTGAGGTTCTATGCATTTGACACCTTCGCCTCTCAGGATGCATCCTTCGGGCGCCGGGTGCTCCTTTCAGCACAGGAGCATCCCCGCCCTTAGTTGAACTGCTTTGGGACATCCCCAAGGTCAACCCTGTGGACCCCCTATGGACCCTGAAGTAGAAAACAAGAGATATGGTAAGAACTTACCTTTGTTATCTCGAAGTCCATACTGTCCACAGGGCGCCCGCCCTGACGCACCTGGCTTCATATGGGCTATGTGACTGGTCACCGGTTTTCCGTCTCCTATTTCTGTGAGTATGGTTTCTTGTGTGTTCCAGTCTTCCTTCTCTCTGTTTAGTCTCCTCCTCCGGCCTTAGCTGCTTACCAACTGAGGTGCCTGTGGTCGGGGGCGAGGTATAGAGGAGGACGGACCCAAGTGCATCCTGGGAGCAGCAAAACTTTAACTGCGTGGTGCCCGTGGATCCAGATCCAGCTATACCCCAAGGTCAACCCTGTGGACCCTATGGACTTCGTAGAAACAGAGATAACAAAGGTAAGTTCTTACCATATCTCTTGTTATCAAGCAGCTGTAAGGTACATTAAATTGCAGTTCATCAGAGATCATCTTAAGTACATCAACTATTTCATTTGCAATACTATCAATTAATTTGGTTTAAAGCTTCTATATTGTGAACATACTATACACTGAGTCTAGATATTGTCACTGCTTCATCTCTTCATATAAAACTATATATGCAGTTACTCAGCTTAATACTTGTGATAAAAACTAAAGCTAAAATTAAACTTATAACAAAGCAAAGTAAAATATACATTTCCACAGGCCTTTGTCAGGCTTGGGGCCTAGGAACATGTATCTAATCACAATATCAAATTACTCCAACTCCCCTTGGAAGAAGACTTTACAATCGGAGACATATATTCAGGTGTCCGTCTCATGAATTTCACTGAAATAAATGTACTCATCAGAATTTGGAATAAACTTTCAAATCTGGGCTCAATAGCCTTCCTGGTATATTTCCAAATTATCATCCAATTACTAGTTGTAAACAGGTGGTTCTTGTATCAAGATAAAAGGACTAGAATAGAAGAAAACACCTATGTATTTTAGTTAATTGTGTCTGTAATATTGATACATAGCACACCATATCTGCAGTTGACCTTAATTATAATTTTCTTAATACACTAGAGACAATAATTTTCTTAATTATCTTAATTACCTTGGCCATTGTCTTTGCATCTGCCCTCCAACACACCTACCCTCCGGGTTAGTGACTGATGAGGCTCCTACAAGAGGACATCACATTCGGAACATTTGGGCAGTGGTTTAAAAACAATTTGTATCCTTTGTAAGGAACCCTGAGTCTGGGGAGTACTTTTCAAAGGGGTTGGGACAGTCTTACCCGGATTGTTCAATGCACATATTAGACACCTTGTTTCAAAGGCCTGTGCTGTCTGTGCAAAACCCTGACCTATCCAATTACAGTTGGTGATAGCCACCATTGTATCCTTCCCCAAGTGCACCTCACCATATATTATTTGGGCCATAACTGGGTAAAATGCTTTTGGTAGACCTAAAGGTTGACCTTCCCCCCACTCACCATTTATCTTTAGCGCCTAGCTTTGCTTTTAGTAGCCTCTGGAGCTTGTACCTGGAGCTTTGTGAGGGTACTTACGTCAATCTTGGCGGCGGGATCTACCACATAAGTGGGTTGCCCTTGGGAGCAGTGACTTGTGGGAGCAGCACGTGCAGCCTGGTCTACTAGTCTATTGTCTTCAGTTTCAGGTGTAGTCTCTCAAGTGTACCCTCATTTTTATCACTACAAGCCTTTGGGATAACTGGAATGCAGTAGACAGTGCTCTGACGTAGGCAAAATATCTTGTGTATGGAACTCCATCTTCAAATGAAACATTTGAAAAGTTAAATAAGGACAATGATTCCTGTTGCATTAGTTCAATACAATCATGATCAGGAAAATAAAAAGTTTGTATATTTTCAGTGTCTTCTTTGACACTGTCACTAATTACTTGTATATTATCACTAATACTCTCCCATCTTTTGAAACCTGCAAAAGTAATGATGACGCAGGGTTTCAACATTGTACCTTTAAGAGTGATGTTACTTGTACAACAAAGCTACTTCGTATTTTGTAAGCTTAACAACAAATAAATGCTTTCTTTAAGCTTGAGATTTTATAGCTTCATGTGATACTATAAGAGTTAAGGGGTGTCCTAACACTATGTCAGCACTTAGCAGTGTCTAGGTGACAAGTTTCCATGTGATTGTACAATGACCCCCTACGCATGTGAGTTAGACTCATGACTAAACAGTATAAACAGCTTACTATAATCAGGTAACACCAATGCTGATGCATTAATAATATCTTGTTCTACCACATGATAAACTTTAATTTATTCATATGTTACTACAAGGGGATTCTGTTGTAGCAATCTCTTGTTTGCATTATACAAAAGTTACAATTTATTTACATAAAGTATTCATTCCTTACAATATATAAATAAGCCTAAAAAGGTTTTAAGCTGTTTGGACATTTGCTTTCTGAATTACACTGATATACGATATCTTAAAAAATGAACTTTTTGTCTGTATGGATTGCAATTTATTTTTAACTACTTTAGAATTTTATTTTACTTCTGAAGATTATTCAATAATACTATTGTTTTATGCAAACAATTTTGCTCTGAATCAACACTAAATCGTCCACATATCGTATAACGATTATGATTGCACTGGAAAATAGCCCATTCCTTCAACATTAAGACTTGCAGCACACCCTTGTGACAATTTAGACTAAACATACTGCTTCTTTTGTTAGGTACTAAAGGCAGTAAAACACTATGAGGTGGGTGGTATGCCATTCAACAAGGTGTCCAGATTAGGTACACTATTTGGTTAGTTGATCTGATCTTAAAGGGTATCATTTAACTGGCCACATATGTTTGTTTAAATGGGCAGTAGCCTTGTACCTATTTTACCCTATGCCCATAACATATCATGGACTCTAGCAAACATCTCATTTCAGTATAGACTTTTCAGTGTTGACAACATTAATGAGATCTCTTGATGCGTGTTACTTGTAATAAAGGCTATTCTTCTAAGAAGTCTTAGTTTGGAATGTATGTTATTGTAGCATTTAATGCTGACAATAGATATGCTTGTAAAAGATTAGGGTAGGCAGTCACCTGAGACTATTACACTATTATTTACAGTAATCTGTAATGGATTTGTCTTTAGTAAATACTGTATTTGACCATCCAGGCCAGTGGCTGGGACTATAGAGGAGGTCAAATGTTCTGGTGAGATTAATTTGAACTGAATAACATTTTTAGCAGCCCCAGATAGATACAATATATTGCAGAACTCTATGATTGGTCATATTGAGAGGTAGATGATTCTGAGGGCTACAGTATCTTCATATGATTGTTTGGCTATGTGTGTTCTATTCTAATACACATACACATAGGTTTACTGAGATGAGGACAATCCTTATGTTATTAATGTTACCTTCTCAATAATTGTTACATTTCAACACTTGTTGTAAACACTTCAATGCTATAATCCAACTTATTCACTGTATGTAACATATATGTAAATAACAATAGCCTTATAACTCCTTGTACAGGATTAAGGTAAAAGTGGACAGCATTACTTACATTGTCCCCGTAATACCATAACTATACAACACATACATATTTATGTAGTATTATTAGAACAAAGGTCAATAGCAAAAAAAATAAAAACACTTTTTGCAACAAAACAAAGGCTCATATTAACATGTCATTGTACATACACCTTAATTTATGTATCTTCTACTTCTTAAGTTCATTAATTTTCATTTGTGGACTTTAACATTTTGTTTACTTTTTGTCAAATCATCAGACATTGTCATTCTGAAGGTCCTTTGCATTGTAAGTTTACTATTTTCTGCACAAACTGCTAAACACTCACTCCCCCTCCCTTTACAATGTCTTAAAGGGAGATTGTTAGATCTCAGACATACAATAGCAAGATGTCAGCATCTGATTCAAAATCAACTTCTTTTAAAACTCAACCATGGGCATCCCCAAACACGTAGGATTAAACTGAAATATTTGAACACATTTCTGAAATCTACCTTTTGCAATTTTTACATGCACTTATCTTTACGTTTAAAATCATAAACAATTTATCACTCTCCACAATTCCAAATCTCTATCAGGGCATAGCTAATTAATTTTAGCAACATTCTTTACTGAACAATTTAGACCTACTGTCCTTACAGATGTTTCTTTAAAATAATCCTTAAGGTACATACAATTAATTTCTTATTCCCTTTTTTGTGAATCTTTGTCTAACAAGATCTGGTTTATCACTTTTAGCTAATTTAAAGTTTGCCTTCAAGTTTGTTACTCTTTATGCAGGAGCCATGTAACTTACGTATCTGTTGTCATTTTAATTGGGTCAAGTGTGCCATTTCCATTCCTTCTGTCACCCCAGGACCTAACACTATACTTATAATATCCATGGGGGTTTGACAGCCGAACAGATTTTTGATGTCTGCATTACGATATCTGTGCGTTTCACCAAACCCTGTTGTGAGTTCACCAAAACTCGATTGTGAGTTCACCAAAACTCTATTCTGTGGGTTTTACAAAAACCATGGTCGGTGGGTGTTACAAAAACCCTGGTCGGTGGGTTTTACAAAAACCCTGCTCCTTCTGTTACTAAAGTGGGTCTCCTTAGTAGTTCTGGACACACTATGACCGTACCTTTGGGATATAGATTGATTGGTAAAGTTGTTATAAACAAATCCCTATACTATAGTCTGAAGATAATATCCATCAAAATGGCAACCTACCAACAAACACAATGTACTTCTATGTCTATTCACTCTGGAAGTATAAAGATCACAGGATGTATCAAGGGACAATACTTATGCTAATCAGAGAAAAAAATTATCTGTTAAACACAATAACACATTTGTTCATATTCAAATCTATAAGGTTTATAATCTGTATACATTTTTAGTGCAAATTGTTTTTTTATTAAATTCAACAAAATATAGATAATACATTCATTCAAAAAACAGTGACAAATCTATCACTAAATAGAAGGGGAGAAACTCAGAGCACCGTCAGAGCCACTGGAAAAGACATCTAACATATTACCTATTATCAATAAATAATCGATCACAAAAATCAAACCATACAAAAACAATAATAGTTTCCAACACATTATGAAAATAAAAACAAAGAGACATCAGGACAAAGGGAAGAAAGGAGGGGAGATTCAGGGAAGGGGAAAAAAAAAAAGGGGGGAGGGGAAGTACTCACTTTCAATCCAAAGGTGTAAATACACATTTACATAAACCTATTAAACCTAAATAGAATAGAGAATAAAAAAAATTATTAAAAAAAATAGCCGTAAAATTTAGGAGGGAGAGCAGGAAAGAATAGCCTTAAAGGTAGCAGAATCCTTAAAATCTAACCAACGACACCAGGTGTCTCTAAAGGACTCATAACCCCCGTCAGCAGACATCAGTATGTCATCCATATCCATATAGAAATCTACCCTGTTGAACCAATCCATCACCGTTGGAGGAGAAGAGGAACGCCATCTCACTGGGATAACAGCTTTAGCTGCATTATTCAAATGACACAGCAGGGACTTCTTATATTTTGAGAAGGGTCTGGACGATAGATGGGACAACCAAAATAAGGGATCTGTAGGGACTGCTTCTCCCAATATTTTTGCAGAGAGAGTAAGAACCTCCTTCCAAAAAGGTTGGAGGGTGGGGCATTGCCACCAAATATGAAGAGGGTTACCCGGGGCATTGGAGCACCTCCAACAGATATTAGGCACACCTATCCCCATTTTAGAGAGAGTGTCCGGACATCTGTACCAACGGGAAAGAAGCTTGTATTGGGTCTCTACGACACTAACATTAGAAGAACATGCATGGGCTAATTTAAATATTTTTTCCCACTTAGCTTTGCCCAGATCTTCTCCAATTTCACGGTCCCAGACTGTTGTGAAACTAGGCAAGGTCAGACTAGAGTCTGCTGACAAAAAATTATATATTAGAGAAATAGCGTGTGTCGTGGGGGCTGAGCCAGCACATAGTCATTCAAAGGGAGTAAGATGTAGGCAAAAAACTGAAAAAGGAGCAAGCGAACCTATAAAATGGCGCACCTGAAAATATCGCCAATGTTCCCATAAAGGGAGGTTCCATTTCTCCCTTATATCATCAAAGGGAATAAAACTGCCACCCCTCATCAGCTGTCCGATTCTAAAGAGTCCTACCCCAACCCAGGAATGAAAAGCTTTACCATCAATGCCCGGGGGGAACCGTTCATTGAAAAGAAATGACATGAATGAAGAATGAGGTGAAGAGGTCGAGGGAGAACGTCTCAGAGTTTTCCAGCAATTTAAAGTGGGACCAATAGTAGGATGAGAGGAACTGGGGAGGGAGGGAAGCCATGGAGCTATTGATATAGGAATCCCTAGTGCCCTGGTTTTCAATTTGCACCCATTGTTTAGTGGAGTCTGTCCTGGACCACTCCAAAATTCTATGAAGAAGACAGGCCCGGTAGTAACCTCGAATATTAGGGAGACGTAGCCCTCCTCTATCTTTATGACGGAACAAAATATCTAACTTCAAATGAGGCATACTACCTCCCCAGACAAATTGCCTAATCAGCGTTTGGACCTCAAGAAACCAACTAGATGGTAGCCTAATAGGTAGGGTCTGCAACAGGTACAGAATCCTGGGGAGAGAGTTCTTTTTTAAAACCCCTAACCTCCCGAACCACGAGAAGGGCCTAGGCCCCCATAAATGTAGTTCAGAGCATATTTTATTTAGTAGGGGAGAGAAATTGGCCTCAAATAAACGAGAAAGGTCCCTAGTAATGATAACACCCAGATATTCCAATTGAGTAGTATGCCAGGCAAATGGAAACGTCGCTTTAAGGCCTGCTACCATCTGAGGTGGTGCTGTAATATTCAAGGCAACCGACTTAGAGTAGTTGACCTTAAAATTAGAGAGGTCTCCAAAGATCTTAAATTCATCAACTAAGTTTGGTAGCGAGATAACGGGATTCGTAATCATGGCCAGTAAGTCATCGGCGAAAAGAGCTAATTTATATTCACCATTACTTAGTCGAAAACCTGATATGTCTGGATTCAACCTGATTGACCTTGCCAGGGCTTCCATACAGAGAATGAAAATAAGGGGAGATAGAGGACAGCCCTGTCTAGTCCCGTTAGTAATAGAAAAAGAATCAGAAAGGGAGCCATTGACTCTCACCCGAGCAGAGGGGAAGTGGTAGAGGGCAAGAAAGCAGACAGGACCCAGACCCAGATGGCCCAGCACCCCTGACATGAATCTCCAATCTATTCTGTCAAACGTCTTCTCAGCATCTGTAGACAACAAAATAGCTGGAGCATCTGTATTTGAGATGTGGTGTATTAGTGCTATAATTTTGGAGGTATTGTCCCTAGCTTCCCGTCCAGGAACAAATCCAACTTGGTCATTGTGAATGAGAGAAGGTAGGAGATGTTTCAATCTATTGGCAAGAAGCTTGGCGAATAGTTTAAGATCGACGTTAAGTAGGGAGATTGGACGGTAGCTGGGGCAAAGGGAGGGGTCCTTGTCATCTTTGGGGATAACCGTTATGTGAGCCTCTAGGGATTGGCGAGAAAAGGGGGTCTCAGACGAGACAGTATTGAAGGCCTGCAGAAGTATAGGAGCTATTTTATCTCTAAAGGCCTTATAATAATTGATACTAAAGCCATCTGGGCCTGGGCTTTTCCCTGATGGGGTGGATTTAATTACCTCCTCCAATTCAAGCAGAGTAAAAGGCTTTTCTAGTTCTTCCCTGGCAAGGTCAGCAAGCTTAGGGAACCCGATTCTAGACAGGTACTCCTCGATGGCTCGTTTCTTCCCATTAGTCTAAGGGTAGGTTAAGGGGGGTGGGAGATTATACAATGAGGAGTAATAAGAGCAGAAAGCTTCTGCAATCTGGCCAGTATCGTGGAAGACCCGACCCTTCTCATCTTTAATAGAGGGGATAAAAGAACGAGCTCTTTGAGACCTCAGGGCTCTAGCCAGCATTTTGCCGGGTTTGTTACCCCACCTATAGTACCTACTACGGCACTTCCTAATTGAATATTTAACTTTATCCAAAAGGAGCTTATTTAGTGTTGTTCGAGTTTTGACTTGATCAACGAAGACAGCAGATGAGAGGGAAGACTTGTGTGCTATTTCCAAAGCCTGTATCTGCTTCAGTAGCCCCTCCACTTGGCCCGCCCTTTGTTTTTTTAAATAAGAGCCCAATTGAATGCATTTGCCCCTTATAACGCATTTATGAGCTTCCCAAACAGTAAGGCCTGAGACGTCAGGCATAATATTACAATCTAGGTAAACATCAAGAGCTTCCGCCACCTGAGATTTACAGTAAGGGTCGGATAACAAAGACTCATTAAAACGCCATGTTCTATAGGTAGGATCAGAAGGCCCAAGTGACAGGTCTATACTAACAGGCGCATGGTCTGACCAATTTGTTATTCCTATAGAAGATGCCTGGACTAGGTGTAGGTGTCTATGTCCTAGCAATATATAGTCTATTCTGGAATATGACTTATGGGGACTAGAGTAATAGGTATAGTCTCTCTCCGTGGGGTGAAATATGCGCCAAACATCGGACAGCTGATGAGTATGAAGCAAACATCTCACCCGTCTTGATGTGTGGCCAGGAGTCGTTGAAGAACTTGAGGAAGTATCCTGGAGGTGGTCCAAGGTCCACTTGAAGTCCCCACCTACTACCAGGGTTCCCTGTTGAAGCAGATCAACCTTGTCCAGAACCCTCTAAAAAAAAAACGGTTGACCTTGATTGGGGGCATATATATTGACAATTGTGAAAAAATGGTTAAAAATGGAGCATTTAATAAGCAGACATCTCCCCTCCTCCAAACTGTGGACCTCAGGGTTCAAAACAGACAGATGTTTAGCAAATAAAATCGCGACACCCTTGGATTTCGATTGGGAAAAATTACTATAGTAAACGATGGGATAGAATTGGTTACTTAATCGTGGTGCAGAGGCAGAGTGGCGAAAATGGGTCTCTTGAACTAAAACAATATCCGCCCCATCAACATGAAAAGAGCGGAGCGCCTGAACCCTCTTCTCGGGGATGTTCAACCCTCTAGCCTTAATAGACACTATACGAAGTGAATTGGCCATGAATAAAAGAAATAGACAGAGCACCAGAGCAATTTACACCAAAATTGAAGGAACATTAGACAAAATGAGCACAGATAATGGAGGGAGAACAAAAAAAGGAAAGGGAAAAACAAGAGGAAAGGGGGGCAAGACAAAAAAAAGAAAAAACTAATATAATAGAACAGCATTATATAAGATAGAATACCGCTACTGGACAAAAAGGGAACCGCCAGGGAGCCCTTGTCACGGGAAAAATTAAGCGGTGGGGGGCACACAGGGGGGTAGCGATCCCGCCATCCAAAAATTATAGTGGCACATCAAAAAAAAAAACAAATAACATTTCCAAATAATAGTACCAATACCATATAGCTCCTAAATCAAAAATAATTGTATCTATACCTGTATAAGCAAAACATATACATATTTATTCTTGTTAATATCCTGAAGTAACTGTAAAGAACTAAAATCTCAACTGCAAAAAAAAATAAAAAAAAATTTTTCAACAGAATAATATCACGACTACAATGAACTGTAGAAATCAGGAACGGTAAAAGAAAGCCAAGAGTAGGACCGTCTTGAATCAAGTAGGATCCGATGTTTGTGGAGAGGCATCCCCTCTAGGTTTCTTTGTGTTATGTTGCACTTGATGCCACTGATCTCTCCTCGGACGACCAGGAGGAGCAACGATTGGGAGCGAGAAGGCCTGCCAGTCGGGTAGGGTAATATTCTCCAGACCTAAAGCAGAGCAGAAGTCTGGTAAGTCCGCGGGAGACTGGAGAGACAGATGTTTGCCAGCATAAGTGACCTGTAGGGAGAGCGGGAAGCCCCATCTATATTTAAGGTCATGTTTGCGCAAGGAATCTGTCAAGGGTTTTAGCAATCGTCGTTGCTGGAGAGTTCGCCAGGAGAGGTCTTGGAAAATCTGCAACTTGGTTCCATTGAATTCCACTCCTTCTAAATTGCGTACTTTTCGGACTATCTCCTCTTTCTGTGAGAAATAGTGCATCCGACAAATGACATCCCTTGGACGGTCAGTTGCCAGGCCCTTTGGGCGGAGAGCTCTATGTGCACGGTCAAACTCGATAGTGTCATTAGGGTCCAGATCTAAGATTTCCCCAAAGATTTTACAGAGAGCATTGATCAACTCAGGTGGAGATACATCTTCTGGGAGCCTTCGGATCCTTATGTTGTTCCGGCGACCTTTATTGTCCAGGTCATCCAATCTGGTTTGCATGGCCTTCATATCTGAGGATTGTTGAGAGACCAAATCACGAAGTTGAGATAACTTATCGTCGACAGAGTCTCTTCTTCTAGAGTGACAATACGGGAGCCCAAATGTTTAACATCGGCTTGGACTAAGGAAATCTGGGTCTGGAAAGAGTCCTGAATCCGTGATTCGAGAGCCTGCATGTCTTGTTTAGAAGGGAGCGACCTAACATGTGTAAGTATTTCCGTGATTTCGCCCCTTAGTTGGGTCATTTGGGTATGGGTATCCCCTGACGAAGGAGAGAGTGCCATGACAAGTGGAGTCTCTGGAATATTCTCAGATACAGTCACAGGAGAATTCGCAGAATGTGAGATAGAGAGGTATGAATGCAGATTCGGTTGAGACACAGAGACCTTTGGCATCCGAGAGTCCTTCTTCTGTGTATCTTTCTTGCTTTTGCCCATGAGGAACACATGCGGAGAAGAGCTACATAGGTATATAATATAATAGGTAGATGAGCGGATGGCGGAGGTCACATTCCCCTGTTAGTGGGACGGCATGTATAGCATAAAGCACCTACATAGAGCTACCTGATTTAGCAGCCTTGGTTTTACATGTTAAGTTGAGTTAGACCAGGAATAAGAGCTTGGTGTCACCTTTGCAGAAGTGTAGTTATAGCAGGATGCCACAGGGGGGAGCCAGATCCACATATGAGTGGCAGCAATCTGAAGCAAGCGAGAAGGGAGATTCATCAGCAGCTCACCCCCTGCAAGCAGGATGACAAGGGAGTGGGGTAGCAGGAACCCCACACCTGGTCCCAGGAGGGCTGCAGGAGCGACAATCCAGGTGAAGGGCTTCTAGAGCCGGTCAGCCGACCTCTATGGCGCCGCAGGAGGCAGAGCGGGCGTCCCCTGCACCACGGCCGCTGGAGAAGAAGCCTGGTCTCTATCAGCCAACCAGGACCCAGGTATGGTCAGCGGAGGGATCGGGCAAGTTCCAGCGGTAGAGGTAGGCTCAGCAGGTATGGGAGGAACGGAGGTGCCGGGCCGGGAGTCCGATCCAAGATGGCGGCCGGGTGTAATCACCGGACTGGGGCTCCGTCAACCGGCCCTCCTGTGTCACCTTCTCCGTCCCCCAAGGTCATCCGGAGGTGGGATGGAGCGGCGCCGGTACTAAACGGTGATGAGCAGGTGCAGTAGCGGCTCAGCGGCAACCGCTGGATGCATGCCCGGCCGGAGTCACTAATTGAGGTCGCGGCTTCTCGTCACAGGTAGGCCGCACCTTGTAGCAAGATGTTGGAGCTTCCTGGAGCTCGTGTATAAACACTGACGGGGGAGAGTTGTCAACAATCAACCCCTGTGCAGGAATTGAGGGTGGGGAACCCCCGAGAAATAACCCCAATATAGGTAGCCTACAGGAGCTACAGAAAAGCACGTCCTCTCAGGTTGCCAGTCAAGACATGCCCCCCTGTATACATTTTTAAAGATTCATTGGATATGTCATTTCATAAAATAAAACCCAAAACAAAAAACAAGAATCTGAGATATACAGATTTCTGTACCTGAATCTTTAAGCAGACATAGAAGGTCACAAAACAGAGGAATCCGCCTCTGAGCGGAATACCACTCATCCCGGGATTAAAGTCAGAATCCACTGTCCTGGTAACTCCCGACGTGTCCGCCCTCAGATCAGTGCGGGAAATCTCAGTGGGAACCTCCAAGTGATAGATCTGAACCAATCTATTGTCATTAAGCACCAGCCCAAGTTCATTAGTGTATGTCAGACCCCTTCATTACTGAGACCTCAGAATCCACACACAGTCAGTTTGGTGTTCAAGATTCGTCTGACTATATTTGCGTGTAGACAATAGTATAAAGCACAGTGTTCATTCAATTGCAACATATCAGAATATTCACATTACATAATTATCTTATACATGAGGGAGAGAACTGTTAGGAGGGATAAGGGAGGTGAGCACACATAGGAATATATAATACACATTCTATTCATGCTTATCTTAGAAGAAGGACACATCTGCTGAAGTCAAGGTTCTTCAACTCAAAGCTCTGCAGAAATCATTCTATGTAATATTACACATTTAAAGCTATGAATATTTAAAGGCACACACCATCTTGTGACAAGATGGAGTTTTATGTGGATAGCTTAATAACAGATTTATCATGGTGAAGCGGCAGCAGAATAAGCAATTTATAATGAAGTTGCCTGACCCTGCTGCCAATAGTGTTGTCACTTCACCTACTGACATAACTCATCTTTTTCACTCTTATGTCACAAAGCTGTGTGCACACTCTCCCATTCACCCGGAATTGTCTTGCTCTTTTTTTTTTTTTTAAGAGGTTCCTTTACCTGAGTATCGACCCAACAGAGGGAGCTTCTTAAAAGTGTCATAACGGAAGATGAGGTAGGCTTTGCCATTGATGGTCTGCAACTTAACAAATCACCAGGCTTTAATGGCAACTATTACAAAATTTTAAAAGATGACTTAATTCCCTCTCTCACTAACGTTTTTCAAAATATTCAAAAAGGGGGTTTACAATATCCTACTTTTAATAATGCTTACACAATTCTTTTATTATAACCTAACAAAGAGCCAGACTCTATTAATTCCTATAGACCCATCTCCCTTCTAAATCAAGACTCACTTGCGATGGCCATTAATACCTCACTTCGTAGAGAGAGTCTAAATTTAGGTGGTTTGCAATGGGTGGAGACTGATTCCTTATCTGGGGATCCGCCTTTTCCAAGAATATCTATGACTTGTATACAATTAATATTAAAACTGTTTTAGATACAGCTCTTACAGAATTGGATGACCGGCAACATTTACAGTTGTCTTATTTGGGCAGATACAACCTTATTTAATTAATTACTTTTCCTAAATTGCTTTATCCTCTGCAGGTCTTACCTGTAGTTCTTACTAAAACAGAGGATAAGCCAATTGATGCAGCCTTACGGCAAATTATTTGGAAGAAAAAGAAACCTCGACTCAGTTTGCAATTGTTACAGCGCAATAGATTGGAGGGGAAATTAATTCCCAACTATGGCACTGTATATGCGGATATTTACAGACACATCAAGAATTGCATTTTATGGTCTAACTTATGTACTATATGATAGAGAAATCCCTCCTTTCAAATATGGACTTAGGGCCTGATTCAGAGGCGCTCGCAAAAAGCGAGCACTCGCTCTGAATCAGGGCGGGTGCTTGTTTTTGAAGTTGCAGCCTCCTTGCCGCTCGCATACCTGTGGGTGACCACCCACAGCTTATGTGACCGGCCAGGTGATGGTCGCGATGGTCAAGACCATTGCGACCATCGGGCTTGCGATGAGACCCTTGTGGTAGGGTCTCGTTGCCGCAAGCCCCAGTGGACTTCCTGCCCTATTAGAGCAGGAAGTCCACCTACTGACATCACAAGTGATGTCAGTAGGGCCGCCCACAATTGGCAGGCGTTCCTGCAGGAAAGCCTCCGTTTGCCCAGCCACCCCCCCTCCCCGTCTACAAAACGGGGCGAGCTGTTGATCAACATCGACAGCTCGCCCCATTTGTTGCAAGCACTGGAGTGAGTGCTTTTTGCGCTCACTCCGGGGCTCGTGCATGCGCACTGGCCCACAATCGACCCGCTTGCGAGTGCAATGCGCTTGCGAGTGGGTCTGAATCAGGCCCTTAGTGTGCTTCTTACATCTAAATAAGTTTGATTTACCTGCGGATGTATTAGACAATACGTTATTAATGTCTGCATGGTCAGCCTGGCACACTATACATAACAAATGGTACATAAATACCTCTTACTCCTTATTTGTCCCTCTGTTGGGTAATGCCAGCTTGTTATATGTTTGGCCTCCTCTGCTTTTACATTCTGGGCCTCCAATGGTCTTAATACAGTTCATCAGCTTACAGATCTGTCCTCACATCGCCCTCTGTCTTTTTCTCAGGCTCAGACTCTTCTCCCCTTTTTGCATTCTCATAACTTATTATTTTTGCAGGTGCAGCGTTATACCTCTAAGGTGGTTACATTCCTTTCCCCTATAGATTGGATGAATCAACTGGATACGACTCTCCTCTATTGGGTCTAGGGGTGTCATCTCCTTGGTTTATAAAATACTTAGGGTACCATATTACAGTGGTCATTATGACACTGGAATAACACGTTGGCTGAAACACTTTCCTGATTTAAGTGAATCAAAGATTCTAAATGCTCTTTTATACTCCATCCAGTCTTGTCTGCTACAACGTATCAGGAAATGTTTGATATAGGATATTTTTCTCCCTCTCGTAGCCATTTATATTTTCCCCATCATCCGCTTGTCCAAAATGTATGAGCCCAGATGCTTCCCTTTATCTGTGTTTTTGGGATTGCTCTTCTATAAAAGTATTTTGGCTTCAAGTTATCGGAATTAGTACATATTTTACTGCTGACCCCAGAATGGGCCATTTTTTGGCATTATCATAACCACCTGTACAGTGTCATTGGGTTGTCGCAGGTTACTTCTAATTCTCTCGGCCGTGACGAGGAAGTGTATATTACAACAATGGATACAATCTTCGCCTCCCGCTATACACATGTGTAAGGAAAAGCTTTTTCAAGTGTTCAGGATGGACTGGGTGTAGATGTACTTACATAAAGAACAACGACTGGAAAAACAATTCTCTATATGGGAATCTTTTATTGATACATTAAACATTTCAATCAAACAACAAATTCATAATTGTTTTCGTTCTATGTTATTATGTGACACTAGAGTGATTTTATCTCATCCTTCTTTTCTATTGGGAGAAACTAATGGCCCCAGTTATAGATGGTATTGGGCTGCAGGTGATTTTTCTTTCTTTCTTTCTTTTTCTCTTTTTCTATTCTCTCTCTACTTTCTTTTCTTCTCTCCATTCTCTCTTCTCTCAATTCCACACTATAAAGTGTTTTCTTGTTTAGATATGGATATTGCGCTGGGACTATTCTCTGATCTTACATTTCACTGCGTATGTTATTTGGATCCTTAAATTACTGTTCTTGTCCTTCCAAACCATGCGAATTGAATATTTTGGTAAACATGAGTCATCCTTCTTCTCCTTCTCCTCCTTCTCCTTCTCCTCCTTCTCCTCCTTCTCCTCCTTCTCCTTCTCCTCCTTCTCCTCCTCTTTATCATCAACTTTCTCTTCCTCATTATCTTCCCAGGCCCTGTGTATCACCACATCACTGTAGGCTGATACTCCCACGCTCAGCACCCTGACTGGGTCACTGACGCTCTGATAATCTGATGAAACTGATGAGGATGTATCATCTGTATCCCGTTCTGTGCTGTAATACAGAGAGAGTCACTGTGTCAGTCATTAGGGCCGTGCTCATTAGATGAACATTTAGCAAATGATCCGCTTATTAATTTAGTGTTTCTGATGTGCAGGAGAACAAAGCATCATTTGGAGCTACATTTCCCTACTCTCCCTGGTGTCTGGGAAATCCTGGGTGTTTGGGGCCTGCAGTCAGGTGTGGCACTATGCGGGTAGTGGGGTAAGCATTGCAGGGGAGCGCTGGGCTGGAGAGGTGCTCTCCCCGGCCCTCTGCTGCTATCCAGGGGTCAGGTGTAATGGAAGCAGAACGTTCTCCCTCCGCCGCCCACCTTACCCAGCTGCAGCAGCATTATAATGGAGGCTGGCTTCTCTTTGGCTGCCGCCATCCCTAGTGTTTACGCCAGACTGTGGGCAAGGCAGGGCACTGAGGTGCAGGCATGGCTTCCGAAAAGGAGACTGATTGGGAAGGGGTGTGTCCTTGTGACACATCCCCAATTTGTCTCATGTGGGCGTGTCCAGCACTTACAGAGGTGATTGGCTTCCCCCAAGCTCTTCCCTCACCGTGTGCATGCGCACAGCATCTGTGGGTGACACTGGGGAGAGGCAGCGGGTGAGCCTCAAAGCAGTTACTAAGACCTATTTGTTGATGAAAACACACTGACACTGTTCAGAAAATGCATGTAGCCATAGGGATCATTGTGCCTTATACCCAATGCAGGGGAATGTTACTAATGACCCCATATGAATGTATATATCTCTGTTAATACAATATCTACATAATGGGGGTAAGGTGCAATTAGGGAGATTGCTGCTATGTCAGGGAGTCAGGGAGATTGCTGCTATGTCAGGGAGTCTCCCTGACAATGAGGGAGAGTTGGGAAGTCTGACTCTTCCGGGGGTCTAACCAAAAACTTGTATTCTGGGGTGTAACATCTGCAGTGATGTCAGTGGTCAGTGACAGCTACGTTACATCCTCACCCTCCTATCAGGGCTTCTTCTTTTTATCCAATAGGATCGCTTCTAGATAGATGAAAAACTATTCCCTCTGCGCCCCGCGCACAGGCTGCGCCACACTTTTCTAAATGTATTTATGAATTATTCTCTTTTCAAAGATGTCCGTTATCACCAAGCTGCCGAATGTTTGGGCAGCCGAATCTATCAGGCGATCATCTGCATTAGCGCTGATTTATGCTGGTTATGATCAGCCTGATGTGGCCGAGTTATCCTATGCATACGGAGGAGTCCTAAATGTACATTCACCATAATAATAATACTGTAATACGAGCAATTATAGTATAAACATTATAACTTTTTGTTGTTAAAACCATTATCTGTCAGCTAAATATAAATAGTGCTTATATGACACTTACGTTTCCTTGGCCTCCTCTGTCGGTAAAGCAGATGACCGACCCCGATACACCAAAATCTCTGTCTTTTTTCCCTTACGGATGGTCCTTACCAGACGCATTAACTCCACCGTGGTCCACCCCATGACATTTTCTTTCTTAAATTCAATCAATTCGTCACCTATAAATAATAACATAATTGAATATAAAATAACGTGAAGGGGTTAGCGACATACAAATATGCATTTGTCATTGTGCCCAAGGTATTAGCTTTCAGCTCTGTCTGTTTTTTTTTTATTTAAGTTTAAAACTTATTTGTAATAATATATTTAAATATATATTTTATATATCTAGGCGGTGCTTTACAACCCCCCACCATCCCCCTGTGTCTATGGCCCCCTTTATAAAATAACGTCCCACCCCCTATAGGCAATAGACCCCCCATGGACCATAAATCCTAATAATAATACCCCCCAAACCCCATTAGTAGTAAAATATATATCTGTTTTCTAAACCACCCCCCTGTAAAAACACCATTTTTCTTTGCCCCCCCCTCTTACCCTGTGACAAGTATGTTTTTTTAATTATTTTTTTACCCCCCATCCAGCATCATATTTCTATATATATTATTCCTCCCCCACTGATGCTAGATAGCCCCCAAACCCCCATGGGCATTTACCCCCCTCCCCCATATGCAGAGAGCAGCGGAGTGTGTGTCAGGGGGGAACGATTATCAGTCCCCCACGCTGAAGCTGATCCTTGCACCTGCCAAATAGTACTTGGAGGGGTAGTAAGTTCCTCTCCTCGCACTGCATTCTGGGGCACGATTCCGGAAGTGATATCGATGGTCAGAGACCGCTCATCACTTCCAGGGGGTCCAAGGAGTCAGAGGAGATCTGTTGTGAGGAGAACGGATCTGCTATGGAAAAGCCGGGGGAAGCAGCATGGCGGCGCGGTCGCATGTAATGCGATGTTGACAGCTGAAGGAAGCACTGTTGGCTGCGATCACATCACATGCGACGCCGCCGGCTAATTGGTTCATGCAGGTTTTGTACATTAGCATGTACACACATGTATTTCTTATACACACCAGGGATCTTTATTCACATGATGTAATTATAGTTAGTTTGGCTGATTGGCCACAGAATTATTTCTCATAGTTCTGAATTATACTGATGTTTTTTTTGTGGCCCTTTATCTAATTTTATTGTCCTTTTATTTCCCGTCTTTATGTGTCTCTTATATCAGTACTATAAATGTAGCCATTACACTGCGGCACTATGATCTGCCCCATTATACAGTCATGTATAAATATGTTTTACTCACAAACCTGGGACAAATAACTTGTTAATCATACCTTATGGTGTAATAATAATTATGATAAAAATACCCTCTTATAGATAGTTATAATGATGTTTTTAACTGTCAGTTTTGACATATTTCCCATCTGAAGTGTAAGTACAAGTGCTGTATAAGTGTCACTACGCCCCCTATACATAGGCTGTGTGTGTTCTCCTGAGGACGGTAACATTGGCTGATAACACGTGCAGCAGCTGGGATTACTATTACTTCCTTGGTTATAGGTTACTACTGCCATCTGCTGGAGAACCTGATTATGTACTATGGGGCTGATTCTCAGACAGAAGCACCTGCGGCCCTTTCCCACATGGCCGCCTCCTTACTCCCTTATGCTAATGCAGGTATCCAGCTGTCTATGCGAGTATACGCCCCTGTATGGCGAGTAGCTGCTAGTCTGCATGCGGAAGGCTGGCCTACCCACTCATTGTCCATCTGCAGCTGCAGCCACCATCATTAGGATCATCACTTGTGCCCAACTCAGAATCAGGTCCTATATTATTATTATCCTTTATTTATATGGCGTCATGAGGGGTCCGCAGCACCTTACAGAGTACATACACAGGAACGGTATGTACAAAACAAGAAAACAGGGACTTACAGTACAGAACATTGCAGGACATGGACAGTACTTATACACATTGCTGCACCGGCCGTCATTATAGCCAAATACTGTAAGCAGAAGGGCGGCAGCCCCCAAGGGTTAGGTGCTGTAGGCAGCGGGGAGGAGATCAGTGGCAAAGGAGGGTTTCCAAATAATTGGTTACAGAACCAATGACAACAAAGTCTAACCAGAATAAGCTGCAATATTCACTTTATTGTGTACTTCAAGTGTTTACATATAAATAACTATAAATAATATATATAACAAGGCATCTGGGCATAAAACGTGATTATGCACAATGTGTAACAGTATGTACGAACAAATGTAAACTACCAGTGCAATTTATGCCACACAGTAATCCCTTATTAATGTAATGAAACACAGTAGTGTCCCTTTTACACAATTCCCACATTATTGCCCCTTATACACAATGACCACAGTAATAGTGCCCCTTATACACAATGCCCACAGTAGTAGTGCCCCTTATACAATGCCCACAGTAGTAGTGCCCATTATACAATGCCCCCAGTAGTGGTGCCCCCTATGCAATGCCCCCATTAGTAGTGCCCCCATTAGTAATGCACTCTGCAGTAATGCCCCCTGCAGTAGCGTCCCCAATATTGATGCCCCCATTAGTTGTGCTCCCACAAGTAATGCACCCATTAGTAGTGCCCTCAGTGGTAATGCCCCCATTAGTAGTGCCCCCAGTAGTAATGCCCCCATTAGTAGTGCCCCCAGTAGTAATGCACCCATTAGTAGTGCCCCCAGTGGTAGTGCCTCCTGTAGAAGTGCCCCCAATAGTTGTGCCCCAGTAGTAATGCCCACAATAGTAGTGCCCTGAGTGGTAATGCCCCCATTAGTAGTGCCACAGAGTGGTAATTCCCCCTATAATAGTGCCCCCAGTAGTATTGCACCCATTAGTAATGCCCCAGTAATAGTGCCCTAAAGTGGTAATGCCCCCATTAGTGCCCCAAGTAGTAATGCCCCAGGGGTATTTCCCCCAATGGTAATGCCCCCTACAGTAGTGCCCCCAGTAGTAATGCCCCTAGTGGTAATGCCTCTAAAGAAAAAAAAATACAATTAACAATACAAGCACAATACTTACCTTAAGCCCCCCTTCAGCACCCACAGCCGTCCGGTCTGAACGCTCCTTGGATCTATGGGAGAGAAGTCATGGCATCTCTCCCATAGTGCTCACTGCTGGAGC